>CM059186.1:126917169-127364669 GCA_030323885.1 Branchipolynoe longqiensis
CCAGGACATAAAACTAACAACCAACCAAAAGCATGTGTGTGTGTGTACCATAGTTTGCAATTAGGACAAGGTGTTGGGTGACGAGAATCAGCAGCACTCTAGTGGCGTTTTTATCTAATGTAAAATATTTGCTAGGACAATTTCACTGCAAACTACATTAGAAACAAGTGTATAAGAAGAACCATAGCACATTTTGCCATCAGGAAGCATGTTGTTATAGGTACAAATGAGTTTAAAAAATAGTGTATACTGTGAAGTATTGGGAGTGAACCAATCCCAATTTCCGGTGTGTAAGCTGAAGGAACCAACTCCAACTTCCGGTGTGTAAGCTGAAGCTGAGACCCGACGTACTGGGTCTTGGCATCAATCCTTACTCAGGGACCAGCGGAAAGCACGCATTGGCCCACAACAGGGACATGCAAGCCTCCGCCTCTCAGCCAATCAGCGTCCACCTAGGTATGTGTCTATCGCAGCGCCACCTGGGTGGTAGGCCGTCAACTACCCACTCACTCATTACACTTCCGCCGCATTCCGGGATCGGGCGCCTAACAGGAGCGGCTGACTTTCCGCGAAGTGTTTGTTTGTTGAAGTTTGACGTCCTGGCAACATCTAAGGCCATATCATAACGGGTACCGACTTGTGACAGTGTGCACTCGTGGTGGCTTTATAGTGCTGCCCCACTTGGGGATCAGACCACTGACTGGCACCATGACCTGATTTTACGTCTTGGCAATATCTAAGATCATATCAGGACAAGTACAGACTTGTGACAGTTTTCACTCATGGTGATTTTATAGGGCTGCACCACTGGGAAATCAGGCCACTGGCACCATGACTCGATATCCCACTCAGTCACATTATCCTAGTCCTTGCCCTATCCTATTAATGCTAGGAAGCAACAAGTATACATTTTTAAGTCATTGATTTGACTCGACCGGGAACCGAACTTCCGATCTTCTGAACACGAGTTCTGTGATCTACCAATTCGGCCTCCTCACCCAGTTACCAACAAGAAAATTAAATTATTCATGATTATGCTGAAATGAGCAATTCTGATAACAAACAAAATTACGCCACATCCAATCTGCTGGATCTCCCACATCACAACCTTATTATTCTTATCTATGGGCAATGAATATTCATGATGCGCAACTGTTTTATCTTACAGATGACTCCTGTGAAGGAACGGGACCAGAACTGTGTTCCTGGACCAAACGAAATGGCCGAATGAGTTGAGCGTCCGTCTCCCGTTTTGGTAGATGGTGGCCCACATTCGGACCCATAGGTTTGAACACGGGTCAACTCAAACCAATGACTCAAAAATTGATACTTGTCGCTTCCTAGCACAGCACTCTGCATTATTAGGATATGGCAAGAACTGGTTGGCTTAATGTCAGCATAATGTGATTGAGTGGGATATCAGGACATGGTGCTGGTGGCATGTTCTCCCAGTAAGGCAGCACTATAAAGTCGCCATGAGTGTGCACTGTCACAAGTCGGTATCCATCCTGATATTACCTTAGATGTTGATTTTTATCATCAGCTATTGAACGTTAAACATATGGTCATTCTGACATATTTCTTTGGAGGAAACCTGCTGCCCCCACATAGGCTACTCTTTCCGATAAGCAGCAAGGGGTCTTTTATATGCACTTTCCAACAGACCACAGCATTTGATGAACCAGTTGTGGACCACTGGTTTGAACGGAAAATAGCCCAAACTGCAAATGGGTCTGAGCAGGATCGATAGGATGACCAACACCATCACAGGTGGACACTCTACCGCCTGAGCTAAGTCCCGCTCCTCTGGAGTACACACAGTTCACGAGCATTCCAAACTTTCATTTCAAGAAAAGAGAATAGATTACATGGAAATCATAATAGTACCTTTATCAGCAGTTGTTTGATTTTAAAATGTCTTCATGCACACTACAGTGACGCATGTACACACACCCAGTAAACACACAAAAATAGCATTATTATACATTTACTAACTTGAGGAAAACACTACATAACCAAGTTGAATAACTACTAAGATTGAAATCTACTAGTACTACACAAATTCTAATATGCATAATTTTAATGTTCAAAAAGCATCATATACATTCTGACTAAATCAACAATAAGGACTAATCACTCATAAAGTCATAATATTGTCCACAAAAGCGCATTTTCTCGGAATGGTCGAGAATACGTGTGGTTTGATGAAATCAGAGTGTAAAAATCAGAATGATTCCGCGGAAATCGGAAGGTCTCAGTTCTGATCCGTCTAGTCCATACTGTAATATATGTAACTTCGATAGTCGGTGAGTTAGTTAGTAACACGGTACGAGACTATCTGGCCTGAATGAGGTCAGGGTAGTCGAAGTGGCAAAGCCCGGAACTATTAATAAACAGTTGTGAATCAGTCGTCGTTGTGTCCACAGCGTGTCCTTTACATGGTGTCAGATTTGAACCCATCGAAGCATGGCGCTCACAAGCTTAAAATCACCGGCTCCATTATGTCTGCAAGGAAATCTAGCACTCAACTGGCGCACATGGTTACAGTCATACAACATATATGCAGTAGCCACAGGAGCGGCTACAAAAACAGAAAAAATACAATGTTGTGTTTTTCTACATGTTGCGGGGCTGGAAGCCCAGAAGCTATATCAAGCGTTCAAGATAGAACCAGAAAGCAAAGACAAAATACAGCCGCTAATCGATATATTTGAACAGTACTGGTATGGCCACACAAATATAACGGTAGTGCGCTACAAGTTTAATTCCTATAACCAGACATCCGAGGATATAAACGCGTACATTCTGGAGTTAGAACATCGAATTGCGTTGTGTGACTACGAGCAGCTAGAAGACTCTATGTTATGCGATAGGCTGGTGTGTGGCGTGAAAAACAATAGACTCAGAGACAGACTACTCCAGACGCCAAACTTAACGTTAAACCAGTGCAAAGACATGTGCAGATTGAGCGAAAATTGCCATGATCAACTACGTAGTAGCGCAGAAGTCACAAGTGAGTGTGTCGATACACTCAGTACACGCAGCAACGCAAACCAGGCGCGCCGCGCCCCACAGGCAGGGTGGCCACCACGTGCGCGCACGTGGTCTGACCGCCGCAGCCAACCTAGTTCAGCGCGCACTGCCTGCCCAAGGTGCGGGTACGACCACCAGCCGAATCAATGTCCTGCTAAGGACAAACAATGTCTCTATTGCAAACGCATTGGACATTTCCAAAAAGTGTGTAGGTCGAAAAACAGTAGTCGAGTGACAGTAAATGAAATTACAAGGCAAGACGTGGAAGAAGAAACTAACGAACACAACATGGAGGACGACGAACTCTTCATAGGCGAGTTAACACTTGCAGATAATAAACAAGGCTTATGGTATGAGAGTCAGGTGTTGCAACAAGAAATCGTCAGGTTCAAGCTCGATACCGGTTCACAAGCAAACATCATACCAATGGCTACATATCGCAAAATGCACAACATAGTACTACAACCGTCCAAATGCTGCCTGGTGACATATTCAGGGCAACGTATCAAACCAGAAGGGGAGATTCACATCGATGTGAAAGGAATCCCGATGTGTTTCCAAGTCACGACCGACGGAAGCCCAATCCTGGGTCGGGAGGCGTGTGTACAGCTAAAGTTGATCAAGCGTGTCGATGCAGTCAACACAACGCCAGTCAAGACCAAGAATGACAACCGCAGGTGCCGAAAGACTACGACAGACGGAAAGCGCACGCCTGCGAAAGAGCACGAGGCTTTCCAAAAAGAAGCGAACATTCTGGTAAATAAATACTATGACGTTTTTGAGGGGTTGGGAAGCATAAAATCAAATGCCAACATTTACATTGATAAATCTGTGAAACCGTCCATTGACCCGCCACGCCGCATTCCACATGCGGTGGCGGACAAAGTTAAAGATGAAATTGATAAAATGTTAAAGTTGGGCGTTATAGTGCCGCAGGTTGAACCTACTCCATGGGTTAGTTCAATAACCCTAGTATGTAAAAAAAATATAAAAAATTGCTGCGAGGAAAGGAAGAGTCCCTCCTCTCCCGGCCTGTCGCGCAGCATTCGCGCCTCGCGCGACACCCGCGCTCCGCTCACCCTCGCCCGGCCCTGAGCGTTCACGCCTTCCCTGCCACTGCTCACCTTCTCCCTTATAAGGCCGCCCGCCCGCCTCCTTCAGCCATTCGCCTCCAGTCTCCTCCACGCCGCCCTTCTTCTACTTTGGCACCCCGGATCTACTCCACCTCGGACCGCTACTCCTCGGCCGACCTACACCATGCCCGGGCGCGGAAAAGGAAAGAGCCGGAAGGGCTCCAAGACGTCCGGCATGGCCACGCCCGGACCCTCCTCGGGCTCCCCGGGAGGCTCCGTCCCGTCTACGGCCCCGGCGTCGCCCGCAGCACCCTCGGATGGCTCCACCAGCCAGACGGCCCTCCTCATCGAGGCCATCACCCGTCTCACCAGCCGTATGGACACCCTCGAGACGGGGCAAGCCCGAGGGGCCCCGGGGAGCCCCCGCCCATGCCGAGGCGTGGGCCCGCCTACAGCCTGCCGCACGTCCCGGCGCCTCGGGCATCCGCCGCAGCCGGGAGCCGGCCGCCGCCTCCACCTCAAGCGACTCAGCCCGGAGGCCTACACCCGCAGTACGAGGGGTACACCCGTGCCCACGCCAGCTCGCCGCCGCCCACATACCGCCAGGACCCCGTGGATCATACCCCAGCATCCGCGGCCGACGCGGTGCGCGAGATATTGGCATCCGCCGAGGCGCAGCATACCATGCGCCGCAGAGGTATTCCCCTTGATTACGTGTTTCCCTGTGACCTCGTGGAGAGGGGGACGGGGCGCAAGGCGGTGAAACTCGGAGAGGCCACTAAGGATGAGTATAACCTCGCCCTCCTCTCCATGGTCAACCACCCCTCCTTCCCGGACCACTCCCTCCAGGGCCTACACCACCACCACCTCACCGTCATGAGAGATATCCTCATCCACCCCTGGCCAACCGTCCGCCGGTACTCGGAAACAATTTTTTCTTGGATCGCGGACGGGAGGCTCCCCCAGGGGTGGCACGACCCTGTGGCCCTCAACATGCTCAGGGTCGACTCCCTCACCACCCCCGCCCAGCAGCCCTCCACAGCCGCCCCCGCTCGCCCAACAGACCCAGCCAGAGCCCGCCAACAGCCCCGCTCCCAGCCCGAGGCCCGGATCACCTACAGCAGGGACCTCCACGGGGCCCCCTGCACCGCTTGGAACCGGGACCCTGCATCCTGCACCCAAGCCGGCCCGGGGGAGGCCCACGGCCAAGGGGGCACCAGGCAGCGGCACACGTGCGCTTACTGCGCCAATGTGCGCAAAATGCTAACTGCGCACAGTGAGGATGTCTGCAACTCCAAGCGCAACCGTGAGCGCGCGATGCCCGCCACCTCGGCGGATTTTTAGTCCGCCGGGGCCCGGAGGCCCTTAACCGGCCCACCACTGCTCAGTTCAGCCCCGCCGACATCCACAAGCTAGCCAGCCCCCACACCACCAACCCCGGCCTCGGACCGCCGCTCCTCCTCGGACCGATCCGACCGGCCAAACACCGGGCCGCCCCGGGCACCAGCAGCGTGCCCGAGGCCCACCCCGCCCACCTCACCGGAGCCGCTCCAGCCAGCACCGCCTCCACCGCCCGGGATCCCCTCCCCGCCAACAAGGCCCCCGCCGCCTCCCTACACCAGCTGTCTACCAGCACCGTCGACCCAGACTTCCACCTCACCCTTGGCGACACCGCCTTCCTCAGCCCCCCCGACCCCGAACCCGACCCCCCCCCGCCCCATCCCCCCTACCCCTCCTCCCCCCACCCAGCACGACTTCGCTGCCCCCCTCGCCCGCCCCCACCGCACCTCCTCACCCGACCGCCACCCAGCCCCCGCCCCCGCCCTGACACTCGACGAGCCCACCGTCGATGTGATCAACCCCCACCTCCAGGACACCCTCCCAGCCGCCCCCTCCTGCGGCCCCACCCCTCCCAGTACCGCTCCACCCTTCTCTCCTCCTGGCCCCACACCTCCGGCGAGGCGTGGGCCCGCTACCCCGCATTCAACCATGCTTACACCACCCTCCGGAAAGCGGGCCCTTCCTAATTTTTTGGCCGCCCGCAATCCCCTCCCCTCGGGCCTCCACATCGCCGCCTGGCGCCCTCGCCTCCGCCACTACCCCGACCCCGCCGTCCTCGTCTTCCTCGAGTTCGGCTTTCCCGCTAACTACACCGCCTCTACCCTTCCCCACCCCTCCTTCTCCAACCACCGAGAGCCCCCCGACTACCTCTCCCACATCCGAGACTTCGTCGACACGGTGCTGGCCCTCGGCGCCCTTATCGGCCCCTTCACCGTCCCCCCCTTCACCCCCTGGACCCAGGTCTCCCCGATGATGACCCGCCCCAAGGCCGACTCGGGCAAGAGGCGGGTCATCGTCGACCTCTCCTACCCCCCGGGGGTGAGTGTGAACTCGGGCATCCCCCGGCGCGAGTTACTCGGGGAATCCCATACCTACACCCTTCCCTCCGTCGCCGACGTAGGCCGCCGCCTCATCGACCAGGGCCACGGGGCCTACGTCTGGACTGCCGACATCTCCCGGGCCTACCGCCAGCTCCGTGCCGACCCTCTCTCCTGCCCCCTGTTCGGCATCTGCCTCGACGGCAACACCTACATAGACCTTGCCCTCCCCTTCGGGTGCCGCACCTCGGGCGCTGCCTGCGTTCGCGTCACCGCTGCAGTGGCCTGGATCAACCGGCGCGAGGGCTTCCACGCCCTCGTCTACGTCGACGACTTCATAGGCTGCGAGGGCTCCTACCTGAGGGCGTGCCAGGCCTTCGACGCCTTCCTCGCCCTCACCGCTGCCCTCGGCCTCGACGTAGCACCCGGAAAGTGCCATCCTCCCGCTGTCCGCCTCCTCTGGCTAGGGTTCGCCCTCGACAGCGAGACGATGACCATCCGGGTCGCCCCCGCCAAGATCCAGGCCCTCATCGACGACTGCGACGCTCGCATCGTCCAGCCCACCCTCGGTTAACAACAGCTGCAAAGTCTCCTGGGCCGCCTCAACCACGTGAGCGGCTGCGTGCTCCCCGGCCGGAAGTTCATGGCCCGGCTTCTCGGGGCGCTCCGCAGCTGCTTCGGCGCCGCCTCCATCACCCTCGCCGACGACGCCCTCCGGGATCTGAGGTGGTTCGCCGCTTATGGACGGATCTCCAACGGTATCCACCTCCTCCGAGCCCCGGAGGGCCGCCGCTGGGTGATCGAGTGCGACTCCTGTCTCACCGGGGGCGGCGCCCACTCCCCCACGCACTACTACGCCCGAGGGTACTCCTCGGGGTTCCGGGCGCGCTTCCCCTCCATCCACGAACTCGAGGCGGTCAACCTCGTCGTCGCCCTCCACTCTCTCCTCCCGGGAGACATCGCGGGGCGACGGTGGTGGTCTACACCGATAACATGGCCTCGGCCACCGCCCTCGAGTCGGGACGCGCCCGAGACCCCACCCTCGGGACCTGCGCACGGGAGCTCTGGTTGCTGGCGGCCTCCGGTTCCTTTCACCTTCACATCACCCACAAGCCCGGGGCGGACCTCCTCCTCGCCGACGCCCTAAGCCGCGCCCACCTCGCCGGCCCTTGGGCTGAAACGGCCCGGAGCGAGGTGGCCCGCCTCGGGCTTGCCCCCACTACCGCCTCACATGACGCTTTCCCTTTTCATCCTGGCTTGTAGGCTACCTGAGATCGATGACGTCGCCCGCCACCGCCTCGCAGCCCTCGCCCCGGCGACTTGGAAAAACCGCCGTCGCCAGGCCGAGGACTTCGTCAGCTTCACCGTTGCCCGAGGTGTGGACCCCCTCGCCCCGTCGGCCTTCGACGTCGCCGCCTTCACCGCCTCCCTCTACGCCCGCGCCCTCGCCCCGGCCTCCGTCAAGAACGCCGTCTCGGGAGCGCGGACCTGGGTGGAGGGGGCGGGGGGCCTCACCTCGGGCTTCGACGCCCGCCTCGCCAAGGACGTCTGTCGGGGGGGCGAGCGCTCCTCCGCCCACGTCCCGCGTCAAGCCCCGCCCCTCACGCCGCACCAGCTGACGCTCACCATCAACCACCTCGCCCGCGCGGGGCCCACCTCACTCGTTCCTCGGGCCGCCCTCCTCCTCGGGTACTTCGGCATGCTTCGCCAATCTAACCTCTTGGCTCCGAGCCCCGAGGGGTGGGGGGGCCCCCACACCCTGACCCGCGCTGACGTCCGCCCCGCCCCCGGTGGCCCTCTTCATCCCTGCCATCCCCGGATCGCCTATATGCCCGGTATCGGCTTGGCAGCTCGCCCTCGCCCAGTCTCCCGCGCCCCAAGACGCACCAGCCTTCTTGATGCCCTCCGGCCGGCCTCTTGACCTGTGCTCCCTCACCGAACTCCTGAGGGGCGCCCTTAAGGCCCAAGGCGTTCCGGCCCCCGAGGCCTTCACCCTCCACAGCCTCCGCCGGGGCGCCGCCCAGGCCTGCCAGCGCGCCGGGGTGCCCCTCCCCGACATCATGGCCCAGGGGACCTGGACCTCTGAGGCGGTGCACTCCTATGTGCCCCGTCTCGCCCCCTCGGGCGCGCCTCGAGCCCTCTCCTCCGTTTTGGTGGAGGGCTCTTCGGCGCACCCCCGGTCATAGACCCTCAGGACTCCCTCCTCGGGCCTTTCCCTCGGACACTCACTTCATCTTATAGTTTACTCTCGATTTCTCTGTTTTGATATGTACTTCAGTGATACCTACCCTGTATATCTTTTCTACATGTTTTCATATTTGTTGCTGTATATTGCTGTCATATTATTGCCCGAGGCGTCTCAATAAACGCCTCAGTTTCCCACATCCGAGTTCTGTCTTCCTTTTTGCGCATCGGTCGTAATGCGAAGCATTACGTTTGATGCGAGGAAAGGAAGAGTCCCTCCTCTCCCGCCCTGTCGCGCAGCATTCGCGCCTCGCGCGACACCCGCTGCTCACCCTCGCCCTCCCCCGGCCCTGAGCGTTCACGCCTTCCCTGCCACTGCTCACCTTCTCCCTTATAAGGCCGCCCGCCCGCCTCCTTCAGCCATTCGCCTCCAGTCTCCTCCACGCCGCCCTTCTTAGGGTGTGTCTGGACCCGACAAAATTAAACGAAGCAATTTTGCGCACACCCTATCCGACGAGAACAATTGAAGAAGTCATAGCAAAAACTGCAAATGCTAGGTATTTTTCTGTCCTTGATGCTAGAAGTGGTTATTGGCAGATAGGGTTGAACAAGAAGAGCTCGGAGCTATGTACCTTCAATACCCCATGGGGGAGGTTCCGTTTTACAAGATTGCCGTTTGGCATAAAAACTGCCGGCGATATTTTCATAAATGAAATGAACAGCATTTTAGGAGACTTAGAAGGTGTTAATGTTGTCACGGACGACATTCTAGTTTATGGAGCAACAATAGCCGAGCACAATACAAACCTGGAACAGGTGTTTATGAGAGCCAGAGAAGCCAACCTAAAATTGAACCCAGAAAAATCACAAATCTGTCACACAAATGTACAATATGTCGGCCACGTGTTAACTCAACATGGTCTTAAACCGAATCCTGAACGGATACAAGCCATAGTGGATATGCCTCAACCAAAAAATAAAGCAGCTATCCAACGCTTCCTAGGTATGGTAGGCTATGTTAGTAAGTTTATTCCGGGGTTTTCTGAAATAACCAAGCCTCTTCGAATCGTGTTAGGTAAAGAAACAGTGTGGCATTGGCAACATGAGCAGCAAGCAGCTTTTGATCAGCTCAAGCAATTATTGGTGACAGCCCCTGTATTACAGTATTACGATGTGCATGAGAAGGTAACAATTCAAGTAGATGCATCTCAATCAGGATTGGGAGCAACACTATTTCAGAAAGGTAGACCGGTAGCAATGGCGTCCAAAGCATTGAATGACACGCAAACCAACTACGCCGTGATAGAGAAAGAGCTGCTAGCTATTTGTTTCGGGTGCGTGAAGTTTCACGAATATGTGTATGGAAAGAAAATAACAATTGAAACAGACCACAAGCCATTGGTTAATATTATGTCAAAACCATTACATGTATTATCTGCGCGCATGCAAAGAATGCGTATGCGTTTGCAAAATTATAATTTGTCCGTAATACACATTAACGGTTGCAACATGTATTTTGCAGATACTCTCTCCCAGGCGCACACCGCTAGCACCAAACCCCATGATTTGTTCGACAACACAATATCCATAGCCAGCATTGACATGGAAACGAACATAAATCAACGAATTCAACATGAGACAGCCAATGATGCAACACTGCAAGAAGTCATGCAGTTGGCTCAAAATGGGTGGCCGAGTGACAACAAACACATGCATATAAATGTTAAACCCTTCTTTAAATTCAAAGATGAAATTACTGTTGATAAAAATATCGTATTTAGAGGTAACCAGATAGTTGTGCCGCACTCGTTGAAGAGCGAAATGGTAAATCTCATACACGAAACACACATGGGCATCATTAAATGCAAGCAGTTGGCAAGAGATCACGTGTTCTGGCCTGGAATGAATGCCCAAATAGAAGACAAGGTAGGGTGCTGTACAATATGTCAGCAGCACAGAAACACACCACACACTGAACCTCTAATATCACACGACATACCCAGCAAGCCATTCAACAAAATAGGGGCGGATTTATTTCAAATTGAAAATAAAGTATATATCATAGTCATTGATTATTTTTCAAAATTCCCCGAAGTACGAGAATTAAATAAAACAACAAGCAAAGATATAATCAAAGCGTTAGCCGAAATATTTGGAACACATGGCATTCCGACAGTTATGGTAACGGACAACGGTCCACAATTTGCGTGCCACGAGTTTAAAAAATTCGCTTCACAATATGGATTTGAACATCGGTTTTCTAACCCACACTATCCAAAAAGCAACGGCCAAGCTGAGCGATATGTTCAGACCATAAAAAAGTTAATAATTAAAGCGAATGCCGACAACGTAAATTTCAATCTGGCGCTACTAAATTACAGAAACACACCATTAGCAATCATAGACGCTTCACCAGCACAACTATTAATGAGTCGTAGGCTCAAATCCAAATTACCGACAATGAAAAAAAGCTTGAAACCAGCTTTGCAAAAAACAAAAACAACACAAATGTCAAAAGTGCAGGAAAAACAAAAAAAGTACTACGATAAACGTGCTGGGAGGGAGCTCAAACACTTAAACGTTGCAGATAAAGTTAAATATAGAACGCATAGTGGAAAATGGGCAAGTGGCATGATAACTAGAGCAAGCGACCCAGGACCACGTGACTATGAAATAGTCAACGACGCAGGTAACAAACTGAAGCGGGACCGAACACACATATTCCGAATACCGAACAAAAAACAAGAACAACCGCAATTAGCACAGGGGGCTGCAGCACCGCACAGGGTAATTAAAGCCGAGACAAACAAGTCTGCCTACGTGACTAGATATTGTCATGGGGGTGATGAAAATGGGAAATACTGTGCCTAGAGCGGGACTCGAACCCACATCTCTTTGCATTCCGGGCCAGTGTGCTACCCATTACACCACCTAGGCTCCCTGATATCAACACACTCCCCACGCCTACCTGTCTATGTGGTTACTTGCCTGAGAGGTCAGTGCAGACCACTACACTCGTCCCCCTGGAATTGTAAGTCTTGTAATGCTTACAATTACATACATACAGGCAATGCACTAACACATACATACACAGGGTAGGTTCAACAACCATACAGCGCAAAGCTTGTACAGGATCCTGATCACGGCAACCAGTGTCATGGGGGTGATGAAAATGGGAAATACTGTGCCTAGAGCGGGACTCGAACCCACATCTCTTTGCATTCCGGGCCAGTGTGCTACCCATTACACCACCTAGGCTCCCTGATATCAACACACTCCCCACGCCTACCTGTCTATGTGGTTACTTGCCTGAGAGGTCAGTGCAGACCACTACAATATGGTCGTAGCACACGTAGGCCACAGCGATTCGGGGCAACGCAGACCTAGCTCAGTACCAAAATAGATTACTGCGAAGCTAAAATCAACCTAATTATAAACTGGCCTGCCGAGTGGCAAGAACACGTGCGATCTCGCAAACTAAAACAGCAACCATTTTGCACACACAACACAGTAGGTAAAAGCAACCACCTGAATGCCAGAGAAGATATAACTATAAAACATGAATGTCGAGCTCTCTTGAAAAGCGCATAAAGCATTAGGTGCTACACAAATAATAGAGCAACGGAAAATATTAAAAGGTACTTACATTTGAGAGCCAGAAACAGTAAATGACTCACAAGCAAATCAAACACGACCGAGATAGATTCAAATGTAAGTTCTATCATAACTGAACTGTTATTTTGTTGATTTCAATTTTGCTTCTAGTTAAGAAACAGACTTACTACATGTTGTTGTAAAATGTAATAATGAAGAGTTGTTATTGAATTGAAATTTGTTAGAAACGCAAGATATTTTCATTGCTGACCATGAATATGTTAAACAAACGTGTGATAGGAACGTGTGTAGAATAGCCAAAGTAGTAACATTCCAGACACAGATGTCTAAGGTGTCCAGATATGATTTCGTAATTAGAACATTAAGATACAGTCAATATATATATATATATTTGAAGAAAAAAAAATTTAAAAAAAGGGAGATGTAATATATGTAACTTCGATAGTCGGTGAGTTAGTTAGTAACACGGTACGAGACTATCTGGCCTGAATGAGGTCAGGGTAGTCGAAGTGGCAAATCCCGGAACTATTAATAAACAGTTGTGAATCAGTCGTCGTTGTGTCCACAGCGTGTCCTTTACACATACTAGTGACCTTTAATTAGTTTTACATCTTCCTACACACACTCACCAGAGCGGAAAATAACCGCAATTTGTGCATGAACTTCATCTGCCCTTGAAAATAAATTGAATATGAAAAATTAGTTGTTGGAGTTTTACGTCCTGGAAACATCTAAGGTCATATCAGGATGGGTACCGACTTGTGACAGTGTGCTCTCATGGTGACTTCATAGTGCTGCCCCACTGGGAAATCAGGCCCCCGGCCCCATGACCAGATATCCCACCTAGTCACATTATCCTGATATTGAGCTAACCAGTCCATGCCCTATCCTATTAAGCGACAAGTATCAATTTTATAAGTCATTGGTCTGACTCGACTGGGAGCCGATCTATTGCCCGAGAGGCCCACGCTCTACCGATTTGGCCACGACGCCCGATGAGAAAAACAGGTTTGTGAGCCCTTACATAATATTTCATCACTCCCAAAGACCCTATAATACTAAGACGGCTCACTCCCTATCTCTCCAATGGTAATGTAAATTTCGCAGTTCCACCTTGTGGTGGGTTTGATCAGCCGGCTACTGGTTGGTGTTTCACATGTAAACACATACAATTATATTATACATGAGATAGGTAAGTATGAATACACATCAATATGAAATTGCTATGAACAAATACCCATCATCATCAACATCATCATCAGCATCGCCATCATCACACATCTTCCACATTCATATATACATTTATACATATAATATAGTACCTGTTTAACCAAGAGAACAGCCAGCACACCAAGTGGTGGGTTTGATCATTTTGATTACACAGTACAGGCTGAGTGAGCCGTCTTAGTATTATAGGGTCTTTGTCACTCCTCAGTAACTTCAACTACCAACAATTCCTTCAAACTTATCTCCTCCATTACCATCCATACGCTACACCCGTTAAACAATGTTGGGGTGTTATGTCCTAGCAACATCTACAATCATACCAAGACGGGTATATTCATGGCGACTTTATAGTGCTGCCCCACCGGGAGACCAGGCCACCGGCACTATAACCCAATATCCTACTTAGTCACATTATCCTGTTACTGAGCTAACCAGTCCATGCTCTAGCCTAGTGATGCCAAGCGCCAGACTAAGTAGCGAGAAGCATCAAATTAGTCAATTATTGGTTTCACTCGGGGAGGGGAATTTGAACTCCCAACCTTCCACACTGGAAGTCTGCGCTCCCACCGATTCGGCCCCCGCATCCAGTCTCAACCAATGGTAATATGCAACATTAATACGCCAAAATTTACTGAGAGGGATGACGCAATCGGTTACAGAACGCTAGCTGGCTTCCTATGCAGGAGATTGTGGGTTCAAACCCGAACCGAACCTGAACCGAGTCAAACTAATGACTTAAAAATTTCACACCTAGCGGGAAACTCAGCATTAATAGGATAAAGCAAGGACTGGTTTGCTCAGTAGCAGGATCCTGTGAATGAGTGGGATATCGGGATCATGGCACCAGTAGCGCAGTCTCCCAGTGGGGCAAGGCAGCACTACAAAGTCACCATGTTATGCACTGTCACAAGTCGGTCACTGTTCTGATATGACCATACATGTTGCTAGGTCGCGAAACGCAAACAAAAAAGCTAACATATTGACAATTATTCAATGGCACACCCAGTGCGTGTTGGGTCTAGGAATGCGGTGAATTCCTTGCGTGGCTCCTGATAAACAAAATGCCAGACTGGACGGGAAGGGGGGGGGGGGGGGGGGGGAGTAACCATTTGTGCTGTGTCATTCACGAGAACTCCCGAGACCATCAGCATTGCATCAACCACACAGGGCAAAGACCAGACGGGATGGCCGAATGAGTTCAGCGTCCGTATCCCACCGTCGTAAATTGTGGGATTCTATTTCTAACCCTGGTCGAGTCAAACCAATGACTTAAAAATGTATACTTGTCGCTTCCTAGCCAGGCACTCTGCATTATTAGGATAGGGCAAGGCCTGGTTGGCGCAGTGTCAGGTAATGTGACTGAGTGGGGAATCAGGTCATGATGCTGGTGGCCTGGTCTCGCGGTTGGGCAGCACTATAAAGACCCCATGCAAGTCGAGTTTATGCAAGTCGGTACCCGTCCTGATATGACCTTAGATGTTGCCAGGACATAAAACGCCAACAACCAAACAACCACAGGTCAAACTACTCCATCCTTGATTCTGTTTGTTCACATCCCATATCCAGTGAGAACTATCTGTTTTGGTTTAACAAAACAAAAAAGTCAATACAATGAACAGCGGTCTGTCAACAGTTGCTTCCAACTTTCACGATTTATTACAGTTTAAAGTTGCATAGTCCGATACTTTAAGAGCTTTTGCCATTTTATTTTAAATAAATGCATTAGGTTCATCGTTATAATCTACCTTAGTGTAAATCCAAGTAATTTAATTATAAGTCATAATTATAAATTATATGATTTAATAATCAATTATAGTACTTAATCATAACTTATTTGAAGAGAAAACATGGCAAATTATTTGCTGGCATGCATGTAGAGCGTTAACTGGCTCATGTGGTTTTGGCGTGCTTAGGCTTCAGCAGTAAGAGATTCTATTAAATTGACATAATCTCCCCATCTATGCAGAAATAAGTACTTAATAAGTGCACCAATACGTAGGATTAAATCTATGTGAGTGGTTTGGATTTGAACATCTCATGCTTTAATACAGCTTCAAAGCAATTAGGACTCGTGATCCGTGACCAAATTCGAGTTTAGCCATTTAGTTCTCTTATGACTTGCATTCAGAAATACACACACGACCCACAATCGCCACATTAAGTTGCCTTCGTCTATTTTTTGTTTTTGTTTTGTTTTATTATTATTTTATGCATGGTTTTGGGTTTTTCTTTGTTGGAGGAGAAGTACTCAAAATGACTACATCAGGGTTTTTTTTTTATGGTTGGGGGGGATGTGACGGATCGAGGTGTGAGGTGTGTGGGTGGGAGGGGGATAAGCACCAAGCTCCAACTCTCACCCCTACCAATCTCACCAATATCGGGACCCTCATATACCATCTCCCCAATTGCACCTCTGAATCTCCCTGGGCACTTCCCATCTTCCCTGATAGCCTAGTTGGTGCCTCACCCACATAACCACCCCTGTCCTCCTTGTGTCGTAAGTTTATTCGTGAGTAATAAATGCCTGTACACCGACCAGATCCTGGTTCAGTACATTTGTTGGCATGGCTTAATTTATGATGTTCCCAACTACACATCATATTCCCCAATATTCATTTATTTGTTGGGGTTTTACGTCCCAAGAACATATATGGGGATATCAACATGGGTACCGACTTGTGGCATGGCGACTTTATAGTGCTGCCTCAGTGGGAGGCCAGGCTGCTGACACCATGACCTGAGATCCCACTCAGTCACATTATCCTGATACTAAGCCAACCAGTCCTTGCCCTATCCTATTAATGGTAAGCACCAGGCTAGGAAGTGACAAGTATCAATTTTTAAGTCATTGGTTTGACTCAACCAGAGTTCGAATCCCACGATCTACCAAAACGGGAGACAGACGCTCAACTCATGGTCCTGGTCCATCACAACATCTACTACAACAAGAAGACAACACATCAGCTACTTGACTCGACCAGACGGGATGGCCGAATGAGTTAGAGCGTCCGTCTCCCGTGTTGGTAGACCGTGGGATCGTGAGTTCGAACCCTGGTCGAGTCAAACCAATGACTTAAAAATTGATACCTGTCACTTCATAGCCAGGCGCTCGGCATTATTACAGGGCAGGGACTGGGTAGCTCAGTGTCAGGATAACATGACTGAGTGGGATATAAGGTCATGGTGCTGGTGGCCTGGTTTCCCAGGGGGGGCAGCACTATAAAGTTGACAGGAGTGCGCACTGTCACAAGTGGGTACCCATGTTGATATGACCTTAGATGTTGTTAGGACGTAAAACAACAAACACACAAAACAAGCGACTTGACTCTGAGTTAGCCCTGTCTGATTTTGAATCCAGTACACATTGACAACTGGTATCTGTTTAACAAGTAAAGCTGCATATTCCGATGAAAAAAATCAAATTTTCAAAACCAAAACAACAATATCTAGATTTAATATCTAATTTAGACACTGGAGTACTAATTAAACATTTGTCACCACGTAGAGGGGAATACTGAGAGAATTTAATAGAGCATGTTACTGCAGAAGCCTATGGTGTGAGAGTTTTGGCGTGCTTGCCAAAATTATTTTTGCAACTTGGAACTTCATATATAAGTTAGCCATTAAAAATAAAAGTTACTTCAAACTAAAGTAATGTAGATTATAATGATCAACTATATTTATCTCAGAAAATAACAGAAATACAAAACTATCGGACTATGCAACTTTATTCCAGGATATCAGCAGTCACCAACCCAATACCAGCGTGCTTTGTTATATTTGCTCCTGTTCCACCTCGTACAAATGACCTTCACATTGGGCATGGCCTGTGCCAATATTGATAACACTAAAGTCTTGCATCATATGAATGTTCGTATGGCCTTGTCATCGTTACATAAAACTACGTTACATAAAACTACGTTACATAAAACTACGTTACATAAAACTATATCTGTGTAATACAAGCAGTGACTAAAGCTGGATAACTCGACGAAAGTATCACATTTAAAAAACAAAGCACTTAACTAGATTTGATCCTACATATGCAATTTAGATACTGGTGCAGTTATTTAAATATCTATTGCTGCAGAGCAGGAAAAGGAAGTCAATTTAAGAGAACATGTCACTGCTGAAGCCGAGCTGTGCAGCGTGTTGGTGCATGCACCAAAGCTAATTTTAACTCGCCACGAATACGGCCTATGATGCCGGCACGACGTAAAGAAACCACCAATCAATCAATCAATCAATCAATCGCAAATGGCTTCTCTTCAAATATCTCCTATAACGATCAACCTAATTTATATTGATGCGCGAAAAGGAAGAAGGCAAGGCGGAGGTGGAGAAAAGAGAGGCGTTTATTGGGACGCCTCAACAACATAAAGCTATACAACAGGAGAGTACAAAGAGGAAGCTCAGAAGGAGCGAGACGTATAATACAGGCTATAGACACAATGAAAAGTACGAAGAGGAAGCTCAGAAGGAGCGATACGTATAACTTATGCTTAGAGTTCAGGGGAGGGGGGCCGAGGAGCCCTCCACCAACAGTGAGAAGAGAGTTGGGTGGGTGGGTGGAGAAAAAAGGTGCTGCAGGGAGGACGGCTGGAAGGCGAGTGGCTGAGGGAGGCCGGCGGGCGGCCTTATAAGGGAGGAAGGGACGGCGAGGGCGGGGGAGGTGAGAAAGCGGCGGGCCAGGGTGAGGGCGCGGGAGAAAGCTGAGGGACGGATGGCAGGGAAGGTGCGAATGCTGCGCGACGGCAGGAGAGGCGGGGGGGGAGGGTCTCTTCCTTTCCTCGCATCAAACGCAATGCGAGCATTAGGACCAAAGTTGCACAGTCCGATGGTTTCGAGTTTCTGTCATTTTTCTGAGATAAATATATATTAAATTGATTATCTACCTTACTTTTAGTTTGAAGCAACTTTTATTTTAAATGGCTAACTTTTTTTTAGATATTTGAAGTGTAAACCTGTCAAATTAGTTTTGGCAAGCATGCCACCATAGGCTTCTGCAGTAACAGGTTCTATTAAATTGTCTCAGTATTCCCTTCTATGTGGCAACAAATGTTGAATAATGGGGACCTTTCATGAGCCGTTTCTCTCGCTAAGCGCTTGGTGCCAACACCCATTCCCGGTCCAAGCAAATCGTGTGTGTTCTGGCTGATTCAGGATAGTTCATTAGTAAACCATGGCTTGCAAAATTATATTTAAACCTTTTGGAGATATGACCATACCAGAGCTAAAAGGCGAATTAAGAAAGAGAAATGCTAAGTTGTCATGCGAGAAAGCCCAATTAGTCGAGAGGTTAAGTGAAAAACAAACAAAAAAGTCATCAAATTTGAGGTGTATTTACTCAAGTGAGCGATAATACATGAATGTTCCATAAAGACCCACGTCATAGCCCCCATTTTAGCCATGTTGAATATTATAGATCTATCCCTGGTATTATTGGGAAATTATGTGAATACGACAATAGAAAATTGTGCATGTTACTCGTAACATGAGTAATTTACGGGGTGGAGAACCCTGCATAACAACACAATAGGCGGCGCCACCAGTAACTCCACCACTAACGCTAGGGGCGATCCGACCCGACTCCACCGGCTATTTTCCCGCCAAATCGGTCACGAGTTCAATCCCGCCTCCTTCAAACCACCACAACCCGCCTGGCTGCAATCAATGCTACACGTATTCAGTTTTCAATAGCCTGTGCTAGGACAACGAATGCGGTGGTCTACCTCCTGAGAAAAAAGGGCCACCATGTGCACTGCTACTTAGATGATTTTGTGGGTGTGGCCCCCAACCAGAAGGAAGCAGAGGCAGCATACAGAGACCTAATTTGCGTTACTGAACAGCTTGGCCTTACACTCTCCCGCAAGAAATGCCACCCGCCCGCGAAGTCAGTGGTGTGGCTTGGTTTCCAAATATCGGCTGATGACATGAGAGTCACAATCCCTCGTGAGAAGCTCGAAGACACACTCGCTGAATGCAAGAAATGGACACACAAGAACACCGCTTCCAGAAGGGACATACAACGCTTGGCCGGCAGACTACATCACATCGCCATATGTGTTGTCCCGGCTAGGCGTTTCATGTCACGAATATTTGAAACCTTGCGACAAACCCCGACCACTGGAAGGCACCCAGTCAGAGATGGACTAAAGAATGACGTGAGATGGTTCCTCGACTTCGCCACACGGACAAACGGCCTGGTGCTACTAAGGACGGAACCCAAGGCACAATGGACGATAGAATGCGATTCATCCCTCATAGCGGGTGGAGCCTTCTCCCAGATGCATTTCTATGGAAGATCCTACCCAGACAGCATCAGGGCCAAATATAGCAACATCGCACACTTAGATGCGATAAACTTGGTGGTCGCCATGAGGGCACTGCCCCCCCCCCCCACCCTGAGGAATATCTCATCATCATAAACACAGATAACGCTGCCAGCCAACAGGTACTCGAGTCCGGCGCAGGCAGAGACCACACATTAACTGCATGCGCCAGGGAGATATGGCTCTTCGCAGCAACCAATGGATGCGACATCGAAATACGACACAAACCTGGGAAATACCTTGTCCTGGCGGATGCCCTGAGCAGGAGGGCATTTGACCTGGACGCTAGAGTCAGGGCAGGTCGCCTCACTAGAGATATGAATATTTCTGAAATTGAAGTCTCTTTTGAGAACGTTTTTACCCACGGACTCTAGATAAGCCTGCGAATATCGTACTAATTGCTCCTCTATTCACAGGCTACCCCGACCAAACACACAAAAGAATCCTGGACGTATACTTTGCGGGCCTGGCGAGTGGGACTTGGAAGAATAAGGCGGTACAGGCGAAGAAATATATCACGTTTGCAACCCGCCATCGTATCGACCCGCTCGCCCCAACGCAGTACGATGTGATGGTGTATATACTTCACCTAAAAGAGACCCTCGCATCCCCGGGAGCCGCCATGAACTATATCAGTGGGGCCAGGACATGGGTACTTATGTTCAGAGGGTCCCTGACACTTTTCGACACATACCCAGTCGCCCTGATGAAAAAAGGTGTGGCACGCTTAGCGAATCACATCCCCAGACCGGCCCCGCCATTGACTCCGCAGCACGTCAGAGCACAAACCCGCTACCTGACAGCAGTGGGTCCAACAGCCAGAGTACTTGTGGCGGCGCTCCTAATCGGCTACGCAACACTACTCCACCAAGGTAACCCACTTGCAAGCGGCTCCACTCATGACCCAGGCCACTACCTGAGGCGGTCAGACATTGCCAGAACAAAGGAAGGGCTCTCAGTACTAGTCCGCACCACCAAGACCACGTGGAGGCCGGACCAGGCATACCGCATCGTCATCCAAAGCCAACCAGAGTCGCAATGCTGCCCGTGGCGGCCTGGGATCGATACGTCGCATTCCAGCACCCTCGCCCAAGCAATCCAGCCTTCCTATTAGTTGGAAACGTCCCCCTCCGGGCACAAGTGATGCTCGCTGCCCACCGCATGGGACTGGCAGCCATCGGTGTAAGGGCACACGCCGAATACACGCTCCATGGCCTAAGGATGGGCGGGGCACAGTCCTGTGCAGCGGCAGGCAGCTCGCTCGCGGAGATCATGCAGCTCGGCGCCTGGACATCGGCCGCGGTCCATCACTATGTACCAAAAGACATCCTTGTGGGCGGCCCCCCTCCCCTCATATAATTGGTTGAGGGTCGGGTTCCGCCCACTTGTGAACTGGAAATTGAATAACATTGCCCCAACTGCATGTGGACATGAGCATAGTGTTTGGTTCCTAAACTGTCTGATCTGTCCTTATAGAATTAAGAGCTACCCCCGCCCCCTGCTGATTAAAGAATTTTAACCACTATTCACTCTATGACTCCACCTTAGTAAATTATTAGTTTGTGAGCTTAGTAAATTTGTTGTTGGTAACACTGGTTAAGGTGCTGTATAAATACAATCTGCACTGAACAGACTGCATTGCAGATCATTTATATACTGTGGTAGTGTTAATACGCAGTGATAATAGTGATCAGTACCATAGATCAGTGGTGTTAATACCCTTTCAATATTTATTTTCAACATTCATATTGTATTAAAACAATTCCAGGTTGGAAGCTTATGACCGAAACGCAAACTTTGGGCAAGTGGTGGTGGCAGATACGTTCAACATGGCACTACCAGATGAATCGTCTTACAAGGAGATCAATTCAGAAAGCAAGGTAAAATGATGGATACTTTTATTAACTCATAACTCTGTAACAGAGTGGTCCATGTGTTTGTTGTTAAATATAATATTATTTCCTATGTATGTTCATAACATGGAGTGAGACTCAAATACAATATTACTTTACCGTTACATAAAAGTACATATATAAAATGTGAAAACCCATTTAAAATGAGTGTTGGGAATCCATCTGACTACAATTACATGATTGAAGTAAAAAACTAAATGTAGCTTTCCCTCATACAAAATAAAATAACTATGTTTGTATATTTTCAGTTACCATCAGTCAATGAAGAACAGGTAAAATCATACTTGAAGCTGTTTGATCAAGAATTGAGAGACAATAGTGTCGACATGTACAAGGGCCACTTTCTGCTGTCTATCAGATGTTCTATGGAGGCTGACTTCACATTTATCTGTGGTCGTGTGTCGGCGGAATATTCCAAAAAGCTTGTGTACAAAGTTGACATCAAAATTGATAGGCATGGAGTTGCGGTAGAATGTCAATGTCAATGTGCTGCAGGGATGGGTCCAGATGCTCACTGCAAACATGTGGCTGTTGTTTAGTACGCCCTAACAAAAGTGAAGGAGGGAATATTAACTAAAGAAATGTGTACACAGCAGCTGCAAACATTCCATCAGGCCAAAAAATACACTGGTTCACCTGTTAAGATGCAGAATAAATCAGTTAGAACAAAATTGGCTGTTGTTTACTACACCCTCACAAAAGTGAAGGAGGGAATATTAACTAAAGAAATGTGTACACAGCAGCTGCAAACATTCCATCAGGCCAAAAAATACACCGCTTCACCTGTTAAGATGCAGAATAAATCGGTTAGAACAAAATCTGGCAATAGCATGGAAGCTCTGAAAGACTTTGATCCACGACCTGTTCAGCTGAGGAACATACCTGGGTACAGTGACCATTTTCGGTCAGTATGGCTCAATTCGTCTGCATCTGGACCCCCGATCCGGCAGTTGTATGGTCCTGCTAATGTATATATGGCATCACAAATGACCATGATTACTTGGCTAAATGGCCAGAAGAATTCTATGGGCATAACTACTATTACGGAGGCGGCATGTGTTGATGTTGAAGCCAGAATGCGTGGTCAGAGTAACACAAAATCATGGAAGGAGGAGTGCCTGATTCGACTGCAGTCTTCGTCCTTTGGCAGAATTTGCAAAGCAACCCAGCGAACAGATTTTGACAAATTGGCAAAATTCCTTGCTGAATAGAAGGACATCTCCAGTGAAGCTACTAAGCATGGTCAGAAATATGAGACTATTGCCCGAATAGCATACAGTGACCAGGTAAAAGTACCCGTGAGAGAATCTGGCATTATCGTCTGTGTGGCGGCCCCTTTCCTTGGGCTCACCAGATGGGCTAGTAGGAGACGAAGTGCTACTAGAAATCAAATGCCCTTATACAACGTGTGACAAGGACATTTTGTCCAGAGACTGCCTTATCTGAAAATGAGCACTGATGGATGTTTGCAACTGCACAAGAATCATGACCATTACTATCAGATAATGGATGCTCTATTGTTTACAGCTCGGAAATCGTGTGATTTTGTTGTTTGGACATTCAAGGGCATGAAAACACTCGACATTATGCGGGATGAACATTTCATATCAAATATGAAATCACAGTTGACCGAATTCTTCAACAACTATTTCAAGGTTGCTGTGTTGAACAAGTAGTTGTACAAACAAAGTCACTTATTCTGAGTGTTAAAGAGAGCTTTTTCTATGTACCTGCACTTGCATGATTTGCAAAGATTGATTGATTGATTGGTGGTTGCTTTACACCGTGTGGGTAGCATAGGCCGTATTCATGGCGAGAATGGTTTGTTTTTTAATTCAAACCATCGCTTTTACATGTAAAAGCATACAATCAATGTTGTGTCAATAGACATTCATGAATTTAAAAAATCACAATCATATAATTTCTGGTCAAGGTAAATAAAAATTCTAGATGAATGTATTTTCCACTGATGGAAATTGTTTAATAAGCTTGTATGAGGTGGTACAAACCAGCTGCCCTAAAAAAGCCTAACATGTTTAATTATTTTCTTGAGTAAAAAGGTCATGCATGCTGTTTGCAGTGTAAAATTGTTGGCGCAGGGCCGTGAAATCCACACAGTTCAATAAAAAGTGTTATAACATTGGGGGGGAGGAGGGGGGGGGTGTCCCCATTTGCAAAGCTCATACACTTGTTAATACATTGTTCACATTGAAGCTTGGTAAAATACTACCAATTCTGTTTTACTTCACTAAAAATGTAAAATATGAATTTTAACGGTAAAGTATACATGTGTGGAACTTCATATTGTATGTATGTGAGTATGAAATATGATTGTGCAAGTACTGTAATTGTGGAACACCAATAAAGAACATAAATCACTTATATAATTCCATTCAATATCCAATTTATTCTAAGCTACATATATTGTGATCCAATTCACATAATCGATTTGGTATGGCCCAATACTACATACATTCACTCATTTACATGACACTATATGTTATGGGGTATGCAGGTATAGCAATACCTCAGGGAGTTTGACGCCCCTGCCCTGCAGAGTTGCGGTACAGGTTCTTGACAGAACCGAAGGCTAAGGGAGCAAACCCTAAACAGAAAACCATGTCACTGTGGCAGCATTAAGGGCGGTTGATGTATGGAACTCCCAACATCTCCCGACCAGCCACTGCAGGGACAAATAGTTTTTGCACCTGTCTTGACATGTTCTTGCCGGTGTGAAACCTCTATTTGCTCCCCGAGAGAGTGCCGCTGGTAACTTGCAAAAGTCAGGAGCACTTCAACACTTTTGCAGGCAGCTTTCATGAAATGTAAGAAAAACTCTGGAGAGAGGGCGCCCTCGTCTCCGGTTCAAGGATACCATCAAGAGAAACCTGAAGCTGAGAGACATTAAGACCAACTCATGGATACACCTCTCAAGCATTCCTGGGAACAATACACTTCCTGAAATTGACCAGCATATAACATATAAATATGATGTCTGATGACAGAACACTTTCAGTTTGATTCAATGGGCGACACAGTATTTTGTAAGTTTTCCCAAGACCGATCACTCGTTCGACATGGACTCTCTTACTGGCAATTGTTCTGTCATTCAGAACAGTACCTCCTGCCATTCTGTTCCCTTTCTTTAAAAATGTGGGGATATTTAGTCACATCCATTGGTGCAAATAAGTCCTGGACATCAAAGCCTTTGTCAGCCATTATAGAGTCTGTGGGGTGACACATAGTAGTGAGATTCCTTCTCTCTACTATTTGCCTATCGCTGGTGCTCCCACCATAAACAGGTGGCACATAGGAGACCATGTCATCAGGTGTCACTCCAAGTATCACCTTTGCTGTATTGCGATTTTTATAAGTTGAGAATGTGACTTGCTGTGCTGCTGGATCTTTAGGCTTTTGTACAGGACACTCTGTACCATCAAAGATAGCTCTTGTCTTTGGAAATTTTCTTTGAAAATCTGTTGGTGTGTGGAAATGTACCACTTCCCGTTATGGCCAGATATTGATTTCCCGTCACTGCAAGGACATGAATCGAATCCAAGTAACAAATGCACTATAAACTTCTAACTCTGTTATTTTAAACAATAGACTCAACTCATAATTTGTTTTATATGTCTACAATTTGACCAGGGTGAGGAATAACTGGTTTTCAGCCTTGATTGAGGGAACACTGTACATGTAGGTCAGCTGCGGTACGGCTGGTCCCAGTGACATGAAAACATCCATAAAAGACACTGCAGTTTTCTAAACCAGTGTAAAACTGCATGGCACGTTGGTTCGTTTTATAGTCCGCAGAAGAAAAGCATTGTATCGTAGGTGATTTGGTTTGTGTGGATGTATCCTCCATCACTGTGTTCTTTGTGACTGTGTGGTGTTCACATCCTGGCTAGAAATTTCTTCCACATGCGAAACAATCATGTCTACATTACTGGTTAGCAGCAGCGCAGATTCTGTTGATTCAGATTCTGTCCATGACTACTGCATGGCTGTGCGTTTTCTGTCACGATCATGGGCTCGTTTACGTCTCTCAAGGCATCTTACTGTTACCTCACCAGTCCAGCTGAAGACGGAAGGGACAGCACAGGCTAAGAGCTTCTTCGGCCCCAGCTCGTGTCCTGAAATTAACAGTGTACGGCGGTATATTGAAATAACACCATTTCTATAACATTACCAGAGGAAATCTGGGGGTAGAAATAAAATTATATTTTAATTTTAAAATGTTATTTAATGCTACACCTGCCATGCTACAGCGTTGTGTACATTGTATTGTATGGATATATGTGAGAGTGTCTCAATTATATATTAAATCCAGCATTTTTTTAAACACCAGTTATTCTCATCTGAACAGAACATTATTTGAAAAAAAAAAACATGCTTAGCAGACAGGGGGGGGGGGGGCATTTACAGATATTTCGGTTTGGTTTTTTACTAAGATAGCTATATTTTTATTTAATTACCCTTTTTGTTGAATTTGTTGTAGTCTGCATTCGTGAAGTGAACTTTGCAAACGATGCTACTCTGGGAAGGCCACCATCATTTTGCACGCTTGTTGTCAATGCACTTGATGGCATCAACCAACTGTTTCTTTAATGCTTTGTTAGACGGATATTCGTCTATTATGACACCCGGGCACTGAGCAACAAGTCTCCGGCATAGCTGATGACTTTTCAATACATAAACCAATGACATTTGAGGAAATCTATGGGTTATTGTTATTATTCACTGAAGCAAAACAATGACGACACAACTGAGAAAATGGCGAAACAGATGGCACGGAGCATTACACGGGACCGGCACAGTCCACCATCTGACGACGGAGTCATTCAAACTGGTGTTGCAACGAAAGCTCCTCATTGCATCAGTGTCTAAGATAGATATGTAAAATCAAATCTAGATACAGTAAAACCTCTATAAATCGACCGACCTTGGGACCGACTTTAAGTGGTCCTTTTAGGGAGGTGATCGGTTTAGGGAGTTAGAATATGGTTACAATGGTATTGTTGGGACCCAAATAAAGCGATTGATTTAGGGGAGTGGTCGATCTGTGGAGGTGATTGGTTAGAGAGGTTTTACTGTAATTGTTTTTGAAAATTGAATGCTTCATCGGCCTATGTAGTTTTTAAAAAAATGGCATAAACTCAAAATTAACGGATTATGCAACTTTAAGAAGATGATTGCGCATGTCTGAAACTGACATGCAGTCGCCCCACCAGCAGTAGTACTACGTATATATATATAACAGCTGAAATAGAGTGGAAGAAAGTTATTCTTAAGAACTCTACTAGTCTACATATAGTTAATAATATATATATGATATATATAATATATATATATGATATATATATGACATTATGATATGTCATAAATATATATATTTCTTTATATACTATAAATATAACGTTTTACATATTTAAATTAGATGTTATATAGATATTAATATAAATGATATATATTTGATATATATAGTATAGTTATACGAGTCTTACCTTGGTACAGATGATGGATAACTGTTGTTTTACCGAGGTATAAGCCTCGGATAGATGTGGGCTAGGGAGAGGTAAGCACGTCCGGTACCAGCAATCTTAACCTACTTATTGAGGATAAAAATGACTTTCAAACAATGGATACTATTACTTTACCGAAAAGGTACACCAACGGAATAGATGTGGCAGGGTGTGGCGGGAGGGCCCTAGCCCACATCTATCCGAGGCTTATACCTCGGTAAAACAACAGTTATCCATCATCTGTACCAAGGTAAGACTCGTATAACTATACTATTTTACCTCGGTAAACAGCCTCAGGCTAGCCTCAGGCTAGGGAGACCTTTACATAATTCATTTTTATCCTTAATATCATTCTTTCTTATTATTATAACATTCTAAATTTTTGTTCTCACCTATTCTTGTTAGTTGGCGAGAAGACGCTTTGCAACGCCGGTAGGCTTTTCTAGTCGTTTATTATAATGTTTTGCAAACGACTTAGCCGTCTTCCAGCCTGCATGCGCTAGTATTCTTTTCACAGAAATACCAAGCACCCGTGCCTTGGAGACCATGGCTCCTCTAGTTGAGTGGGAAGAGTATTTACTCGTATCCACTCCAGCCAATTTCAACACCGTAATTGTCCATCTGGCAAGTGTGTCTCGTGAAATCGCCTTATGTGGCTTTATAAAGCTCACTAATAGTTGTTGTGATGCACGTAAATCCTTTGTCTTGTATATATAAGCCCGTATGGCCGACACAACACATAATTTCCGATCATTCGGAAAACAGTCTAAGTGAAACCGTTGATAAAGGGTCACCTAACGTGTTCGATTTGAGCAATTTCTCTAAATCAAACGTAGCTTGTTGCTTGTCTATTTCTAATCCAGTTAAGGATAAAGCAACAATCGTCTGTCCTCTGTGTCCGGTTACTAACAATAACAGGACCGCGACCTTAAAACCTAACTGTTTTATATCTAACCACGAGTTGTGAGGCCAAGCCTGAAACAACTTAAATACTATAGAAACATCCCAAAACCGACTATACTTTGGTTTTGGAGGATTCCTTTGATAAATTGAACGAAGTAAATAACAAATAACATAATGTTTTCCAACTGTTTCGCCATCAATTCTAGGTAATATAATTGATAACGCACACCTCGCCGCATTAATCGATCCAAAGGAAAGTCCTTCATCCTCTAGAGAACGAAGAAACCGAGCTACTTGTGAAATCTTTGGATTTGTTGGTTTAACTTTCATTAACAAACAATGTACACCCCATTTCTTTAAATAGGTTGTATACATTTTGACAGTTCCTGGCCTCCAGGCATCCGATACTATCCTATCCTCAGTAATTCTGTCCAATCCAAATTGCTGTAGCTGCTTCCTTAGAAAAGGAATGCCAATAGGGGCGTCGTTGACACGTCGCCGTGAACCACTAGCGGTCCGTGGTGCGTCAGATTCCCGAGTTTTCTTGGGAATCGTATACGATCTTTTGCCAGTTGTGAAACTGCTGGCAGCCAAGGTTGCGTGTCCCAATCGGGCACCACCAGTATCGCATGTGTCCCTTCCAAGCCGATTTTTCTCACTACTCGGCTGATAATGCTAAATGGTGGGAAAATATAAAAATAATTATTTTCCCAAGTAATAGCAAACGCATCTACTTTCCAAGCATCCGGTTCAGGATGCCAAGAAACATAACAGGGTAACTTGTTATTATTTCGTGATGCAAATAAGTCAACTTCAGGTGTACCCCATTTTTCACAAACGAAGTTAAACAAATGTGTAGAGAGAGACCACTCTAAATGGTCATGGAAATTTCTACTTTTATAATCTGCAAGTGTATTTTGTGACCCTGGAATATGCGCTACAGTCAGCCAGACTTGTTGAGCCTGTGCCCAGTTCCAAATCAGTTTAGATAACTGATTGCAAGACTTTGATTTGGTTCCACCCATGTTACGAATATATGCCATGGCAGTAGTATTATCAGTTAGTATTCTAACCTGTGATTTATTTATCTTTACTAAACTACGTAAGCCCAGATAAATAGCACGCAATTCTAGTGCATTAATATAGTCTGATTTTTCATCATCAAGCCATCTACCTCCTGTTGTGACCCCATCTCGATGAGCTCCCCAACCTTCTAACGAAGCATCAGTAGTAATTACTGTATTAGGTTCCGCCATGCGGATTGGATTTGGTGAACTTGCTATATGTTGCATCCACCATCCAATATCCTGTAACCCTTCTTGCGAAATAAACATTTTTCGCTCAAAATTGCCTTTAGTTCGTGTTAACGCTAAATTTTTATCTATTTCTAGCGACTTAATATGGGCCTTCCCATATAACACAGCAGGTGCATATGAGGTCATTATGCCAATAAGAACAGCAACCTGTCTAATTTTTTGGCTTTGATAACTTAATAAGCTGAGTCGCTGTAGTCATAAACTTAATTAGTTTTTGTTCTGTTATCGACACTGTAAGGGACTGTGTATCCAGAATAAACCCTAAACATTTGAGTTGTTTTGTTGGTTTAAACACTGACTTTTGTTGATGTACATAAAATCCCAATTTAGTGAGTAATGCACATAAATCCAAAACTGCATTCACACAACCAATTTGTGTTGAAGCTATAATAAAAGAATCATCTATGTATGGAAACATTATGTGACCTTTCCTCGCCATTACCGAGAAAACAGGTTTAAGCAATTTAGTAAATAAACGTGGCGCACAAGCTAAGCCATTCGGCATGCAGGTAAACTCATAGAGTTGGTTATCCCAAATAAATCGAAGAAATTTTCGGTATTGTTCCATTATGGGAAGCGTATAATATGCATCCTGTAAATCAACACTAGCCATCCACGCATCTGGTGTAATCAGATCTCGTGCCGTATCTAGAGAGAACATTTTAAAATGTCGATATTCCACCCTTTTATTAAGGATTGTTAAATCCAGGATCATTCGAACATCACCATTAGGCTTCGGTCTCGAGAAAATGTTTGAAATAAACTGTCCTGAACAGTGTGTCACTTTTTGTATAATTCCTTTCTCAAAGAATTTATGTACCTGTTTAGTTAGTGCGTCTCGTTCAACTGGTTGAATGTTATATAGAAAAGGTATTATACTTTGTACAGGAATTTGTGTAAAGGGAATTTGAACACCCCTAACTATTTCTATAATTTCTTGGTCACTAGTAATTTTGTGCCACTCAGAAATATGATTCCTAATATTACCAGCCACAAAGTTGCTTACAGTTTGTGTGTTTTTAGAGGCTGCAGGGACTTGTAAAGTTTGTGTTTGGACCTCTACTTGGACCCGCCCCTGGGGAAAGGTCTCGACGAGTTGAACCCTCGACCTATTGGCCGTGCGGTGTTGTCGGTCCAGCCTGGGCGAGCGCCCCGGCCCCGAAACCCTTGACCGAAGTTTGAACTCGGTCTGGTTCCTCTGGTGAACCGTCGTGGACGAAAATCCCCTCGTGACTTTTTGAAACGAGGAACTTCCTGTTTCTTCTTGCCATCCATGTTTTTGCCACTCTTGGCTGCAGTCTCTACCTCTTTATAGAGGTATTGTAGTTGACCGCCAAACATCTTGGTATTATCTAAAGGTTTCCCTTTAATCGGCTCTGGAGCAAGATAGAGCGTAAACTCCTTCCCCTCATTATCGGTAACCTTCTTAGAGCGAGCCACTTCTTTGCCAGCATCTGTGCAAACTGACTTGAAGACATTTTCATATCTTCGAAACGACAGGTAATTACCTGCCGCCGCTAACACTGCAATGCCTTTGTCCATTGTCTTAGCCAAAGACGAGAACTTATTTTCACTCTGCATCCTATTAGCCACAGGAACAATAGCTGTTAGGGTAGCCAACACTGCCTTATGCACTGTGTGCAACACATCCTCAAACTTCTTACGGTCATCCGTCATATTGACATCCCGATCCATTTCTTTAATGATGGAGTTGGGAACACCCTTTATGCCTGTTAACTCATCTCCTAACTTGGAGATAACCTCCGCCGGTTTGAACGTGCGAAAATGACCATTCACGGTCTCGCGCATAAGCGTAGTGGTTTTAACCCGCTTAGCCTTTGGCTTCTCCACCTTCTTAGCCACTTTAGTGCCAATGTCCGCATAGACCCCTTCATATACGGTGTCTGAGTCTGATTCCGTAGAAGTAGACTCAGTGGACGACTCAGAAGAAGAATATTTCCTCTTCCTCTTCTTCTTTTTGGACTTAGTCTTCCGCTTTTTGCGCAAACCAGACTCTGCCCGCTCCTTGGTGAATTCATCACCCGAAGAAATCACCTGTTTCTTCTTCTTCCTCCGTTTAGGAGAAGGAGGAGGAGGAGCCTTAAGCTCCACCGCCGAGTCTGTGTCCAAGAAATCCTCAAATGAATCCTCTTGGACACTCGGCCTACGCCGCTTCCGAGACACAGGCGATTTGGCAGTCAAGATGTGGCTTTCCAATCTTGCAAAGCGAGCCTCCCAATCTGGAGGCGCAGGCACATCAGGCACTGCGTCCTCGTCCGGGTCGGAGAGGATATGCGCCCGGGGCTGTGTCGACGGCCCTGCCGACAACACGGGTGAGGAGTCGTACTCCTCGTCCACTCCACTCGGAACACGCCCCTCGGCTGCTGCTGCACCGCGCTTACTCCGCTTCGTGGCCATCGGGAACTGAAACAAACATTTTTGGTCAGTCCCGGTATATATATATGTCACAATATGGTTGTTTCAAACTCATTTGGACATCTATTGGTGTTAAAGAACGTGTTTATACCGTTATAACACAGGCGTAATAAGCTAAATTTGTGCGTGGGTTGTGGGTCAAGCCCAAACCTTACGCGGGGTCGGGACCAGTGTATCGGCCCGCCCATCCCTCTGTTCCGCACACTTCTCCCACCTGTGACTACTACGTCAACAAGTTGGAGAAAATGCTACGAAACTCGGAGAAACGCCTGAAAAAGTTTTGTCTAGGGGAGTCTATAAAAGAAACCCAGGAGCATCTCCAACATTACTCTCTATTAGAGTACGAGAGAATTTCCACATGAGATAGGGCGAAACCCACATCTCTACCCATAGTCACACGGTGACCCGGGTGTTGACATAACCGCTAATGACCGGTTTGGTTCCTTCGAGAAACCCACTCGAGTGTTCTATCCTTGGTTGTTTATAACCAAATAACTCGTCCAAATTGGACCAACGAAAGTCTAAACTTTCCATATTGATGCTCTAATGCATCATAATTAAGCTAACCACAGTTTTTATTATACTTACTGCGTATTTGCTTGTATGTAGACTAATTTTGCCGGAGCAACCCAACGACACGTTATCCAATCGTGAGTTGTTTATGCTAATTGCTGGTACCGGACGTGCTTACCTCTCCCTAGCCTGAGGCTGTTTACCGAGGTAAAATTAAACATATAAAGTAATTAATATATATATAACAAGTATAGATTAATTAAAAAAAATAATAATTATCTTTAAAACTGTGCCACAAAAATGACTACTAAAGAAAACAACTAATCATAGTTTCAGCTTGCATCCACAGCTACAGTGTCGAATTGTATAGAACGTGGTGCTGGGCGTTTTGGAACAATTTCAATATCGCAATAGTTGACACAACCTGTATGCGCCTGTGTACACTCCCTAAAAATACTGAAATTATGGATGGTGTCCAGTTTCTAGAACAGCTTGTCTGTAATCGTTGTGACATCAATATGCAACAACCACTTAACATGCGAGACACCTATGTAGGTTAGGGTGGTTTTTTTCCTCTCTTTTTCTTCGAAGTTGAGGGTGGGGGGTTTCATTTGGTGATTTTTTTAAAACAGTGATTACAAACTGAGATCTCTTGCCTCACCACCATCCTGAACACGAGTCTAAATGTGATAATCCGATGGAGGTCGATGACCTGTCAGGTTTTCGCCTATAGGAACCACCGTAATCTCCATTAGGAGGGTTATGAGTAGCTGAATAGGCCCCGTATGACAACATCAAATTCCCTGGAGCATTCATCGCTTTTTGTTTGTTGTTGGTTTATGTCCTAGCAACATCTATGGTCGTATCAGGACGGGTACCGACTTGTGACAGTGCGCACTCATGTCAGAGCTAGATGGCATCAACTGGGGAAGCCTGCCTTTGCCACACATTGTGCTTTCATGTGGTAATCGTCGACTACTCCAAATATCTCCATGGAGGACTTACTGGGATGCCATCAGTCATAGGCAGCACATTGCTCAGCCTGGTCCAGGAGTGAGGAACCAAAGCATTCGGCAATTTTGTTTGCTTGTTTGTTTGTTGATTTACATTCTAGCAACATATAAGGTCATATCAGGATGGATACCGACTTGTAACAGTGCACACTCATGGCGACTTTATAGTGCTGCCCCACTGGAATACCAGGGTGCTGGCACCATGACCCGATACCCTACACAGTCACATTATCCTGACACTGCGCTAACTAGCCCTTGTCCTCTCCTATTCATTCCGAGCGCCAGGCTTGATGGCAACAGGTATCAATTTTATAATTCATTGGTTGGACTCAGCTGGGATTCGAACTCCCGACCTTCCGCACCGGAAGCCTGCGCTCTACCGATTCGGCCATCGCGTCCGGTCAGTCATAGGCAACACACTGCTCACCATGATCCAAAAGATGAGTAGCCAAAGCATTCAACAATTTTGTTTTGTTTCCAATCGCTCACTCGCTCAACCATGACCCAGTGCAGCCTCCTTGACCTCAAACTGCAGCTGTCAAGTGTAAATCGTACCCATGGTACAATCTGCCACATATAGTTGGTTGTTGGTTGTTTTTGTTGTCTACCCTCCATTTAATGCGATTGGACTGGAGGGTTTCTCATATTGATGAACAAGTGATAGCTTTGGCATAAGTGTAGTAGCTTTGCCATAAGTGGTGGCTCTGATGGTCTAAGACAAATGAAACATTGGTATGGAGAGGGTTGGTTCGAGCAGCACGCCAGTCCCAGTGAGAGTGCATGTCAGTCATGTACCCATGGCACTGGTATTGTACTTGGTTGTGTTGATTTCATGGCTGTACGTACGCCAATAATTTATTAATGTAAATAACACGTGAGGCATGTAAATCTTGAACAAATTTGACTCATCCAGGGTCTGAATCTCCGATACCTGTCTGATTATTATTATTATTTAGTGATGGTGATTGGATCCAGAGGTATGCAGGTATAGCAATACCTCAGGGAGTTTGATGCCCCTGCCCTGCAGAGTTGTAAACCACTGCCTTGTGGTACAGGTTCTTGACAGAACCGAAGGCTAAGGGGGCAAACCCTAAACAGAAAACCATGTCACTGTGGCAGCATTAAGGGCGGTTGATGTATGGAACTCCCAACATCTCCCGACCAGCCACTGCAGGGACAAATAGTTTTGCGCCTGTCTTGACATGTTCTTGCCGGTGTGAAGCCTCTATTTGCTCCCTGAGAGAGTGTCGCTGGTAACTTGCAAAAGCCAGCAGCACTTCAACACTTTTACAGGCAGCTTTCATGAAATGTACATTAAGACCGACTCATGGACGCAACTCTCACAGCAGAGAGCTAAATGGAGAGCGGCAGTCAAGTAATGAAAGCAGTCTTTGTCTCATCGCGACCGACAGCATGATGATGATGATGGTTCGAACCCCGTAAGTCAGGGGTTCACCAATGTGGTTCCAGATGTCCCTTCAATGCTTGACATCAAATAATTAAGACAGTTTATGCTCATCAATATAAGAATTTACCCTTGCAAGAACATTAACGTTATGTAAAGTAGAGATTTCTGGGATGCGGATATTTCTTTACTAAATATTCGGAGAAATACATATAAAAGTCAACTCGAAAGGCCCACCATACCCCCCCCCCCACACACACACCTCACCTTTCTAACCGTTATGTGACTTATCGGAAGATATCCAACTAACTCCCCCATCCATCGCAAATTAACTGTTGTCATGCTAGTCTAACATAGCTCACCCCCTCACTATTTGACCCTTTAACCAGTGGTCCACAACTGGTTCATCAAAGGCTGTGGTATGTGCTGTCCTGTCTGTGGGAATGTGCATATAAAAGACCCTTGCTGCTTATCGGAAAGAGTAGACTAAAGCCGTGTTCACACCAGCGCGTTAAGTCGCCTCAACTAGTTTGCATCCTATAGTTCGGCTCACATTCGCCGTGTGGATGCGACCCTAAGGCGGATTAGGGCTGATTCGCCTCAACTAGTTCGCCTCATGTAAACCGCATCGCGAGGTAGGTTATATGAACCGAACTAGCTTAAGTCGGCCCAACTTCCTAATGTGAACGGTATCGGTTTACTTGAAGCGGCTTAAGCACGTAACAGTCGAGACCTGAGTTTGTTGACTTTCCGGTAAATTTGCTCTATGAAACTGCTAGCTGTGCACAGATATTTTTTTCATCATTTATTTTTAGGGTTTCACTGCCCAGCAGAAGTTTTGACCGTTCCAAACCAATACGATTCAGTCCATACATATCTAGGTCGAACCCACACTCTCTCGTGGTGACGTCGACTAACCAAAACTGACGCTGGTTAGTATGGACTTGCTCATGCGCAGATATCGATTTCCGCCTTAAACCACTCCGTGTGTGGACACAACACTAGTTCGCCTCCTCTAGTTCACCTTATCTAGTTTGGCCTAAAGTTGTGGGTGTGAACACGGCTTATGTCAGTATGTGGCAGCAGCAGGTTTCCTCCAAAGAAATATGTCAGAATGACCATATGTTTGGCATCCAATAGATGATGATATGAAAATCAATGTGCTCTAGAGGAATAGTTAAATAAACAAGCTTTAGTTTTTTACCTACCCCTTTGACTCTTTGCTGCTTAATCAATTCGGGATCTATGTATTTTCTCAGTCTTTTTATAGCTTTCAAAACTATATTGTGAACTTCTGTTTACTGTATAACAACTTATTAGGACTGGAAAACCGGTGTCTCGGTAAATCACATGTTATTCAGGAATACTTCTTTGTTTTTCTCATCTTTAACCATTTTTTATATATAAATCACGTGACCGACGTTCTAAGATGTTTGTTTGTTTGTTGTTGTTTTACGTCCTAGCAACATCTAAAGTCATATCAGGACGGGTACCGACTTGTGGCAGTACGCACTCAGGGCGATTTTATAGTGCTGCCCCACTGGGAAATCAGGCTGCCGGCAGCATGACCCAATATCCCACTCAGTCACATTATCCTGACACTGAGCTAACCAGCCCTTGGCCTATCCTAATAATGCTGAGCACCAGGCTAGGAAGCGACAAGTATCAACTTTTAAGTCATTGGTTTGACTCGACCGGGAATCGAACTCGCGAACTCCCGATTTTCCGCACGCGAGGCCTGTGCTCCACCGATTCGGCCACCACGCCCGGTAGTTCTAAGACGAAAGGTTACCACCACTAGAGGGAGTGTAGTCTGTTTGTTTTTGGTTGTTGTTGTTTTACATCCTAGCAACATATATCGTCATATCAGGATGGGTACTGACTTGTGACAGTGCACACTGATGGCGACTTTATAGTATAGTCCCACTGGGAAATCAGGCTGCCAGCACCATGATCTAATATCCTACTCAGTCACATTATCCTGACATTGAGTGAACCAGTCATTGCCCTATCCTAGTAATGCCGAGCGCCAGGCTACGAAGCGACAAGTATCAATTTTTAAATCATTGCTTTGACCCGACTAGGGTTCAAACCCACAAACTCATGGGTCGGATACCCCAATCTCCCAAAACAGGGGACGGACGTTCAACTCATTCGGCCACCCCGTCTGGGCCCGTATGCAGGAGTCAGTGTTAGCGGGTTTTGGTGTTAGAGCCTGTTACCGTTTAGCTATGACCGAAGTCGGGAATTGTGTCAAGTCGTATGCAGGAGCCTGTAACACTTTCATTATAGCTAAACGTGAATTTATTTATAGATTTGGGAAATCCCTCTGTGTCTGTACCCATATATTAGGCTTAAATATATCAAATGCTATCATATTTAACAGAATTAGACACGCAATAAGTGAACTTTATTCAAATTAACCCTAAATTCGAACCCTCCTTAAGGCTACCGCCGCATTGGCGGCGATATTACTAGTTATATTTTCGAATCGACGAACGTAAAGTAAACAAATCGCCGCCGCCGCCGCATCGACCTCCCTTTCCATACTGGCGGCGGCGGCGATTTGTTTACTTTACGTTCATCGATTCGAAAATATAACTAGTAATATCGCCGCCAATGCGGCGGTAGCCTTAAGGAGGGTTCAAATTTAGGGTTAATTTGAATAAATTTCACTTATTGCGTATCTAATTCTGTTAAATATGACAGCATTGAATAGATTTGGGCCTAATAAACTCGCTAAACCTAATATTTTTTAGGGGTAAGGTAACACCGATTAAGCCTTTGGTGTTAGGCCTAACACTGACTCGTGCATACCATTTTTTCGCCGCTAACCCGGAATTCCCGCCAAACACCGTTTTGCCACCCTAACACTGACTCCTGCATACGGCCCCTGGTGTGGGAGTGTAGTTGTATGCAGGACAGTGTTACCGTCTTGAATTATCTCACCATGACAACACAAGAAGGTAGGTGCGCCACCCTGGGAGTGCAGGACTGCCGATTCATGCCAGGGCCGACCGCCAGCAACATTACGCCACAGAGAGCACGAGTATTAATGTCAGCTTCTGACCCGCAAGCAAGCAGGCATTTCCCGCATGTCACACCTGAGGTAATCGTGCAGGTAGCGTCATAATGTACATGTTGCACTCAGAGATCAAATATATTCTTGTAGTTTTTTCTGTCATCACGGTTGATGCCAATACTGTATATAGCTATGCACTCTAGGAGTTTTCCCGGTCATCATTGTTGATGCCAATAATGTCTATTTACTTGATGCCAGATATTCTTATAGCTAACCCGGTCACTTAGGTTTATGCCAATACTGTCTACCTACTTGATGCCAAAACTGTCTATCTATACACACTTGTAGATTTCTCAGTTATAATAGTTAACGCCAATACCATTTAGTTGATACCAGATAGTCTTGTACTACACTGTCTACCTACTTGATGCCAATAGACAATATCCACAATGCATGCGACATCTGACGGTGATGACGAACACTATGGTTGTGTGATCGTTGCCACAGCGCATAAAAAATCTATGGAAATTAATAACTTTCAAATGCACGTATGTCAGTAAAACTTTGGGATATTTTGAAAATTCCAAAAGTCAGTCAGTCACTATTAATACACAATATCCACAACACATGTGACATCTGACGGCGACGATGTACATTACGGTTGTGGGACCGTTGCCACAGTGCATGCGTGTGAATATTGTGTATACTGTCTATCTATGTGCTCTTGTAGTTTTCCAGTCATTACGGTTGATGTCATACTGTCTACCTACTTGATGCCATTACTGTCCATCAATGCGCTCTTGTTATAGTTTTCAGGTCATCAAAGTTGATGGCATAATGTCTACCTACTAGATGTCAATACTGTCTATCTATGCGCTCTTGTAGTTTTCCAGTCATTAAGGTTGATGTCATACTGTCTACCTACTTGATGCCATTACTGTCCATCAATGCGCTCTTGTTATATTTTTCAGGTCATCAAAGTTGATGGCATAATGTCTACCTACTTGATGTCAATACTGTCTATCTATGCGCTCTGGTAATTTTCCAGTCATTAAGGTTGATGACATACTGTCTACCTACTTGATGCCAATACTGTCCATCCATCTGCTCTTGTTATAGTTTTCCAGTCATCAAGGTTGATGGCATACTGTCTACCTACTTAATGTTGATACTGTCTATCTATGCGCTCTTGTAGTTTTCCAGTCATTAAGGGTGATGGCATAATGTCTATCTACTTGATGCCAATGCTGTCTATCTATGCGCTCTTATAGTTTTCCCCGTTATCAAGGTTAATGTCAATTCTGTCTGTCTCCAAACTCTAGATGTTCTTGTCGTGTTCCAAGGTTGACATCAATACTGTATATTATAGTAAGCACCTTTGTAGTTTCTTACAAATGGTAAATGTTCAGGCCACAGAAATTGCAAGTTTTCAACATATGCACTATATTATTTCAGTGACACCCGTGGTCGGCGAACCCTAGATTAAATATTCATTCCAGCAAGGGTTAAGGGTGCATTCCTTACACGCGTTATGCGTATGCGACAAAAAATCAAAACGCCTTGAAACCTATGAGCTACATTCCTTACACGCGGTATGCGAATGCGAATGCGTTTTTCCGATCGGTCCATGTAGCGATCGGTGCGGCATGCAGTATGCGACAAGCTGTTGCGAATAGAAAAGCATCAGTCGCATTTGTCCATTGATATAAGGCTGGAGGAGGCGACTGATAATTACGGACAGCCGGGAGAAGGACGGTTGTAGAAGAATGGCAGCAAAGAGTCTTTAAACCCTGTAACTACACCAGCAAAGGGTAGCCCCGAGTGTTTAGCCCTGTATCTACACTCTCTCTTAAATCCAAGCAATCATATCTGGGGATGAGAGAGGTTAGGTTCCTGTGTGAGGAAGGAGGAGGGGGCAGGGGCTCCTAAATATATATATATATATATATATATATATATATATATATATATATATATATATATATATATATATATATATATAGTATAGTATACGAGTCTTACCTTGGTACAGATGATGGATAACTGTTGTTTTACCGAGGTATAAGCCTCGGATAGATGTGGGCTAGGGAGAGGTAAGCACGTCCGGTACCAGCAATCTTAACCTACTTATTGAGGATAAAAATGACTTTCAACAATGGATACTATTACTTTACCGAAAAGGTACACCAACGGAATAGATGTGGCAGGGTGTGGCGGGAGGGCCCTAGCCCACATCTATCCGAGGCTTATACCTCGGTAAAACAACAGTTATCCATCATCTGTACCAAGGTAAGACTCGTATAACTATACTATTTTACCTCGGTAAACAGCCTCAGGCTAGCCTCAGGCTAGGGAGACCTTTACATAATTCATTTTTATCCTTAATATCATTCTTTCTTATTATTATAACATTCTAAATTTTTGTTCTCACCTATTCTTGTTAGTTGGCGAGAAGACGCTTTGCAACGCCGGTAGGCTTTTCTAGTCGTTTATTATAATGTTTTGCAAACGACTTAGCCGTCTTCCAGCCTGCATGCGCTAGTATTCTTTTCACAGAAATACCAAGCACCCGTGCCTTGGAGACCATGGCTCCTCTAGTTGAGTGGGAAGAGTATTTACTCGTATCCACTCCAGCCAATTTCAACACCGTAATTGTCCATCTGGCAAGTGTGTCTCGTGAAATCGCCTTATGTGGCTTTATAAAGCTCACTAATAGTTGTTGTGATGCACGTAAATCCTTTGTCTTGTATATATAAGCCCGTATGGCCGACACAACACATAATTTCCGATCATTCGGAAAACAGTCTAAGTGAACCGTTGATAAAGGGTCACCTAACGTGTTCGATTTGAGCAATTTTTCTAAATCAAACGTAGCTTGCTGCTTGTCTATCTCTAACCCAGTTAAGGATAAAGCAACAATCGTCTGTCCTCTGTGTCCGGTTACTAACAATAACAGGACCGCGACCTTAAAACCTAACTGTTTTATATCTAACCACGAGTTGTGAGGCCAAGCCTGAAACAACTTAAATACTATAGAAACATCCCAAAACCGACTATACTTTGGTTTTGGAGGATTCCTTTGATAAATTGAACGAAGTAAATAACAAATAACATAATGTTTTCCAACTGTTTCGCCATCAATTCTAGGTAATATAATTGATAACGCACACCTCGCCGCATTAATCGATCCAAAGGAAAGTCCTTCATCCTCTAGAGAACGAAGAAACCGAGCTACTTGTGAAATCTTTGGATTTGTTGGTTTAACTTTCATTAACAAACAATGTACACCCCATTTCTTTAAATAGGTTGTATACATTTTGACAGTTCCTGGCCTCCAGGCATCCGATACTATCCTATCCTCAGTAATTCTGTCCAATCCAAATTGCTGTAGCTGCTTCCTTAGAAAAGGAATGCCAATAGGGGCGTCGTTGACACGTCGCCGTGAACCACTAGCGGTCCGTGGTGCGTCAGATTCCCGAGTTTTCTTGGGAATCGTATACGATCTTTTGCCAGTTGTGAAACTGCTGGCAGCCAAGGTTGCGTGTCCCAATCGGGCACCACCAGTATCGCATGTGTCCCTTCCAAGCCGATTTTTCTCACTACTCGGCTGATAATGCTAAATGGTGGGAAAATATAAAAATAATTATTTTCCCAAGTAATAGCAAACGCATCTACTTTCCAAGCATCCGGTTCAGGATGCCAAGAAACATAACAGGGTAACTTGTTATTATTTCGTGATGCAAATAAGTCAACTTCAGGTGTACCCCATTTTTCACAAACGAAGTTAAACAAAGGTGTAGAGAGAGACCACTCTAAATGGTCATGGAAATTTCTACTTTTATAATCTGCAAGTGTATTTTGTGACCCTGGAATATGCGCTACAGTCAGCCAGACTTGTTGAGCCTGTGCCCAGTTCCAAATCAGTTTAGATAACTGATTGCAAGACTTTGATTTGGTTCCACCCATGTTACGAATATATGCCATGGCCGTAGTATTATCAGTTAGTATTCTAACCTGTGATTTATTTATCTTTACTAAACTACGTAAGCCCAGATAAATAGCACGCAATTCTAGTGCATTAATATAGTCTGATTTTTCATCATCAAGCCATCTACCTCCTGTTGTGACCCCATCTCGATGAGCTCCCCAACCTTCTAACGAAGCATCAGTAGTAATTACTGTATTAGGTTCCGCCATGCGGATTGGATTTGGTGAACTTGCTATATGTTGCATCCACCATCCAATATCCTGTAACCCTTCTTGCGAAATAAACATCTTTCGCTCAAAATTGCCTTTAGTTCGTGTTAACGCTAAATTTTTATCTATTTCTAGCGACTTAATATGGGCCTTCCCATATAACACAGCAGGTGCATATGAGGTCATTATGCCAATAAGAACAGCAACCTGTCTAATTTTTGGCTTTGATAACTTAATAAGCTGAGTCGCTGTAGTCATAAACTTAATTAGTTTTTGTTCTGTTATCGACACTGTAAGGGACTGTGTATCCAGAATAAACCCTAAACATTTGAGTTGTTTTGTTGGTTTAAACACTGACTTTTGTTGATGTACATAAAATCCCAATTTAGTGAGTAATGCACATAAATCCAAAACTGCATTCACACAACCAATTTGTGTTGAAGCTATAATAAAAGAATCATCTATGTATGGAAACATTATGTGACCCTTCCTCGCCATTACCGAGAAAACAGGTTTAAGCAATTTAGTAAATAAACGTGGCGCACAAGCTAAGCCATTCGGCATGCAGGTAAACTCATAGAGTTGGTTATCCCAAATAAATCGAAGAAATTTTCGGTATTGTTCCATTATGGGAAGCGTATAATATGCATCCTGTAAATCAACACTAGCCATCCACGCATCTGGTGTAATCAGATCTCGTGCCGTATCTAGAGAGAACATTTTAAAATGTCGATATTCCACCCTTTTATTAAGGATTGTTAAATCCAGGATCATTCGAACATCACCATTAGGCTTCGGTCTCGAGAAAATGTTTGAAATAAACTGTCCTGAACAGTGTGTCACTTTTTGTATAATTCCTTTCTCAAAGAATTTATGTACCTGTTTAGTTAGTGCGTCTCGTTCAACTGGTTGAATGTTATATGGAAAAGGTATTATACTTTGTACAGGAATTTGTGTAAAGGGAATTTGAACACCCCTAACTATTTCTATAATTTCTTGGTCACTAGTAATTTTGTGCCACTCAGAAATATGATTACTAATATTACCAGCCACAAAGTTGCTTACAGTTTGTGTGTTTTTAGAGGCTGCAGGGACTTGTAAAGTTTGTGTTTGGACCTCTACTTGGACCCGCCCCTGGGGAAAGGTCTCGACGAGTTGAACCCTCGACCTATTGGCCGTGCGGTGTTGTCGGTCCAGCCTGGGCGAGCGCCCCGGCCCCGAAACCCTTGACCGAAGTTTGAACTCGGTCTGGTTCCTCTGGTGAACCGTCGTGGACGAAAATCCCCTCGTGACTTTTTGAAACGAGGAGCTTCCTGTTTCTTCTTGCCATCCATGTTTTTGCCACTCTTGGCTGCAGTCTCTACCTCTTTATAGAGGTATTGTAGTTGACCGCCAAACATCTTGGTGTTATCTAAAGGTTTCCCTTTAATCGGCTCTGGAGCAAGATAGAGCGTAAACTCCTTCCCCTCATTATCGGTAACCTTCTTAGAGCGAGCCACTTCTTTGCCAGCATCTGTGCAAACTGACTTGAAGACATTTTCATATCTTCGAAACGACAGGTAATTACCTGCCGCCGCTAGCACTGCAATGCCTTTGTCCATTGTCTTAGCCAAAGACGAGAACTTATTTTCACTCTGCATCCTATTAGCCACAGGAACAATAGCTGTTAGGGTAGCCAACACTGCCTTATGCACTGTGTGCAACACATCCTCAAACTTCTTACGGTCATCCGTCATATTGACATCCCGATCCATTTCTTTAATGATGGAGTTGGGAACACCCTTTATGCCTGTTAACTCATCTCCTAACTTGGAGATAACCTCCGCCGGTTTGAACGTGCGAAAATGACCATTCACGGTCTCGCGCATAAGCGTAGTGGTTTTAACCCGCTTAGCCTTTGGCTTCTCCACCTTCTTAGCCACTTTAGTGCCAATGTCCGCATAGACCCCTTCATATATGGTGTCTGAGTCTGATTCCGTAGAAGTAGACTCAGTGGACGACTCAGAAGAAGAATATTTCCTCTTCCTCTTCTTCTTTTTGGACTTAGTCTTCCGCTTTTTGCGCAAACCAGTCTCTGCCCGCTCCTTGGTGAATTCATCACCCGAAGAAATCACCTGTTTCTTCTTCTTCCTCCGTTTAGGAGAAGGAGGAGGAGGAGCCTTAAGCTCCACCGCCGAGTCTGTGTCCAAGAAATCCTCAAATGAATCCTCTTGGACACTCGGCCTACGCCGCTTCCGAGACACAGGCGATTTGGCAGTCAAGATGTGGCTTTCCAATCTTGCAAAGCGAGCCTCCCAATCTGGAGGCGCAGGCACATCAGGCACTGCGTCCTCGTCCGGGTCGGAGAGGATATGCGCCCGGGGCTGTGTCGACGGCCCTGCCGACAACACGGGTGAGGAGTCGTACTCCTCGTCCACTCCACTCGGAACACGCCCCTCGGCTGCTGCTGCACCGCGCTTACTCCGCTTCGTGGCCATCGGGAGCTGAAACAAACATTTTTGGTCAGTCCCGGTATATATATATGTCACAATATGGTTGTTTCAAACTCATTTGGACATCTATTGGTGTTAAAGAACGTGTTTATACCGTTATAACACAGGCGTAATAAGCTAAATTTGTGCGTGGGTTGTGGGTCAAGCCCAAACCTTACGCGGGGTCGGGACCAGTGTATCGGCCCGCCCATCCCTCTGTTCCGCACACTTCTCCCACCTGTGACTACTACGTCAACAAGTTGGAGAAAATGCTACGAAACTCGGAGAAACGCCTGAAAAAGTTTTGTCTAGGGGAGTCTATAAAAGAAACCCAGGAGCATCTCCAACATTACTCTCTATTAGAGTACGAGAGAATTTCCACATGAGATAGGGCGAAACCCACATCTCTACCCATAGTCACACGGTGACCCGGGTGTTGACATAACCGCTAATGACCGGTTTGGTTCCTTCGAGAAACCCACTCGAGTGTTCTATCCTTGGTTGTTTATAACCAAATAACTCGTCCAAATTGGACCAACGAAAGTCTAAACTTTCCATAAAGATGCTCTAATGCATCATAATTAAGCTAACCACAGTTTTTATTATACTTACTGCGTATTTGCTTGTATGTAGACTAATTTTGCCGGAGCAACCCAACGACACGTTATCCAGTCGTGAGTTGTATATGCTAATTGCTGGTACCGGACGTGCTTACCTCTCCCTAGCCTGAGGCTGTTTACCGAGGTAAAATATATATATACATATAATACATGTCTATACGTATATATGTATAATACATGCATATATATGTATAAAATATGCATATATATGTATATATGTATATATATAATACATGTCTATACGTATATATATATATATATATGTACATATATGTATATATATAATACATGTATATATATGTACATTTATGTATATGTATATGTGTACAGTAAAACCTCTATAAATGGTCCATTTAGCGGGTATTTTAAGAACCGTTTTAATGTATATGCAGTATATATGTATAATACATGCATACATATGTATAAAACATTATTTTTCTTCTTCTTATGAAGCAAATGATATGCCAGTGCCAGGATTGTATCTTCCTCCTCCATCTGCAGTAGAGTCTCCAGCAACTTTGACTGAGCTGCCATGTTTCTACAGCAAAGACATTGACAGAATGAATGATAGATAACCACATGTACTTTTTATATACTTCACTGCATGCCGCATGCCGCATAACGTGTGTAATGAATGATGGCATTCGCATACTGCATGCCACATGCCGCATTATGCTTAACGCGTGTAAGGAATGCCCGCTTTAGCGCGGCCCTATTTAAATCAGAACAAAATCTACATCAGTACAACTTCACTATAAACAATGTGTTGGTGCTGGAGCTGGTTCCAGGCAGCATTGGTTCTATATATATTGGCATATATAATTGCTGGACTAGAAGAGAATACCATCATACCAAAGTGCCAGCCACTAGATTATCTCCATTGTGAAGAATATATCAAACTTGTCAGATTGTTAATTACTATAATTATGTTCATAATCCAGTGATCCGACAGTTTTTATATAGGGTAGTTTATCGATATCAACCATGTCCACGGAGCAATCAAGCTGATGGAGTAACTAGGCGAACCCCTAGTCCATACCAATGGTAGTACCATGTGTGAACAATTTATCAATGTACACATGGTCTTTGTTCCATTGGAGTGTTCCGCTAATGACAGGACAGGTGTTATGTCAGGTTAACATTGGTCTAAACGCAAAATGGTTCGTTGAAGACAGGTACCACTGTGCCACTAGTAGGTTCGGTTATTCAGTTAGTGGAGTTAAGTTGCTGCCACCTAGCGGGAAACAGCCACAATGTGCGGAACATCCTCAACGGTTTGATGCTTATGCTATGGTGTGGCCACCTAATGGAAGCCCTCGCCTCGCATCCTATTAGTATTACATCTCGATAAATAAATGTCTTTGCTGACACTTGGCCAACTTTGAATGTGCTCAGGAAGATGCGGGCGATCACATCGTAGCGTTATCTGGTGCAGCCACGTAGGCCAGGTGAACTTCTCACAGCGGATTGTCTGGTTGGCTAATAAACACATTCTTAAATCATGAAGCCAGTGGTATGTTGCACTGGGTAACATACAAACTGAATTTTGTTTCATTTGATTGTCCCTACGATGACAGGACACCTGACATGCCAGAACATTGGTTCCTGAGCTGTCCCTTGAAGACAGGTATTACTGTGCATCACTTAAAGCTGCCTAGTCCGATGGCTTTGAGTTTTTGAGTGTTTTGGGTTTTTTTAAGAGATAGAAAAAAATATATAAATATATTACTGGGTTGATCGCTATAATCTACCTTAAGTTATACTTTAGTTTGAACTAACTTTTATTTTAAATAGCTGACTTTGCAGATATTTCAAGTGAAAACATCCCAAATTAATTTTGTCCTTCACATAAAAAGTTTGACATCATATGCTTCAGTAGTAAGATGCTATATTAAATTGAGTGTACCAGCATCTAAGTTGGATATGTAGGATCAACTCTAGATAAGTATTTTAGTTTAGATTTGATCCCTTCATCTGATTATGCAGCTTTAAAGGGACCAGCTATAGCTCGCTGGGACACTGCGCGTACTCCGACAAATGCTCTCCAAGCACAATCTTGTTTAGTTTTTATGTTTAAATGAACCAAGTATGTGTGGGGAGAGTATGGGACCAGGGCACTGCTAGTCTGAACTGCAATGGCAGTTTGTTGTCTTCAAAATGGCCGCCCCCATAGGCGGCGGCCATTTGCAATGCAAAAGCTGCGCTGTGATTGGCTGAAATTGTGCCGGCAACAGGCTCACACAGTAACAAGATTTGCTGGTTCCCAGTATGGGCTCAGCTTGTGCCCGGTGTCGTATTCCGCGAGCACTGCTATTTGTTTTGTTTACACTCGGCCATTCGACGCTGATCGAGCTGCTACGTTAATATCGCTTGGAATTTAAGGTTAATTTAATTAAATTTCATTATTTGAGTATGTAATTCTGTTAAATATGACCGCATTCAATAGATTTCGGCCTAATCGGTCCCTAACACTGCCGAGAACCAGCTGAGCTTGTAGCCGAGCATGCGCAGAAGCCACGACAGGCCGCTGACAATCGCTGACAAAACAGTGGCTCGAGTGACCCGAGTTGAATAATCGATTACACCCGAATATGCAAATCGCCGCCGGCGCATTCCCGAGTTCATTTGTTTTCCACGCGGCGGATAGCTGGCGACTTTAAGACCAGTGTAGCAGGAAATCGTAAACCCTGTAAATCGCAAACCCCCACTTGTGATTTCCTAGGAAATCACATATCCCCACTGGAAATCGCAAACCCCCCATATTTGGCAGTCTTTATCCTAATGAAAACATCTTTGCGATAGTCCAGTTCGTAATTCCAACCGCACATGTGCTGAAAACAGCCTTTATTCACAGATGTCGTCACTGTGGCCATTCTAAAGACCAGATAAAGAGTAGTCGGGTTCCAGTACCCATGTTTTCCACTAGGTGGCACCTCTGTTGAAACAAAGGCCAGGGGACCAGGCTCGGTAAAGAGGTGCAGCAATATCCTGGTATTATCACTCAGGTCCAGGATTGGCAATGTAAACAATTTCGGTAGCAAAATGGCCTCTTAGTTCCAACTTTAGTCACTGCATACAGTAAATAGAACCATTTTAACATTTCAAATTCTTATTTTGCATGCACCAAATATCTCAATGAACCATTATTTACTAGTGTGTTAGTTTAATATTACAAAATGTTACCAAGCATGGGGAGTTTGCCATTTCCAGGGGGTGGGGGAGGGTGATTTCCTAGGAAATCGCAAACCACAGGGTATGCAATTTCCAGGGGTTTGTTATTTCCTGCTACGCTGGCACTACTGTCCATAACATACCCCTGTATAAGATGGAAGGAGAATTTTTTTCTTCTAAATTTTCTGTTAAAATTTAACAAGAAAAACCGTCCAATAACTTTACACAAGATGTCTAAAGCCTTAGTCACAAATGCGTTATGGCGTGCTTGAGGCGACCGTAACTCACCGTATCGGCCAGACCGTACGGTGGGTTGCGGTCGGCGTACGGTGACCATGCAGAAGTTATCCTAACTTCGGAAAATGGCAATGCCACAGGACACAATCACGCCATACGGTCACCTTTGCTCACATCAATGAAAAGGTCTTAAAATGAATATCAATATGGTACAAAATTCATGTTTGTGTGATCAATATTAAGAAAGTTATGATGTTTTTATATATTAAAGATGTGTAAAAAAATTAACGCAAACATCAAGGTGCCTTACGGTGACAGTACGATTTGTGATTAGATTAACCGCAGAGCGTAACATTTGCATAAACCGCAAGACACACCCCAGACCGCAGCACCATACGGCTATGGCAGCATTTGTGACCTAGGCATAATGAATGCGGAAGCCGGTTGCTAGATGATTGGGTTTGGGGTTCAGTTGTTTTCTACATATTTCCTTTTTTTCAATCATCACACAAATAGGTTTTGTTATTTGGTCACAACACACGTTTCTGCAGTCTCATGGTTGAAAATATGCACCCTATGTAGAAAATAATCAAGTTGTCCCCATGATGTATGTCAATATTTAACTCCTGTATGTACTATGGTGTTCTCTGTGGCGGAGTGGTTAGAGTGTCTGACATTTCTCTAGGTCGAATTCCTTATCTGAAGGTCAGTGGTTTGATTCCCTGTGCCCCCCACCTCTGCCAATTTGGATTTCCACCGCTGTGTATAACTTACACTATTTACAGCATCAAAGGCCAGTTGATCTCATATCATGTCTATGTGGTGTGTGAGGTAAAAAATCCCTGGGGCTTTCTATCAACAAACTGTCTAATGGTGAAAACAAGCCAATTCAGACTTATCCATGATAGGCAGTATAAATCAAGAGAAAAAAAAAGAAAAAAATGTGTATGTGAGGGCGGTTACCCATACGTCTAATTGGTTCTGGCTATTTGAACTGAAGTGGGAATTTGTATACATACTATTTTCCCATTAGCAGTTGTATGTATTGTATTAATTAATATGAACATGCATAGGGAAGGAATTCTAAAGTAATTCTCAACATGGATTGTGAAATGTAACAGAGCAGTGGGATGTGAAAATCCATAAGGAGTGCCAGGCCACTGTCATCCATGGGTTTGGCCCGTTATTTAATAGTCTCTGTCACTCTCATCCACCCTTTATTTTACAGTCTCAGCCTGGCCTTTTAAAACAGCCTCAACAAGCTTGTTTAAATAGTCGAAAGTAACTTGTGTGCGTGGGGAAATAAAACCAAGCACAGAGCCATACTACTTTCACGTGTATGCTAATAATGCTTGTCGTTACGGTACATAGCTTGGCATGATAGGACAATGAGCAGTGCAATGAGGAAAAACAGTTGTCCTGAGTTGAAATTTCAGCTGCTTAATTAATTAATCAATGACTTCAACTCCCGGAAATTGAGCAATGTATTTACAACATTGGACACATCGAAACTCCCATAGACTTAGTTAGATAAACATTTCAATTAGATATATGCTTTATCAGTAATGTGTACAGGGTTTTGTTATTTAGTTTTTTTAATATATATTAAAAAACAAAACATGATTGTCCAATTTTATTGTCCCTATATCATAGGAGACCACTAATAATTCATGGGTTATGCATTGACTGGCTTCTTAATGTGTGTATTAAAAGCCTGCTTAATACGACCATTCGGGACAGTAAAACCAGACGGGATGGCCAAATGAGTTACAGCGTCCGTCTCCCGTGTGGTAGATCGTGGGTTCTAATCCTGGTCGAGTCAAACCAATGACTTAAAAATTGATACTTGTCGCTTCCTAGCCAGGCGCTCGGCATTATTAGGATAGGGCAAGGAGCAGTGGAATGAGGAAGACCAATCGCCTGCGACTGAAATTTCCCCTGCTTAAACAACTAGTGTACCAAAAAACAAAAAAAATGTAGCCTTTGTAGGCATATATCCACACCCACGTGGCGTAGAGACCGACCCACGGCCACGTGAGGAAGCCCACGTGGATCAGGACCTATACTACTAGGCTACTAATAGTAATAGTACTAGCTGTAGATCCGTTGTAGATGTGGTTAGAACCAAACAGCATTAATCTCAGTTGGGACTTCTGAACGGCATCCAGTGTGGAATATAATACCGACCCACCCACGGGGAGGCTTAAGACTAACGCATGTAGATATATACACATAAACAATACTCCTACCCATAGAGGTGGGAAATGAAATCACCAAAATCCAGCAAACGGAAACGGAAATAGCCCCCTATGGGCGCCGCCATTTGTAAACTCGTGTCGAACAGAGTAATCCAAATCCACCAAACGGAAATCGCTCATTGAACTTCGGTCCGCAGCAAGCAAGGGTGGACAACAGCTATTGGTTAATAATATAATATGAATAAGCAATGCTTAGGACCGACCCACCGATATAACTACAGCAAAGTATTTTATGATTTTTTTTTACTCCACTCTCGGTGTTCGATTTGAAATTCTATCAATTCGGGTGACCCGAATACGGCCGTCGTTTCCGCAGAGTAAACTATTAATATTTCATTTGTGCATCCATGTTTATGGCAAATTATTATTTATTTCTTTTAATTTTGAATAAAATCTAAGCTTTGAACTGCATATATCGGCAAATTCTATGGCAGCGGGCATTTGTTTTGATATATTATTAACCAATAGCTGACCCCGAATACCGTCAATTGGGCCTATGGGCTTAATACCTTGACAGGGCCGCTGCAAAGTAGCACGGAGGAACAAGCAATTTCCGTTTCCGTTCGGTGGATTTGGATTATTCTGTAATTCAACACAAGTTTACAAATGGCGGCGCCCATAGGGGGTTATTTCCGTTTCCGTTTGCTGGATTTTGGTGATTTCATTTCCCACCTCTAGGTATTGTTTACATGATTGTTTATGTATATACATATTTACACGTGTTAGTCATTAGCCTCCCCGTGGGTCGGTATTAATAATATATCAAAACAAATGCCCGCTACCATAGAATTTGCCGATATACGCAGTTCAAAACTTTGATATTATTCAAAATTAAAAGAAATAAAGAACAATTTGGCATAAACATGGATGCACAAATGAAATAATATGAATAAGCAATGCTTAGGACCGACCCACCGATATAACTACAGCAAAGTATTTTATGATTGTTGTTTACACCACTCGCGGTGTTCGATTTGAAATTCTATCAACCACATGGGACTGCTTTCAGTGGTGCCCATTCAGTGCTGCAGATGGGGCCGTATGCAGGTGTCGGTGTTACGGTTCCAAAACGCGTTTAAACGGGATTTCTGGTTTAGCGCCGAAAAGTCGGTATGCGGGAGGCGGTGTTACGCTAAACACCGCGCATTTGAGGGCGCGAAACTAACCCCATTTCATAGGACGTTTACGGGCGGTGTTAGCGTAAGATTCTGCCCAAATCTATTTGATGCTGTCGTATTTAACAGAATTACATACGCAATCAGTGAAATTTGAGCGATTTAACCCTAAATTCGAAGCGTTATTAAGGCTGCCGCTGCGTTGGCGGCGATGTTGGCGGTTATATTTTCGGGTCGACGGACGTGGAGTAAACAAATCGCCGCCCGCCGCATCGACGTCGCTATCCATACTGGCGGCGGTGGCGGTTTGTTTACTTTGCCTTCGTCGATTCGAAGATATAACTGTTGGTGTTGCCGCCGTTGCGGTAGCGGCGTTAATATTGCTTCGAATTTAGGGTTAATTTCGTAAAATTTCACTTATTGCGTATCTAATTCTGTTAAATATGATACCATTTAATATATTTAAGCCTAATATATGGGTAAAGACCCAGAGGGATTTCCCAAATCTATAAATAAATTCCCGTTTAGCTAACACTGACCGTTTAGGCACTTCTGCATACTGCTTGACATAGTTCACCCGGCCTCGGATAGCTATACACGTTTAACGGCTAACACCAATTTCCTGTAACACCGTTACCTGCATACAGCCCCAGCGCACCAATGCGACTGAAAACTCCCCAAAACAACAACTGGGGTGACCCGAATATGGCCATCGTTTCCGCGAAGTAAACTATTAATATTTCATTTGTGCACCCATGTTTATGCCAAATTGTTATTTATTTCTTTTAATTTTGAATAAAATCTAAGTTTTGAACTGCACGTATTGGCAAATTCTATGGCAGCGGGCATTTGTTTTGATATATTATTAACCAATAGCTGACCCCGAATACCTTCAATTGGGCCTATGGACTTAATGCCTTGACAGGGCCGCTGCAGAGTAGCACAGAGGAACACATACACTGGTCCCAGTGACATCATCACACCATATATGGAAGGTCTGTTTGGAGGGACCAGTGTACTTGTTCTTCGATTCGATGTGTGCTACTCTGCGGCGGAGCATCATTAAGGCATTAGGCCAATTGCTGTCGTCCATCCTGCTTGCTCCGTACCGAATGGCGATTTCCGTTTCCGTTTGGTGGATTTTTCCCGGTTTCTCGGTATGAGTTTACAAATGGCAGCGCCCATACAGTGCTATTTCCGTTTCCGCTTGCTGGATTTTGGAGAAGTCATGTTCAGTAAGAGTATTGTTTATGTATTTGTATATATATCTACATGCGTTAGTCTTAAGCCTCCCCGTGGGTGGGTCGGTATTAATAGTTTCTTCCGCGGAAAAGACGGCCGTATTCGATTATCATGACCGCGACTCGGGTCACCCAAGTTGCTAGAATTTCAAATCGAACACCGCGAGTGGAGTAAAAAAAATACATGCGCAGTCATAAAATACTTTGTTGTAGTTATATCGGGGGTCGGTCCTAAGGATAGCCTATTCATATTATATGATGTTAATTTATTGGTCATATACCAGGAACATTACAATCAAGTCGGATATGCAGCAAAGCTGCAAAGCCAATGTCAACTAACTCAATACCGCTATTGTGACAATATGTTCCACTGCCCATAATACCGACCCACCCATGGGGAGGCTTAAGACTACGCATGTAGATATGTATACATATACATAAACAATACCCACCGAGGAGTTTGCAAAATCCAGCAAGCGGAAACGGAAATAGGCCTCTATGGGCGCCGCCATTTGTAAACTCGTGTTGAATAACAAAATCCAGCAAACGGAAACGGAAATCGCTCGTACGCAGCAAGAGGGTGGGCGACAACGATTGGTCACTGCCATTGAATTTACCGATATGTGCAGTGCAAACCTTGATTATATTCAAAATTGTACATGTTGCCGGTAACATGCGTAATTCAAAACCCTGACAACGGGCTGGATATTATGAACACCATAGATACCATCTTTAGGATGCGTTGCTAGGATCCAAGTTAACTTCCGGTAGTAGATGAAAAGAATAATTCAGTTGCTGCCTGACAATCATCCACGACGGATCAGTTTGCCATAGCACACATACAAAATTTCTAAGTGTATCAAATCATCATGCCGAAATCAGCCAGGGTTCGGTCAGAAGTGGGGAAGTACTCCAGAGCGCTGCTGGAATCGATGGAGATTCCGTGTCGATCGGGTGCGTCCAGCGGCAGACGGTCAGTTGGACGGCCGCCATCCTCAGGCCGCTTGCTGTTAGAGAATCTACGTGCATCGACGCCACATGCGGAGGTGGCGGCTAGTAATAAAGCACCGACGGTGGAGGATATATCCCGCTTACTAGATGAAAAATTAGTTTCCACGCAACAACCCCTGCTGGCTCGTATCGAGAGCTTGGAACTAAATAATGTGTCAGACTCGCATGTTTCAGAGCAGCCGCCGAGCGGGCCGGATGTTTTGATGGATGACGTCACAGAAGTGGACGGCGTAACGGTGGTACGCACGACCAAAAAGCGGAAAATACGACCGGCCCGTTCGTGCGTGGCTGCAGCGGATCATCTGAAAGAGTCGTTGACACAGGTAATGCCGTTTCTCTTAGTACAAGTATTGCATCGTGCGTAGTAGACGCCCCCAGGCCTTCTCCTGATTGTACATGTAGTAAAAAGCGTAGCTGTCAAGCAAAAACAATGGATAGTGACACTGACAGTGATGACGGGATGATGACAGAGCTTATACGTTTGGTGGGAAAGAAGGCAAGACGGGGAAAGGTGGTGAAATTGCTACCTCACAAATACGTCATTCGCGACGAAAAGAAAGGTAAAGTTGGCTTAGGTGATTCAAAATGGTTTGAATATTTATCGGCAATAAGGCGAATGATCAAACGGGGAGATGTACCTGACGCCTGGGTTCCTAAATTGGATAATCATATAGACACGATTTTAGAGCTAGCACACAGTTACACATGGCAAACTTGCTTAGAGTATAGCGAAAAAATCTTTAACATGATCGCGGATAAACGCTTGCCAGATGAGTGGGACGATGAGGCTAAAATCATTGATGTACGACGTGATGTGTGCGGCTTGGGGCAGAGGGTGCCAAAGATAGTTGTCAAATCGGTTCGGGATAGTACGGCGGGTGACTTTTCGTCGGTGACCACGGCGAAGGCGACAACAAATACTTACATATTTATTCCTACTGCGCATACAAAATGAGAAGAAAACATGTGCATAAAGAGGCGGATTGTAAATCTAAATTACGTTCTAAGGACCCGTCACCCGAAAATAACTCCCGTTCCAAGGTATTTTAGATGACAGTCGGCACGGGACTGTCGTTAATGAGCAAAGCGTGCGTGGATCGATGGCTGAGGATCTCAGCCGTATCGGGTCTACACAAGGTGCTTCGGAAGTCGTCGTGATGCCGCAGGATCCAGTCAGTGTTGCGCCTAAGCAGGTCGGTGGGGCGTGTTCGCCGGTTCATTGTTCTAATTAAAAAAATTGCTGAAATCTAATACCTTGTCATGTGTAAATGCTGTGCCTATTGTTGATACGAAGGTGGGTTTAAGCAGTAGTGGACAGTTGCGGTATAAACCAAAAGTGGTGGGGGTCTTGTAAGGCTACCGGGGGATTAACTTCCCGTTATTGTTTATTTAGAAGCTCAAAGTTTTCGAGGTATAATGTTGATATTAGGACATTGTCTGGTACATCGCATTTCACAAAAAAGGGGGTGTTTCAGTCGAATGTAAATTTGAATCGTCGACTGATCCGGCCGCCGTTGGGACCTGACAGGCACCTGGCTGGGTTCCATCGACGCGGTTGCCATGGTACCCAGTCAACATCGCATTCTCCGGCCGCTGAGTCCGGCCATATACATCCACTGGATCTGGCATTTCAGCACTGTGGCCCGCAACCACCGATGGGGGCTGTCGTTTCCCCATCTTGGATGGCCCTGCGCCTCCATCTACTATCAGAACTGCCTCTGACGCTGGTCCTGCCACTGGCTTTATTAAAAAATTCTCTCTCCGCTCGCCTGCATCCCAAAGTTCTGCATCTAAGTTGAAAGTTAACGTTATGCCTATTAGTAGTACGGTTGCTAGTATCCAGTTGCATGTTGGTGAGCCTAAATCTATTAGTACCATTTCGGACATTAATGGTCTTGACCGTGGTTGCACTACCACCAGCGGAGGCTGTCGTTTCACCGCCTTGGAGGGCTCCATGCCTCCAAAATCTATAGTTAATACTGTTGTGGGGTTGCCGCAAGGTATGGTGGCACCCGCTATTGAGTTGCAGGTTGAACCTGTGTTAAACAATTTGAATTTGTGTCGTGACCCAATTAATGTTGATCATGTTTCAGTTATTGGTTTAAATAGTAGTAAAACTCTCCCTAGTGTATGTTTAGACAGTGAGATAGAAAATGTTATTGAGGGGCAATTTTGTGAGAAAACACCGGTTGACTATAGATGTTATGTATTAAAGTATTGGCCTAACTTGACTGATAACTGTAATTTATTTCTGGATTATGCAGCGATTTATGCTGCGGTCAGGGCGACAGGCCTACCTAATTATCTGGGAGCCAGAATACCGGTTCCGTCCGGCTTGATCATTCCAAATTGGCATAAATTGCTGCCAGATTATGCGGATAAAGGGTTGGTAGATTTTCTGAATTTTGGCTGGCCTGCTAATTTCACCGGTGAGTTCATACCTGTTGCTTCTACATGTAATCATACGTGCAATGAGAAGGATTTGTTCTGGATTGACGAGTATGTCCGCACTGAATTATCCCATAAAGCGATGCTGGGTCCATTTGAGGATCTACCTTTCTCTCCGTGGGCTCAAATTAGTCCTATTATGACCCGACCAAAAAAGAACACTGACGAACGTAGGATTATAGTAGATCTAAGCTTTCCAAAAAAGGGTAGTGTTAACGCGGGGATTGTTAAGGGTTTTTATCAGGGGGAACAGTATAAATATAACTTACCTACTATCATGTCGCTAGCTAAGGAGGTTACCCGGCTGGGTAAGATGTGCTATATATGGTCCATAGACCTAGCAAGGGCGTACAGGCAATTAAGGACCTGCCCCTTGAGTGTGCCTTTGTTTGGGATCAAGGTGGCTAACAAAAATTATTTTGACACGGCGCCCCCTTTCGGATGTAGAACGTCTAGCATGGCGTGTGCGCGGACAACGGCAGCCGTAGTCCATCTTATGCAGAAAAGTGGGTTCTTTGCGTTGTGTTTTTTAGACGATTTTGTAGGGGTGGAGGGTACATTAGAAAAGGCACAGCAGGCATACTTGCACATATTAGAATTGACGAAAACGTTGGGTTTGGAACTTTCGGTTAAGAAAAGTGTCTCCTCGGTTACCAGTTTAATTTGGTTGGGTTATGAAATAGATTCAGAGCAGATGATAGTGAGGATTCCAGATGAGAAATTACTTGACATCCTGGTGGAATGCCAAAAGTGGAAGGTTGGGGCTAGTGTGACAAGAAAAAATGTTCAGAGGCTCGTAGGTAGGTTACAGTTTATATCAAAATGTGTTATGTCATCTAGGATATTCATGAATAGAATCCTAGCGTTTCTTAGGTTATGTCCATTTTCAGGAAAGGTTAGTGTTAGTCAGGATTTAGTAAGGGACATAGCTTGGTTTTTGCGGTTCGCAGAAGGGACTAATAGATTAGTTTTGCTGAAACAATTCCCGAAAGAAAGGTGGATCATTGAATGCGATTCCTCATTGTTGGGTGGAGGAGCATTCAGTAAGGAAAAATTTTATTCTGAATTGTATAATGCCGATTTCTTAAAACATGATTTCCATATAGCCCAACTAGAGGCGATTAATCTTGTGGTAGCGTTAAAAAATTTGGCACCTTCCAATATGCATGATTACCAAATTATTATCAACACGGATAATGCTGCGTCCCAACAGGTGCTGTCTTCTGGTGCTGGTAAAGACCCCGTGTTGTGTGCTTGCGCCAGAGAGATCTGGCGGTTCGCGGCAATTCACTCATGCGAGATTCAAATCGTGCACAAGGCGGGGGCCGATCTGGTGCTAGCGGACGCTCTTAGTAGGTTGTACTTTGATAAAAAATATAAATTAGTAGCTGACAGATTATGTCAGGAAAAACTGTTGACTAGAGTACATGTTTCTCATGCCTGTGATATACTTGATTTGTTCTTACAAATGTTCTGCATAGTTGATAATTCAGGACACGAGACGGAGCTATAAGATGGAACTTTATTGGAGTTCAGTAGAGCATAGTAGTACAAGTCACGCAATGGTCAAGTAACAATCAGAGCAGTTGAGAACAATGTGAGTCAGTTAATCGATAGTCAATAGTGTCATGTCGGTAATTGGTAATCATGAGTTATGGAGCAATAGAACAGGACATTATTACGGCATGATCAGTAGGTAATAATCGTTCAGTTAAAGAGGTCGATCAGATCATTAGGTGATCAATACTGAGTGTCTGTGATCGGTAATCAGGTACATATAACGGGTTATCGGTGTAGTGAATATGAACAATGAGAATATAAGGGGTACATCAGGTATGTAGAGAGGTAATAGATGTGTGATTATAAGAAGTAGGGGGAGGGTGGTGAGGAGGGAGGGAAAGGGAGTGTGTGGGAGGCGTAGGAGGGGGGTAGGGAGGTAGGAAGAAGGTCAGTAGGGTAGGGCGGGGTGGTGTTTTTTTCTCGGTCGCGATAATTTTTCTTTTTTGGCTTTATCAACTTGCAGATAGTAATCACGCAGTAGTGAATAGGCTTAGCATGTATTTTACAGCGGGATTGGCAGGAGGCACATGGAGAAATAAGAGGGTGCGATTTAAGGAATATTTACAGTTCTGTAAAAAACTTAATGTTAACCCTAAACGACCACTACTTAAAACGGTAATGTTGTACGCTTTATATCTAAATGACAAGCTTAAAACAGGGGGGGGGGCGATAAAAAAATTATATGAGCGGGGCAAGATCCTGGGTAAAATTATTAAGGGGAAACTGTGAAGCATTTGACTGCTATGCAGTATCAGTAGTTAAGAATGGTATGTTCAAATTAAAGAATAATGTGGTAAATAGAGCATTCCCATTGAGGATTAAGCATATTAAGTTAATCATATTAAAATTTAGAAAAATTGGTAAAGATGGTTTTGTGTTGATTGCTGCTTTGTTAATAGGATACACATGTTTACTAAGACAGTCAAATTTATTTCTCTCTGAGATACTGGAGGATGACGGTCACACGCTGCTCGGGGGAGATATAAAGGCACACGATACACACGTGACGATAACGGTTAGGAGCACAAAAACCACTGCCAGACCTGAAGCTGTCTACAGTGTTGAGCTCCCACGAGTACATAATTCCGCATTCTGCCCAGTGCATGCATGGAATAAGTACAATCGTCACTTCCCGGTACATAAGGACGCCCCAGCATTCGTAATGTCAAACGGGGCTCCGCTGACCGGTCGACTCTTCACTAAGTGCTTGCAAATCGCCTTGAAAGGCTCGGACTGCCCCTGGTGGCCACTGGTTACGTGTCATAGCTTACGCCGAGGGGGCGCGCAAGAATATGCAAGAATGGGAATGTCAATTGAAGGCATAAGAACTCTGGGACAATGGAAATCGAACAGTATCTATAATTATGTGAATAAAAGTTTATTCAAAAATACAAAAAGAGACCATTAGATCTCCTGTCCCAATTTGGCTGAGATCTAATGGTCCATTAATTTCCCATGTTGCATGAAGTGTGTGAAAAAATAGCCTGAGTGTGTGTCCCGAAAAAGTGAGGTGCCTGTGTGACTGTGATCCATCATGTAGCTGCTGCCCAATGTCTTCATTTTCAAGATTCATCATTGACTAACCTTCAAGAAAATATTGCTTACTGCTTAGAATGATAACCTTAATATTATGAGACCTGCACATAAGTAATGAGTAATGCTTACATAATTCAGACAGTATTCTCACGGTTGTACTACCTGTGAACTTAGAAGTAGATAAAAGCAAATAATCTCATCTGTTCTGATGAGAATGAGCTTCAAGTAATAGTGTTCAAAAAGTGGTAGGCATAGTAGGCTTGATGTAAAAAATGTATTAAGCCTGATTAATAAATTTATTAGCCCCAAAAAGTTATTATCTGTGTCTGGTTTTGAATTGTACATGTTGCCGGTAACATGCGTAATTCAAAACCCTGACAACGGGCTGGATATTATGAACACCATAGATACCATCTTTAGGATGCGTTGCTAGGATCCAAGTTAACTTCCGGTAGTAGATGAAAAGAATAATTCAGTTGCTGCCTGACAATCATCCACGACGGATCAGTTTGCCATAGCACAGATACAAAATTTCTCCATCCCACCCACCCATTATCCTGGTATTACTATTTAATAGGGCTGAGATCTAATGGTCCATTAATTTCCCATGTTGCATGAAGTGTGTGAAATAATAGCCTGAGTGTGTGTCCGGAAAAAGTGAGGTGCCTGTGTGACCGTGATCCATCATGTAGCTGCTGCCCAATGTCTTCATTTTCAAGATTCATCATTGACTGACCTTCAAGAAAATATTGCTTACTGCTTAGAATGATAACCTTAATATTATGAGACCTGCACATAAGTAATGAGTAATGCTTACATAATTCAGACAGTATTCTCACGGTTGTACTACCTGTGAACTTAGAAGTAGATAAAAGCAAATAATCTCACCTGTTCTGATGAGAGTGAGCTTCAAGTAATAGCGTTCAAAAAGTGGTAGGCATAGTAGGCTTGATGTAAAAATTTATTAAGCCTGATTAATAAATTTATTAGCCCAAAAAAGTTATTATCTGTGTCTGGTTTTGAATTAATAGAAATAAAGAATAATTTGGCATAAACATGGATGCATAAATGCAATATTAATAGTTTATTCCACGGAAACAACGGCCGTATTCGATTATCACAACCGCCACTTGGAACACCTTAATAATGCTCCGCCGCAGAGTAGCATAACCCGATTCGCGCAACAAATACACTGGTCCCTCGCTACACATCTTCCATATATGGTCAGATGACGTCACCGGGACCAGTGTACGTGTTCCTCAGCACTACTCTGCAGCGGTTCTGTCAAGGCCATAAGTCCATAGGCCCAATTTACAGTATTCGGGGTCAGCGATTGGTTAATAATATATCAAAATAAATGCCAGCTGCAAAACTTTGAATTCATTAAAAACTAAATCAATAGAAATAAAGAACAATTTGGCATAAACATGGATGCACAAATGCAATATTAAATTTCTATGGTATAGACTACATCACGGTTATCAAGACCACGACTCGGGTCACCCGAGTTGCTAGAATTTCAAATCGAACACCCCGAGTGGAGTAAAAGAATACATGAGCCATCATGAAATACTTTGCTGTAGTTATATAGGGGTAGGTACCCCAGAATCCGCCGGGGGCGCCACTGTCACCAGACCCATAAAACTAGTACAACTTCTTGCGACCTCCTGAACGGCACAGTCATGTCGGAAAATGGCACCACACATGAAGCACATGCACACTGCATACATTGCTACACCCGTTTTTGAAGCACAACAGACTTAAGCACAGATAGAGACTATTTTCAGTGTTGTATGACATTTCGAAGTCATTTTACAAAGCCATTTAAGTCTTCAGATGCAGAAATCAGAGGTAAGATTGACAGGAATGTCTATGTTAACTATGAGAATGTGAAAATTTAGCATTTTTTCTTCCTAAAACTGGTCATACATTGATACAATGACTACAACTGGAATCGCAACTCTAGAATCTGGCAGCCAAAAGTTGGTGTCAGGCAGCTTTTACTGGATTCTCTAGGCTAGTCTAGGTCAGAATTTTATGGCTGGGGTGAGTGACTCACATAACACAGCCTACTATTATGCACCCTAAATAAGGCACTTCTCTAGTGCATTAGCTAATACAAAAAATCTTAAATTCAACAAACTTCAAATGCACATTTCTCATTCAATTTTTGGAATATCTTAAAAATTCTAAAAGCATATTGCTTTTGATTCATTGGAGCCTCCAATGAAATTATAATTTCAATGTTTGGAATAATTTGAAAATTTTACTGGGGTACCTAATAGGGGGGGGGGTTCGGTCCTAAGCATTGCTTATTCATATTATCCTTCACAATTGTTCGTCAATTCATCTGTTACATAACAGAATGGTGGTCACTTGGTGAATATCATCACAGGTGACAATCAACCGCTGAATATGAACTGACAAGGGCAACTGAAACACGAACTCCTGAGGCTGAGGCTGAGACTGAGTAAATAACCTGGTCGATAATTGGGGGTGTTACGTGTTTGATCGCCCACAGCATCGACGATCAAAATGAATAACTCACCTCATTGTGCGTGGTGCTTATTTATTTGGCTACGGCTCGGATTTCTTTTGGAAAATTGCCTTCTGTCACCTCGTGTAAGAGTTCTTAATCGTCAACATTTTTTGCAACTTTAGTTGACGGAGGATGTCCTCTGACCTCATTTGTTTGGGGGCGCGACGGTTGTTTTGATTGTTGAGCATCCGTAAAAGATCAGATTAAATAATAGAGTAAACGAAATGGACATGTGAAACGGTATTTCGCGCCAGATTTTCTAAGTCATGCCACCCCCTCCCCCCCCCCTTTTTTTTTTACTTTCAGTGCTTTTAACGCTCTATCTTGCCTGTTTTAAATATGCCAATACTTGCAGAGTAATAAGTGTCAACATACTTTTGCAGGTAATTGATTATTTTAATATTAGCGTTTAGAAGATAAGATACATGTTGGGACGTAGATAAAGTTGGGACGTGATACAGACTCAGAAGATAATTATTTCATTAATATTTTAAAGACGCATATTCCGATGAAAACATAAACTTGTCAAAACAAAAGCACCGATGTAAATTTGTTCCTAAATATCCAACTTAGATAGGTGTGCACTTATTAAGGATTTGTTGCTACATATACACTGATAGAAGCCATGAGTGCGCACTATCACAAATCGGTACCTGTCCTGTTATGACCTTAGATGTTGCTAGGACGTAGAACAACAACAAACAGCTATTTAACAAGATACAAAAAATAGATATACCTGTACTAGGTTAGAGACTTGCGAATCCGCGTTGCAGGCCACAAGTCGAACATATTACTGTTGAGGCATAGTTTATCAGAATGTTTACGTGCTAGATTAAATATCACTTTATGCATGTAAGTGCTCCCATCTGTCATCTTCCTACTACTCTATTGACACCTAACCAACTGACCACTGGTCTTTCTAGTCACCTCCCTCGCCCTCCTCCAGTCACATACATCACAGGAGATGTAACATGGTCTTTTGAGATCCCATACACTCTCCATGCATATATTTGGTGTGTAAGCTGAAAAAAACATTCAAAGTTGTACATGGATAGCATTTGATTGAGTACAGTTCCTGTATATGGTACTTAAGCTCTTTTTATCTAACGATCAATACATTAGCATATCACGATACGTTCCTCTAGATACGTTCCTAAAGGCCCTGTCACACTACGACGTTTCTCACCAACGCGCTTCGACGCGTGCCGACGGGTCTGGTTTTTGTTCAAAACGTCGGTACACGTCCGGTACGTTGCCAGCGCGTTGCCAGCGCGTTACCGGCGCGTTACCGGCGCGTCGGTACATAGCAACGTGTGAATGGAAACGTCGGCGCGCGTCGGAGCGCGGCGCGGCGCGTCGAGGTTTTGTGCATGCACAAAACTTTGGACGTGCAGCGACGCGCACCAACGGGTTGGAGGGCGCGTTACGGACGCGTTAGCAACACGTTGACACACGTTGGCAGCGTGCCGGCATAACGCTGGCAGACCATTGTTCAACGTCGATTAACGTTGGCTTTTTTTCCCCCAAAATGCGACCGTTCCGTCGGCGCGTCGGTAACGTCCCATCGACGGGTAGTGGGCGCACTATTGGCGTTGCTCCAGCGTATCTCGGCGCGTTGGACGTGTTGCGGGCATGCCTGGACGCGTTGGCCGCGCAGTGTTGACGCGCTGCGGGCGCGTCCTAACGTGTTGCTGGCGGGTATGTACGCGTTGACACGGTACTAACGCGCCGTCAACGCGCCGACAGCGCGCCGACAGCGCGCCGACAACGCGCCGACAACGCGCCGATGGCACGCTGGGAACCCGCTGGTGGGACGTTGACATGTTGTTCTGCGCGCGTCGAAACGCGTTGGCCGCGCGCTTGTAGCACGCTACTAACACGCTGCGCCGCGTCAAACTTTGTCCCAAAGCGCCGAAGAGTTGGACGCGTGCCGACGGGTTGCAAATATTTTGCGCGTTGCCGGCGCGCCGGCGGAAACGTCGTAGTGTGACAGGGCTTTAATGGGGCTGTCACACTACGACGTTTCTCACCAACGCGCGTCGACGCATGCCGACGTGTCGCCTTTTGGGGCGAAACGCCGGCACACGTCGGGACGCGTTAGTGGCGCGTCGATACACGTTGACTGATAGCAACGTGTGGATGGACACGTCGGTGTGCGTCGGGGCGCGCCGATCGTTTTGTGCTTGCACAAAACTTTCGACGCGCCCCGACGCGCGCCGACGGGTTGGAGGGGGCGTTACGGACGCGTTAACAACACGTCGAAACCCGTTTACTACGTCGTAGTGTGACAGCCCCATAAGGGTGTAAAATCACTTTTTTACGTTGAGATGCGTCAAACATTTCGGCGTGGGGGCAAAGTTGGACGTATACATAGAGTATGGCCAACGTGCCTCCCGGCGAAAAATGCTCGAATTACCTACGTTATTCGATCGCCAGAACTACGCCTCATACGTTACATGTCAATACATGGTGGAGAAATGCAAAACGTGCGTTAGACGTACGTTAGCCATATGTTGTCAGTACTCGGAATGTACGTTTCCACTGCCTTTAAAGGGACCAGATATAGGTCACTGAGACACTACCCATACTCCGACAAATGCTCTCCAAGCATACGTTTGCTGGTTTTCAGTTTATGCAACTACATATGTGGGGGGAGAGTGCTGACATTGGTTGCTTCTGTTGTGTTTTATTTAGTCTAGCAGCACTGACACTTTTAGACAACCATATAGAGACAAAAATGTTAGAAATTGCAAACTAAAATGATAAATATAAAGTTCAAATGTTTATTTATCATAACCATCTACGTTTTGTGTGAATAATTGATTAAATCATGTAGATTAATAGACTTTAAAAGTTGACTTGAGAGCTTTCTGTGGCTGCCATTTTGGTGGTTGCCATGGCTTCCCCTGTGTGTGGGAACCTCTCTAGGTCATGTGATGAGGGAATCTCACCTATGTCATTCATACATCACAGACCTCAACTCTCCTCCCACATGTTCAGTGGCATAAACTGAACAAACTAAGCAAAGGTATGTTTGGAGAGCTTTTGATGCTGGATTCGTTTGTATCTGGGTGAGGTATAGCTGGCGACTTTAACGTAGTCAAAGTAGTGCAACACAGTGAACAACTTATGTGTAACGTACATCGACGTATGCCTAAAGTATACATAATGTACGGCTGATGTAACACCCATATGTTGTCGTATAAGGATGTATAAGGACAAATAAGGAAATATTCGAATGGACAGCGCTGCCCTCTATGGAAGGTTTTCTGATCAAAAAGAATCTCCGGTGGACTGGACACCTCATGAGGATGTCATCAGACAGGCGACCAAAGCAGATCCTCTACTCTCAACTGTCTTCTGGTTACAGAAAGAGAGGGCACACTCGTCTCTGGTATAAGGATACCATCAAGAGAAACTTGAAGCTGAGAGACATTAAGACCGACTCATGGACATCACTCTCACAGCAAAGAGCTAAATGGAGAGCGGCAGTCAAGTATGTAATGAAAGCAGTCTTTGTCACATCGTGACCAACAGCATGATGATGATGATGATGATGTTGTCATACATCGAAAGTTGTGTGCATGCACACAACTTTTGCGACCTCCTAATGAGCATCGACATACATTGACGTATGCATAACGAACGTGTAACACAGTACGACATATCCTGATGTAGTGGGCAAAAATCACTTACGTCGGCATACGTTTGCGCGATGCATCGTAATGTGACAGACCCTTAAAGTATATATATAAATGCGGCGCTACGGTTAATAAAAAATATCATTAGATTATTCGAGTTCATTATAAGTTAATAAAACATAGCATAAATAGAGATGCAAACTTTATATTTTCATGACCCTACATGACCATTCTTTACGTGAGATTGTGTGAAGTCAATTTTATTTTAACAATCTCATGTAAATAAATAGGGCCTACTTCTTATGGTCACCTATGATAGCTACATCCTTTACTGTTGTTAACTGAGAACCGGATAAATAAATAATCTATATTTAATTGTCATTGTTTACACAAACTCCTCTGAAGAACTCGTGACATGAGGGCTTATTCACATAAACGTGCACCAAGAGCATTTGTCAGGTGGTAAATACCAGCAGATTTAAGTTGCAATGTGGTTAGATACCTGTTGTATGGTAATATAGATCTGTAGAATAGTGGTAAATAGCTCTGATCATGGTAGATAACGGCAGTCAGCTGGTAGCGATATATGGGTATCTGCTGTGTGTATAGTGGTTTAATTTAATAACGTTGTCCGGTGTCGCAGTTTGAGCGCCCTGCCAGTTTCAGCTGACAGCATACACTCAAACTCAAGGCATTGTCAATAGTCGTGAGCGATCTTCATACAGAAAATACAGAAGAAGTGAAATATCTCTAAAACCACACCACCTATTAACAAATCGCTTAGTACACATATAGAAAACATCGTTACCAAACAGATTATATTAAATTTATAAGGGTAGGGTTCTTGAATTCTATTTATTTTGAATAAAACTAATGTTTTGCACTGCGCGTACCGTCAAACTCAAGGCATTGTCCATGGTCATGAGCAATCTTCATACAGAAAATACAGGAAAAGTGAAATATCTCTAAAAGCACACCACCTAGAAACAAATCGCTTGGTACACATATAAAAAACATCTTTACCAAAAACATTATATTAAATTCATAAGGTTACTGACGATGCTGTCAGATTTTGATGCATGCGAATGAAACTGACAGTCAGCTCAAACTGACAGGGCGCTCAAACTGTGACACCGGTGTTGCAGTTTCCGTGGCACACCAGTTTGCGAGGGACACATCACTTCTGCGTATGGATCAAAATCAAACAGCATTGTCACTAACCGTATAAATTTAATATAATGTTTTTGGTAAAGAAGTTTTCTATATGTGGTGTGGTTTTAGAGATATTTCACTTTTGCTGTATTTTCTGTATGCAGATTGCTCACCACCATTGACAATGCCTTGAGTTTGACGGTACGCGCAGTGCAAAACATTAGTTTTATTCAAAATTAATAGAAATCCAGAACCCTACCCGTATCAATTTAATATAATCTTTTTGGTACACATGTTTTCGACATGTGTACTAAGGGATTTGTTTCTAGGTGGTGTGGTTGTAGAAATATTTCACTTCTTCTGTATGAAGATTTGGTCACGCCATTGACAATGCATTTGAATGGATGTGTCCCTCGCAAACTGGTATGCTGTTTGTTTGTTGTTTGTTTGTTGTTGTTTTACGTCCTAGCAACATCTAATGTCATATCAGGACGGGTACCGACTTGTGACAGTGCGCACTCATGGCGACTTTATAGTGCTGCCCCACTGGGAAACCAGGCCGCCGGCACCATGACCTGGTATCCCACTCAGTCACATTATCCTGACACTGAGCACACCAGTCCTTGCCCTATCCTAATAATGCCGAGTGCCTGGCTAGGAAGCGACAAGTATCAATTTTAAAGTCATTGGTTTGACTCGACCGGGACTCGAACCCACGACCCCACGATCTACCAGCATGGGAGACGGACGCTCTAACTCATTCGGCCATCCCGTCTGGTATGCCGCGGAAACTGCAACATCGGCTCGTTCCCATGATTTCGTTTCCACTTTACTAAATCCGTACATTTCCCTTTTCTCCCAAAGGAGCGTCCTCCATACACGTGCGGCAGGTGCTTATTCAGCGTTAAGAGTCCACTCCCTGTGGATTATGTTAGTGTCTCGAAGTATTACATACGCTATTTATTAAAACATATTAGAAATAACCAATCAACTAAACTATATAGACTGTTGTAGACAGTATAACAGGCACAACATGTTAGAAACAACGAAGAAACATCACCACATTCCGATCTCGAGATGTGGTACTTCCGCCATTGTTTGCCGTTCGTTAGCCAATCAGATGAGAGAACTGCGGATCATGTGACCGACTCGGGCATTCCTCCATTCCATTCATAGCTGACAATGACCGATTCTTGCGGCAGTTGCTGTACGATGTGTTCGTCAAATACACTGCTCTTGTATTGAATTTAACTCCTGACGACCACATACGATAATGGCCAGCCAGCGCTGACCTACTTACTGACCAACAACCTATCGGTTTGTTTATTTAGAGGACTAAGAAGTATTCCGAGTGTGTTACATTGCCTAAAGGATCGAGTGGTGTTTTACTCCAACTCGCACACTTAGCAAGTGGTTGGATCGGCTTCAAAATACTGCAGTAAAAAGGAGGAATTTCTCTTGTTCACTTTGGCACAAGTCACACGTGACAGCTATGGAGAACCCATTGGAAGTTCTCTCACGGGCAGCCTCGATGGTGGAAACAAATGATGCCGCGAGTAAGTATCTTATGTATGGAGTGGCTTGACATTTCACTGGCATTGGGGTGTAGTGTTGGCCACTCGATTCGGTGTGCGGTGTTAACTTTAACTTTATATTCTGACTTAAAAAAAACACAAAAACATTGTCGGATTACAGCCACAAGTCGATTTGGATGTTGACAAAGTTTCGATCATATGTTTTTTTTAGAAACCTAATTATTATCTTGTTAGCATTTAAGCATCCATATCCAATTGCAATGCAACTTAGAAGGAATGTCAATAGTTGTGACTCATTAGCATACCAATGTTTATGCCGCGTGTAGCCGCAGCTTCGTAGGTCATGCCCTGATACCGCCAAATACACAACTCTAAACTATGCGAGGAATGCGCTCAAGAACTAGTACTCCTGAGACCTGACTGGATAAGACTAGATCTCCTATTTAACCAGACGGGATGGCCGAATGAGTTAGAGCGTCAGTCTCCTGTGTTGGTAGACCATTGGATCGTTAGTTCGAACCCTGGTCGAGTCAAACCAATGACTTAAAGAGTGATACTTGTCGCTTCCTAGCTAGGAGATTGGCATTATTAGGATAGTGCAAGAACTGGTTGGCTCAGTGCCAGGATAATGTGACTGAGTGGGATATCAGTTCATGGTGCTGGTGGCAGCACTATAAAGTCACCATGAGTGTGCGCTATCACAAATCGGTACCTGTCCTGTTATGACCTTAGATTTTGCTAGGACATAAAACAACAACAAACAAACAGCTCTTTAACAATATATACCTGTACTACTACTAGGTTAGAGACTTGCGAATCCGCATTGCAAACCATAAAATATGGCTCCTGGCTAAACTGAGATACTACATGACTGAAAGCATGGCAATTAAAATATTTAAAGGCATGATCCTCCCCTACTTTGACTATGGCGATGTAGTATACATGGGAGGAAATACAAAACTATTAAACAAACTACAGGTGCTACAAAATAGAGCCCTCAAAGTATGTGAACAAAAGATATCCCACAATCGAATTACACAAAAAATGCAATGCAACACTACTAACGAGTAGAAGGGAAACGCACCTCAAAATACTGGCACACCATTACACCACAAAACCCGGCTACACAGCAACCCCCCGTAGGGACACCAGGCAAATGGCAGCCCGAGTGCTACTGACAGCAATAAGTAACACCAAAATTTATAAGAGAAGTGTACTGGCCATGGTGGCACATGCCTGGAATAATCAACCCACACAACAACGGGCAATCGAAAGCATGGACCACTATAAAAGGTCTTTAAAGAACACATAATACACAACCACCTACTGAAGAAACAATATCTCACCTGATCTTGGGTGCAGTCACTGCTTGCTGTGTTCTGGCACAAAAAGCAAAAGACCGGCCAGAAAAGATGGTAGATATTACAAATACGGAAACTAGCCCTACTAAGTACTAAGGAATTCGAAATGACTATCACCATAGGGCGCAGTCCGTCTGGGTATGTGTACTGGCACAAACCAAAACAGAACCAGGCAGGCCATGGTCATGCATCTGAATCACCCTGAAATACAAAATGGCTAACCATACAACACAGCCATCCCACCTAGTCGCAGTCCTGAAGGGTCCAGGGGTGTTCTGGCACACTGGTGTACTATCTAAGGAGAGGGCATGGGTGAAAGGATGCTGTAACAAACCACAATGGGATGGGATCCTCTCCCACAGGCCTGTATGTCATCTGCGTAGATGTACATAGTAGGCTAAGTTATCATATACAGGTTAGGAAAAAAACTTGAAAATTAAAAAAACAAACTAATATAGAAACTACTAACACCCAAAACCACAAAGGTTGGCCCGAGAAAGATCAGGTAAAGACTCCTGAGTGCGGGACCAAACCAATCCAGTATCACAGCTGTCCAGCGTTGAAAACAAGCACCCTCACGGGACCAATCCAGCATCACAGCTGTCCAGCATTGAAAACAAGCACCCTCACGGGAGCTTATACGTTATGGGCAGAATAAAAGACTTGTCACAAAAAAACACAAAAAAAGCACCCCTTATAAAACATTGTTTTTCTCGTGTTTTCTGTATCAACAGTACACATGTTGAATGGTAATTCCAAAATTAAAAATAAAAAATTCTTGAAGATTTATACTGCCTATCATGGATAATTCTGAATAGACTTGTTTTCACCATTAGACAGTTTGTCGAGAGAAAGCACGAGACTACACTTTTACCGACCCAAGGGATTTTTAACCTTCCACACCACATAGACATGGTATGAGAGCAACACAGCGGTGGAAATCCAAATTGGCAGAGGTGGGGGCACAGGGAATCGAACCACCGACCTTCAGATTAGGAGCCTAACCTAGAAAAAAGTCAGACACGATAACCACTCTGCCACAGAGAACACCATATTTTAAGATATTAACATTCTGGTAGGTCATTTTCCAGGAAAAAAATATGTGACAGTTCAGCTGAGAAAATTCCTCAAAAGTCACCAAACTTTGAGAGCTCGTCCTCACTAATCGGTAAATCTCACACATATAATATTAATATAATATGGTTCTAAAAATTGTTTTCTGTTTATATGCCAAGCGATTTGCTTGTATATGGTGAGATTTGAGAGTTATAACACTTTTCCTGACACTCACCTCTGCTCATGCCACTTGGCATTCACACCTCGGCGCTGCTCATCTGCGGGCGCCGTGACGCAGACCATCCATACTTGGTGTATATAAGGCTGGCTTCCACCACCAACTTCAAGACTTGCTATCCGGACTGAACTTCGTCCACACCTCTCTCTATCTCCTCTCCGCTGGCCTTGCTCCTCCTTGATATGTCTGAAAAGAGTTCCAGGAGGGGGAGCCCGCCAGCATTTCAGTTCTACCCTTACTCTGTCCGTGTCTTTAGCTCGCTGGTTGGTCTCCATAGCGCAAATAGACCCGGTCCTTTGACTCAACTCTCCTCATTTCTCTTTCCTAGACTCTACCGTTTCTATTTCTCCCAGGCATACTTCTCCCCCTGACCAGGGGAGTTGTGTGCTTGGGTGGGGCCCTGTACCTTATCTTCTCTCTCTTGTTCTCATTGCTGGAACCGCTGTACCCCCCTTTGCCCGTCCCTTTCTCCTAAACCCTCGCTGCTGTCAACTGGATACGAGTGTTCTACTATCGCCGGACCGAAGAGATTCGGGGCCGCCCCAACACTTCACCATTTCAATGTTGTAAAGATGTCCCCAACTTCTACAACCATCCCTACTGAAGATTAATCTTCAACCAAAGATTGGGCCGATTTATCGGAGCCTCTCTATAATGTTGCAGTTCTGCAACCAGTAACCGTCGTAAGGTTACAAACAACCCCACAAACAAAAAAAACAACTTCAGTATAACTCATACTGCTGACCAGACCAGACATCTATTCTCATCATTACTGTTGTTGATAATGATAGGCAAGTATTGTTTTTCAAATGTAGACGCTTGAAAATATGCCGCGCTTGCCAGTCACACTAAATTTGCGCTGTGACGTCATCACTTTTCAGCACACCGTTTTCCGTCGGGCATGGAAATGCTGATTTGATGGGTTAATTCTTCTCCAATTATGCTGGTAATCGTACTAATTTGAAGTCCATTAAATTGTGTATATTTGAGTTTTTGTCTGGTCAAAATGCAAAAAGAATTGACAGAAATATAGCTTTCTGAAGTTGAAGTTAATTTTCCCTATGTTACTACACTCATGAAACATGACACTTTTTTTTTCCCTGGAAAAACCAATTATATAATGTCTTAACTTTCATTATGTGAAATTTCATAATGATCTGAATATCCGCACTGGTCTTTTCAAGTTCATCAAGATATCTTCAAATTGGTCACTTCCTCCTGTCTGACTAAAGCGGGCATTCCTTACACGCGATATGCGGCACACGACTGGCTATATTTAACAAATATAAATAAACAATTATTCTCCATACTGCTCTGTATATGACCAAATATTGCATTTATATCTATGTACCTATGCACCCTATGTAGGTTTCTACCTTTATTATAACCAAATTATAGATAAGTATTCATATTTCTGTGCATATGGTAGCATTTTTAGCTTTCCCATAACCGTCAGTCTCCCGATTGGGACGGTCCTAACATCCTAAACTGAGCCATGTTAGGACCATCCTTTTCGGTCAACAAAATCTGGGACGGTCCTAACATCCCTCGGAGCAAGCTAAACTGAGCCATGTTAGGACCGTCCTGTTCGTTATAATTGCCAAATTATAGATAAGTATTCATAATTCTGTGGATCTGGTAGCATTTTTCCCATCCTCACCCCTGTGTGAGACCGTTCCGTAATGCTCAGTTGCCTCTCCTGGTGTTAAACTAATGGACACATCAGACTCAGGTTTCTATTCGCACCCTGCGTACCGCATGCCGCACCGATCGCTACATGGAACGATCGGAAAATGCATTCGCATACCGCATGTAAGGAATGTAGCCCATAGGCTTCAAGGCGTTTCGATTTTTATTCGCATTCGCATACCACGTGTAAGGAATGCGCCCTTTAGTACTCGGTGATCTAATCTTCAGTCGCTCCGTGACATCACTTTTCAGCATGCCGTTTTTTGTGCGCATGGAAATGCGGATTTGGGGTGTTAATTCTGCAAATTGTGTAGGGAACGGTGCTACTTTGAGGTCCATTACATAAGACTTTTTTTCCTCTGGAAAGACCAGTTTCCTAATGTCTTAACTTTCATTATGTGAATTTTCATAATGATCTGAATATGTGCACTGGTGTTTTCAAGTTCCTCAAGTTTGTGTCCCCCTGCCCACTCACGTCTCATTTCCTTGAGCTGGTCACTTCCTACTGTCTGACTTAGTTCTCGGTGACCTAAACCTCAGTAAGTGTCCATTAAATTACACGTTTGTGTCCCCCTGCTCACTGATAAATGTCCAAGTACCTACATTATGATTCATTCATGAATAATTTCTGTTGCTCAACTAAAACAAAAAATTCCCTGTTCAAGACAAGGGATTGAATGAAATCATGAATGACCTACATGTGACTGTAGAAGAGGCAAAAGAGGGCTGGTTTCCAGTTTTGGATCAACTCATGAATGGTGCATTTCAGCATCTTTTTTTATCTGGCAGATGAGAATGTTATGAAAGAGAAACTGTCTGATGAGAATGTTATGGAATTGATGAAACAAATATTTTGTAGAAATAACTGGCAGTGGGATGAATTGGCCGAATCAAGCATTTTTGAAACATCTTAGCAGACTTGCACGAGGCTGGCAGTCTTTGGATGGATACTAAAACAATAGACATTAGGCTACATGGCGAATCTAAGAAAAAGCAAATGAAGTTCTTAAAAGCTCAAATAAAAACAAGAAAGATTCTCTTAGAGCAGAAGGAAGACAAGAGTTTGCTCCGGTTCACAGAGATGGGCAAGGTTTGTCAATAGAAAAACTGAAGGAAAACCTTGGGCACCTCAGGTCAAGTGAACTCAACTCAGATTGTGAAAAAATTTCTGACTTAATACGTGATGCGACATGCAAGGGTATTAGGCACAAATGGTCAACTGATACAGGGGACAGATGGTATGTGTTGGAGACCTGGTACAGGACTCTGAACCTTCAGAATTAAAGATTGCATTCCAAAGGGACGGGGGTATGGATGACGAGTCTGTCTCAGTGAGCTATTTGGACATTGATGAGATTGTAACAGATGTGAGAACTGGAGATCTGGTTATCCTTTGGGAGTAGTTATGTTATGGCTGTATATAGAACAAGTGGAAGAATGACAAAATGAGTTGAGCGTCCGTTTTGGTAGGTCGTGGGATTTGAACCCTGGTCAAGTCAAACCATTAGGCATTATCAGGATAGGGCTAGGACTGGTTGGTTCAGTGTCCAGGTAATGTGACTGAGTGGGATATCAGGTCATGGTGCCTGGTTTCCTAGTGGGGCTGCACTATAAAGTCACCATGAGCGTGCACTGTCACAAGTCAGTACCTGTCCTGATAATCTGTGTTCCTATATAGTCTTCATGACCAGACGGGATGGCCGAATGAGTTGAGTGTCAGTATCCCGTTTTGGTAGATTCTGGGGTTCGAACCCTGGTTGAGTCAAACCAATGACTTAAAACTTGATACTTGTCGCTTCCTAGACCTAGCCAGGTGCTCGGCATTATTAGAATAGGGCAAGGACTCAGTGTCCGGGTAATCTGACTGAGTGGCGATATCAGGTCATGGTGCCTGGTTTACCAGTGGGGCAGCACTATAAAGTCATCATGAGTGTGCACTGTCACAAGTCAGTACCCGTCCTGATATGAGATTAGATATTGCCAGGATGTAAAACTCCAATCACACCTATATAGTCTTCATTGAAAGAAATCCCTCCCTTGGCTGCTCGATGCTACCCCGGTCAAAATTCCTAACCCTGTGTACTTACTGTGAGGTAAATAGCCCATTATTGGGGTACATTATGCACAATAACTTTGCTTCTACTAAGTCCATCCATATGACAAATTAACAGTCTTAAAGTGTGGTATCAGAATACATTTGTTTTGAAAGCCTATCTGATATTTGAAAATTTTCTGCAAGTCTCTAACTAGGTCTAGGCTGAGCCCGATGGTAACCGAAACTCATATTTAATCTCAAACTAAACCTTGGTTCGTGGTTATTTTATTGAATGTAATAAGATTAGAAACTATAGATAGTAATTTTTAAGATACCAATAAATTTATGCCGATTGACTCACCTATTTTTTAATACGGATGTAATGATCATGCTTTATATATTACTATTATTAGCACCTGGTGTGCCACGACAAGGACGATGCCAAGTTAAAGTTTAGTTAAAGTTGCATAAAAACATCAATTTTTCAAAAGCAAAGCACTTATGATTCTTATCTACTTTTGAACCTACATTTAACTTCTTGGTGCCTTTAATAAGTATGTGTTGCTCCATAGAACTAGAAGGGCATACTAAGTCAATTTAACAGAACCTGTTTGTGGAATCCTATAGAGTCAGAGTTTTGGCAAGCATTAGTAATTTTAAAGCAAAGTTCTTTCAAACAAAAGTAAGGTAGATCATAACGGTCAACCTAATATATTTATCTCAGAAAATGACAAATTACAAACCATCGGAGTATGCAACTTTGATTATAGTGCAAATACAATAACCACCAGGTTTCAGGTTTATTTTAGCATCCCTATTTTGTGCGTGTATAGTTTGTTTTGGGGGAGTTTTCAATCGCATTGGTGCGCTGAAGGCTGCAAATCTGCAGCACTGAGTGGGCACTGCTGAAAGCAGTCCCATGTGGTCGGGAGTTGGTTTCCGATGGGTAGTGATCAGAGGAATTGAGGGGGGGGGGGGGGAAGGAAGGAAAAAGGCAGCCCAAGAGCCCAACCACAGTCCTCTGAGAGGGCTGGAGGAGGCTGGGTGGTTTTACGCCCCAGTAAGACCCTAGGCCATACCAGGACGTGTATATGTTGGCGTAAGGAGCTCAGTGCTTTAGTGAATGTTGCAAATTGTCCAAAGGAAAGAAATAACCTGGTTTATGAACACATGATATTCCACTTCGTCCAAGCCAATGTTTATTAGAGAAACAAACAAAATTAGAGAAACAAACAAAAAAGACCCCCCCCCCCCCCCACAAAAAATCCGATATAGCTTTTACGAGTTGGATGGCTCGAAAAGCCCCACCCAGATATTAGTAGGTACCAACAGTGAAATTAAAAAATATGCATATGGTGCAATATTTGTATTCCATCCTGTACACATTTAAATTTTAAGCCTAAATCCTAAAACAGTTGGGTTATATATTTTCTTTCTTGAGATAATAATTTTTTTAGATTAAATATTTTAAAATGTATTAATTTTGAATTTATAATCAAAAGTGGAAGGATGTGAGGGGAGTTCTGCTAACCAATTTCCCTTCTACATATATAAAGGAATTTAAATTGACAATTGCTAAATCAATTAGTCAAGCAGATTTTTAATAAGACAATGTCAAAAAGTGAAAGTCATTTTAAAAAATCATTCTGACTTGGCCAAACAGTCATTTTCAAAGCAAGGTATTTTCTTGGAAAACGCAACAAGACTGAATAAATACTAAATAGTTCACCTATTCATAAGAGTGTAATACCCTATTTTTTCCCCAGACCTCTATCTGCAGAGAAACAAAGGATATTTGCATCCTAAAATGTCAAAAGGTGTAATTGTTTGCATGTAAACAGTATCTGTAGGTGAATTTTTTTCAACATTTCAATCTTTGAAAGCTCATTGCAGCCGAACAATCTTTTGAATCTTCCTCATATTTGGCACAGTATTAGAATAATCATTCACTGAAACTACTAGATATGGAATATGTTGAATTTTGATTGAACATATAAAGACAAATTGTATATCAATTTGATGAATATTTAAATGCTCATTGTAGCTTAACCAATTGGTTGAACTTCCTAAAATTTGACAGTGCACATCATTTGGAGGTAATACACATTATCCTATTAATATTCTGTCTAGAAATACAAAAAGTACATTTTGATTGCACATACAAAGGAAACGTGTACAAAACAAAAAATATAAATTTGTGAAACTAGTGTGGTCAGCAAAGGCCCAAACAAGTTAGTGTCAATATTCTGTCTGCGACTCCTTGCACTAACCAGCACTATAGTAAGATTGGTATCATTGGAAAGGGAATCAAATTGCCTATCTATCCATACCAAATCTTATTAGGTTTTAAATAATTTTGATGGGTTTTAAACTTTCAAAATCAAAATTGCCGAATTCCAAAATAAAATTGCAGAATTTGACCTAATTGACCATTTTTTGACCTAGGGCAAACCATATATGGATAGAAAGCTGGTCATTGTGCTTCTCTTGGTACCATCCATGACCTTCTAGGATGTAGTGCAAGGAAGCACGGGGCCCAACGATACCCTGTTTTCAGGGTTGTTTTCATTGACACCAGTAATGAAGGAATATTCACTAAATACACTCATTATACAAATGGATTTTACTTAAATAGAAACTTACTCTATATTAAATCCAACAACACCATCAGATAGAACAAATGTTGATCTTCTAGGCTATGCAATTTCATAAAAATCAAATACATACAGTAATAGTTATAAGCATCTGAATATTGATGGAAAAAAGCACCATTCCTGCACTTTTTCATGGTGCTGCTAGTACCTAATATTAGATGCATTGTATTATACATTGATGACTGCCTTACTGGTTAAAGCTGTATAGTCCTGTGACAGCATAATGATTTCGAAACCAAAGTAGTTACCTAGATTTGATCAGCCATATCCAACTTAAATACTGGTGCACTTTTTAGTTAAACATTTCTTAATTTGTAAAAGGGAACACTGAGACAATTTAATAGAACCTGTTGCTGCTGAAACCTATGGTATCCATAATTTTAGGGTGCCTCCCAAAAGTAATTTAGCATGTTTTCACTTCAAGTTCAACTCTATCTCCAATGTTAGCTATTTATATAATTAGAAGAAGAAAAAAAACGGTATTGTATGATGTTCCTACTAATATATTAGTGATAAATTTATCTAACAATTATGGAAATAACTAAAAACCGACAGGCCATGCAACATTAAAGTTGCATAGTCTGATGATTTTGAGTTTGTGTGATTTTAATTATTTAAATACATTAAGTTGATCGTTATAATATATCTACTTTAGTTTGAAGTGACCTTTATTTTAAATGGCTAGCTTTGCAAATTAATTTTGGCAATCACATAACAATTCAGACACCACAGGCTTCAGCAGTAACATGTTCTATTCAATTGATATGCTATGCAACAAGAAATGCTTAATAAGTACACCACTATCCAAGTATAGAATCAAATGTTGATAAATGTTTTGGTTAACAAAAATTGATACTTTCACGGACTATAGATCTTGAAGTTGTGTTTGAGTCGTGTTCAAGTGCTGGGTGTTGTCATTAGTTTAATATAAGCGTGTTTTGTTATTTTAAAATGCACTTAAAGTTGCAAAGTCCGATAGTTTTGAGTTTCTGTAAGGTTTCTGAGATAAATATATTAGGTTGATCATTATAATCTACATTACTTTAGTTTGCGGTAACTTTAATTTTAAATGGCTAACTTTTGATATATTTGAAGTGCAAACGTGCTAAATTAATTTTGGCAAGCTTGCTAAAACTCTTGACGCCATAGGCTTCTGCAGTCACATAATCTATTAAACTGACCCAGTATTCCCTTATATGTGACGACAAATGCTTAATAAGTGCACCAGTATCTAAGTTAGATATGTAAAATCAAATCATAATTGTTTTAGTTTTGAAAATTTGATCTTTTCATCGGACTATGCAACTTTCATGTCATGCATTTAATTAGTTTCCCCATGGGGGTGGGGGGCACTAGTGTACAAGGGTGCAGTGCAAGATACAGTGGGGGGGGGGGGGGGGGGGCAGTGGTCCACGTGGCCTACTGCACATGCTCTGATAAACTCACCCCGACCCCGACAGCGCTCTGACCCTGTGACCCGACACCGACGCCTCCTGGCGGTGCGTTGGTCAGAGTGCAGTAGTAACCTATGCTATTTCAACAGACCCTTGCTTCTTTGCGCATTGCTCTGCAACTGGACACCTCGATAACCCCCCCCCCCCCCCCCCACACACACACCTTGGAAACTGCGGCATAATTGCCATTTTGTAAAGTAGTAAACGGCCTGCATGCATTTCTGGAGGCTTTGAAACGTGAGTAGAGCGCCTTGTCCATGCCTATGGTGTAGAGCTAAATAACATGCTTCGAAATAGACAGATCAAATAAACGGTATTTTGGATATTAATAATATCCAAAATGCATAACATAATAAACATTGATATGTCATGATATCATCTAGTCTTGGTTTCAGTAATTTAATACATCTATGCTATGTATAATTTCAACGGCCTTGGAGTTGGAAGTTATGTTGAGGAACAGGACCAGTGTAGTTGGTAGTGGCCTCCAACGTGTCGGGTAATAGACTACATCACGGTTCCGAGTGCGCATGCGCTGAAAATGGCGTTGGGAGCAAAGCAAAGGCATACGGCCATTGAGTTTGCCGATACATGTAGGGCAAAACTGCCATTTTATTCAAAATAAATCAAAATACATAACAATTTGGCACAAACGTGGACAGAAGGATGCAATATAATAATGTAATGAATATGTTTGAGACACAACTCTCCATAATTAAGCATTTTGAGCTAAGAAACATACAATTTCAGTCACTTTACAGGCTGATGTTTACATCACCATTGAATAGCCAGAATTAATTCTTGTTCTAAATATTAAAATATCAAATGTGTCTGATTAACTCTACTCATTTTCTATTTCTACATATGTCATTAACCATAGGATATAAATAAAAACATGAAGAAAATAAGTAAAACTGACTCTAACACTAGTCTGGGTGCCTAGATTTGTCTAAATCTAAATGCACATGGCATAAGATGTGCATATTATATTGATGTAAATGCAATGCTGGATAAAGGATTAATATCTTTTTTATTTGTTGCTGTTCCTCTGTTATCTCCAGTCAACCATATACGATGACAGAGACAGTCCAGGTAAAAATGTAAAATTTAAGACCTAAATGCACTGGGATTGGTCCCACTGCTTCACTGGTCACAGATGGTCCAGTGTACTATTAACAACTCCACCCCAACAACATAATTCATAAACTCACATAACTAGCTTCATTAGAGTTACACTAGAATTTTTCCTAACAAACCAACATTTATATACCGCTTGCCTAGCTGCAACTGAACATTAAAACTTACTACAAGTTTACCAACTGAATACAGAAGATAACTTCTGCTTACATTCTAAATACTATGTAAATACTCACATTGATCTGACTAATATTGATCTAGTTATATGACACTACTGTACCATATTGTTATGGAACTTTGGGTTTCAGAATTTCATTGTGTTACATGGTGCAAATTGTCTATTCAACAGGTATTGTACACCTTATTCTATATACCTTTTGTGTAAATAACACTGAATTGAAAAATGGCTGGAAGACCAGTGCTTCGGCACTGACAAAAGACTTATTCAGCAGAATAAACATATTTACCACAAACAAAAAAAAATCTTAATTTATAATTTTTTTAGTTGGTATTCTATGTTTCAAACAAGAGTTGAGATGAGCTGAAACTAGCACATTTCATAGCTGCACCCAGTGTATTAGCATGTGCCATGTGCTTCTCGTGGGTTTGTTTTGTTCTGACGCATCCCACAATGCACCGAGCCGCTGGACGGTGATGTAGTCTATACAAGAAGTATGCCGTTTTACAAAACGGAACCCCCATAGATGTACGTGTACTGTACTAACATTTCCGCACATGGTGAGCTATCAGTGTTCTTGAAACCAGAGAAATACATACATACATACATACATACATACATACATACATACATACATACATACATACATACATACATACATACATACATACATACATACATACATACATGTATACACACATAATATACATACATACATGTTTTACCTCAGTACTAAGCCTCTGGCTACTCATAGCCCAGGGAGAAGGAAGCACATCCGTGTCCAGCAATTACCATAATCAGCACATAGCAGGAGGACGTGTTGTGAACAGCTCTGGCAGTTTTTCTACATTTACTACAAAACCAAACAGGTTAGTATCTTTCTAAATTGATACTTTGGTTCAGTTCATGTTAGCATTCACATACAAAGTTTTCTGAAACTTTTCGATAAGTTATTACTGTTTTACAGCTTAGTTTCGATCGTAATTGGTATGATCAAAAGAACAATGAATCCATTGTTTGGTTATTAATTAACAGCCGCCCGTTGCCGAATGGAGAGATGTTTGGTAGGAGCCACTTACGTCATTAGGGATTCATTCCCTGGGTCTTTTCAAGATTCCCCATTTTTCTATTCTCGTTAAGGCATACCTCCGAGTCGAAGGTAAAGCCACAGGTGGGAGAAGTTTATAGGTACTTAGAGTGCGAGGGCACCACTACACTGGTCCCTACCCATCGTTAGCATCGGCTGGTTATCCATACCATTAATCCTGCGACTGTCTATTAGCCATACACCTGCATTAAACATAAATTTAACGCCATAAAATACATGCCTAGTATAATTAACAGTGTGCTATTTTGCCTAAGACAATGCCTAATCCTTCTTTCTGTTTACTCAGTCTCGGAGCAATGGCAAGGGTAACTCAGTGCTGATGAGGACGGAACGCCGCCTGTGCTGGTACAAAGGTCGCCCTATCCAGAACAAACTGATTCTGAGGATGGAGGGGGTTACGAAACCAGTTCAACAATCAGAAACCAGTCCCAGTCCAGCTGATAGGGACTTCAATGAACAGATTGCCAGATTAGTGCAGCAAAAGATGGAGGAAATGATACCCTATACAGCTGGCAAACCCAAGAAAAGGCACAGCAAGGCACCTCAGGATTCAGACGAGGAGTCTGAATTGGAAGACTATTTCGAAGGGGCCTCAACCGAAGAAGATTCGGAAGAGGAAGTGTTTGTGCCTGCGCAAAATCGAATGCGCAAACACAAAAAGTACAGTTCGTCAGAAGGAGACGAATACATGAGAGCGCGTAAAAAGAAGCCCCTCGTGAAGAAAGTGAAGATGTCAAAGAAGAGAAGACACAAATCCTCATCTTCGGACTTGTTGTCAGATTCATCGATGACGAGTTCAGACTCGGACATTTCCGTAAAAGAGACCCAAAAAGTGCAACGTAGTGAAATGAAAGAAAGTTCACATAACTACACCGATGAGGAAGACCATCTAAGGCCACTTCAATACCTTCAAGCCAGCGGGGGTAATAATGGCCGAAAAGTTCACAGGAATCAAAGGAATTCCGGAATCCGCCATCAAAGAGTTGGTCCCTCAGGTAAAACTCTGCGATTAAAGGGAGAAGTTTGAGACTGCTCTCTACGCAGTACACAAAGGAGTTCTCTCAGCTCTTACGGCCATTCCTAACAGGATGATGGCGTAAAACAAGTTCCCATCACTCTGCAAAGACATGAATGGAGGTATCGCATTACTGATGGCAACTAGTAACTTCCTCTCCTAAAGACGGTTTGAAAACGTTCTCAAAGCAGCCTGCACAGATGCAGGAAAAGAGGTGGCGAGGTCCAACAAGATCATGGACAACGGTGGGAAGGAATACACCCTATTCCTGGTGCCAAAGCCTATTAAGGGCAATCCCCTGATTAAGGGGAAAATGTTCAGCAGCCAGGTGCAATACTTCTTCAAAGAAGTAGAGACCAGCTCCAAGTGCGGGAAACATATGGAAACCGACAAGAAGAAGTCTGCTGATGGAAACTCCAACCACTTCAAGAAGCTGAGGTTGGATTTTCGCAACCGCAGAACCGGCCAATGACGAGGCCGGTTCAGATCCAACTTCAGCTTCCAAGCCCGAGGAAGGGGACAGGCAGTTGTTCGGCTGGAACGACGGGAACAGGCCCTTCAAGAGGGAGTTCAACAATCAGAAGCCGTTCCCCCACTCAGGGAACAAATAGAAGTGGCAACTCAAACAATAGCTACCGAAACAGTAAGCAATACCTTTCAAGGCGGTAACCTTAATAACTGTCTTTTGGAATGGAACAAAGATAACTTAAATATCCTTAGCCTAGCAGAAGGCATAAGAATCCCTTTAATACAAGAACCTATTCAAAATAGAATACCATTTACATATCGGTTTCACGGCTCAGAACGTGAAGCATTAAACAATCAAGTCCTAAAGTTTTGCGAAAAGGGCATTATAGAACCAGCACTACATGTTGCTGGGAAATTTATTTCTAATATCTTCCTAAAACCAAAACCAAATGGTGATGTAAGAATAATTCTAGATCTATCTTTATTTAACAAATTTGTAGAATACAAACACTTTAAAATATTTTCATTAGAAACAGCAAGAGACTTAGTCACACAAGGTGCTTGGCTAGCCAGTGTTGAGCTCAAAGATGCGTACTACACAGTACCCATCTATAAACATGATCGAAAGTGTTTAAGATTCTGTTGGAACGGTGAACTTTATGAGTTCACATGTATGCCTAATGGACTGGCCTGCTGTCCACACATTTTCACAAGATTACTCGAACCAATTTTTTCCCCAAATGACTAGGAAAGGACATATCATCTTCCCATACATTGATGATTCATTTATTGTTGTGGAAACACAACAATGCCAAGCAGCAGTAGATGAATTATGTAAAACATTTACTGATCTAGGTTTCTACATACATGAAATACAGTATTAACGTCAACAACAAAATTCTGGGTTTCTTTGTTGATACAATAAAAATGACAATTTTGTTAACAAAACAAAAACTAGATAAATTTACAACATGAATCCAATTATTATGATGCAATAAACCTAAAATACAACAAGTCGCAGTCCTGATAGGAATAATGGTGCTTATGCACCAGCTATCTTATATGGACAGGCCCATATCAAATCCTTAGAAATTGATAAAAACTTGGCACTTGCCCACACAAAAGGAAATTTCGAGCAGCCTATGACCATTTCAGCAAAAGGTTAAGACAATATCCTCTGGTGGCTTTCACACATAAATAACTCACCCAACCCAATTAGGATGGGAGAACCCAACACTACCGTCACAACGGACACTTCCTTGGAAGGCTGGGGGGCTCATGGAGACCAGCAGGTGACAGATGGATGGAAGATGAAATCTTCGACCACATTAATGTACTAGAGCTTAGAGCTATTTATTTAGGACTACGCAGTCTGATTTACGTTCCTAGATCGTAGAAATCATGTAAGAGTTATAACAGATCACACAACAGCGATGGCTTACATTCGTAACATGGGAGGGACTCATTCCAAACCATGTAACACCCTGTCAAAACTAATTTGGGAGTGGGCAGGCAGATACAATATATGGCTTTCAGTAGCACATATTCCAGGCAGCCAAAACACTTTGGCTGACAGGAAAAGCCGACACTTCCATGATCATTTAGAATGGTCGTTGAATGACAATATTTTCGACATCATTTGTAACAATAAATTACCAAAATATGTGTTTTGGCATCCAGAGCCAGAAGCCTGGCGAGTAGATGCATTCTCCTTAATTTGGAATAACAAATTCTATTACATATTTTCCCCATTCAGCATTATCAGCAGAGTGGCCAGGAAGATCAAGATGGATCACACCCATGTGGTACGGATAGTACCAGCATGGGAAACAACCATGGCTAACAGCGGTAACATTGCCAACAAAAGACTCGGGTGTGCTTCCCAAGGAAAAGAAACAACCTTCAACATCAAGGACCACTGACAGACCAACATCCCTTTTGGCATTCCTTTTCTAACTATTTGGATTAGACAAAATAACTGTAGTAGTCTGTACATGAGCCCCACTACCACACGGTGGTGGCGGGCACTACGCTGCACACCTACGCAGTTACACTGAACGGGGTTAGGTGGCGGCAGGCTAGCCACCAGGCAGACCCCGACTGGGCTGCCCTCTACTGCTTGTGGCTAGCTCACCCCCCACCCACCTATAGAGGCGACGTGGGACCTGGCAAGTTAGGGAGCGGGTCAGTTGACTGTTGACGCCGCGGAGAGCAGAGAGGTTTTATAATAAACCAGGTTGAAGCGTACTTAAACTAAATCTTGGCGTTCTTCCGTGAGTGCGTGACAGTGTAGAAGACCGTCCTTCTCCCTGACCCATGACTATCCGAGCCCAGTACCTCGGGAAAACACCAATTATCCATCATCTGTACCCAGGTAAGATTTGTACAGCTATACTGTATACATACATGTATACATACATGTATACATGCATGTATGTATGTTATTGCATTAATTTGTGCCAAAATGGGGGCCGTTCTAGTCCTTTGACTTTTTAAGCCTTTAGAATTGCTGCCCCGCCCCATCCATTAAGATAATTGCAGTTTAGCCTTACACATACAAGTCTGGTACAGAGGCTCCCATGTGGAATAAACATTGTTGCTTCATGGCTATTGTATTATCCTACAATCTACACCTAGGTTCACTCTTGCAATCGCCTTAGATCTATGCCTACCTGTCTATGTACCTCCTTGCCTGAAATGCCAGTTCAGACCATTACACTCATTATACTGGTCCTCAAAACCTTGGGAAGCCATGGAATTTGGTAAATCAGGATTCCAGGCCTGGAATGTAGTGGAATTTGTCTAAAGATCTTTGAATGTCCTGGAAAATTAAAAATCATGAGGATATTTTATTATTTTTTAATCATAAATAGCTGCGGTGTTATCCACATATCGGCATGTTCTTTATTCATTAAAGGGACCAGATATAGGTCGCTGGTGACGGGAACCATACTCCGACAAATACTCTCCAAGCACAATCTTGTTTAGTTTTTATGTTTAAAGAACCAAATATGTCTGGGGAGAGTAGGGGACCCACTTCACCACCAGAAGTGGGTCAGTTCTGAGGCTGGGACTAGCTGGCAGCTGTTGGTTTAAAAATGGCTGGGTGAGTGGAGATAAGGGAGAGTAAAACTGGTGTATTTTCAATCTTCTTTAGAGTAGTTCAATCACAAAATATATTTGTGTAATGTAAAATATATGTTACTACAATTACATTGCATAATTCAATGAGAAACAGATATAGATGAAAAACATTTTTTTGTTGTTGAATGTAAAAAAAGGTTCTGGAGTGTATGGGGTTTGAACCCACGCCACCAAACAACTTCAGATTACAAGTTCAACACTCTAACCACTAGGCCACGGAGACCACACATGATTAGTAGTCTCACTTCAGGCAATTTGTGTATAGTACGTCACATATACAAGGTGTGTGTATGTATGTTTGTTTTGTTTGTTGTTGTTTTACATCCTAGCAACATCTAAGGTCATATCAGGCGGGTACCGACTTGTGACAGTGCGCACTAATGGCAACTCTATAGTGCTGCCCCACTGGAATACCAGGCCACCAGCACCATGACCTGATATCCCACTCAGTCACATTATCATGACACTGAGCCAACCAGTCCTTGTCCTCTCCTAATAATGCCGAGTGCCAGGCTAGGAAGCAACAAGTATCATTGTCATTGGTTTGACTCGACCAGGATTCGAACCCATGATCTACCAACACGGGAGACGGGCGCTCTAACTCATTCGGCCATCCCGTCTGGTCATGTATGTATGTAAATATATGTTTTACGTGCATCCGTTTGAAATTTGTCAGTTAAGCTGCGAACACACTGGACGCGTTTCTGGCGCAGGCATCAAGCGTTGCGCATGCGTCAAAAATCAAAATGTATGTAATAAAGAGAAGCCGAACACATACATACATTTTGATTTTTGATGCATGCGCGATGCAAAACATGCATATACATACATGACCAGACGGGATGGCCGAATGAGTTAGAGCGTCCGTCTCCAATGTTGGCAGATCGTGGGGTCATGGGTTTGAATCCTGGTCGAGTCAAACAAATGACTTTAAAATTGATACTTGTTGCTTCCTAGTCTGGCGCTTTGCATTATTAGGATAGGACAAGGACTGGTTGGCTCAGTGTCAGGATAATGTGACTGAGTGGGATATCAGGTCATGGTGTGGATAAAGGAACAACAAACAAAACAAACATACACACATACATACACACATACATACATACACACATATACACACACACACACACACGTTGTATATGTGACAAATAGCCTGAACTGAGAGTAGTAATCCAGTGTGGTCTCTGTGGCCTAGTGGTTAGAGTGTTGGACTTGTAATCGCAAATATATTTCGTGATTGAACTACTCTAAAGAAGATTGAAAATACCTCAGTTTTACCCTCTGTTCTCTCCACTCACCCAGCCATTGTCACAACAATCTAGGTCACTCTACTGTACACCACCAAGTGGAAAAGTTCAGTACTAAGCATGCACCACCCCTGTGGCACAAATCTGAACTATTCCTAGTTTGTTTGTATTCCCGCCGAGGTATAGATAGTCCCTTTAATCAGTGATGTTTTGTATTTAAAGTGATTTTTGTGGGTTTGTTATCCTGCCTCTTGATTTTTATATTATAACTATATATATACGTTAAAACAATTTTTTAATGATTATTTACACTTAACATGTTATACAGTGAATCGACTATGGATATGGCCATACTTTGGCATACTTTAATTTCACAGACATCTTTAAAATATCATGGAATTTTGCTCTGAAAGGTCCTGGGAAATCATGGAATTTGATGTCAAATGTGTATGAACCTTGCCCTGGAATTGTAAGTCTTTTAAAATATTCATGTCCATAAGTTGTTTAATGCTTACAGTCACATACATATAGGCATGCATGACACCATATGTTACCATAGTCTATCTAATCTGGCCCGAACCAATGTTTGGTACATGATCATCAGAATGTCTCCGTCTGCTCATCCAACATGTGAATGTTTCAGACTACACTGATCCAGTCCAATGATACAATGGTTGGTGGATATTTACATGCTGGCACCATCTAAGGTCATATCTGGATGGGTACCAACTTGTGACAGTGCGCACTCATGGCGATTTTATAGTGCCACCCCACTGGGAAATCAAGCTGTCACCATCATGACCCGATGTCTCACTCAGCCACATTATCCTGACATTGCGCTAACCAGTCCTTGTCCTATTCTATTAATGGCGAGCACCGGGCTAGGAAGCGACAAGTATACATTTTGTAAGTCATTGGGTTTGACTCCATTGGGAACCGCACGCGAGGCCCGCGCTCTACCGAATCGGCCACCACTCCCGGTATAATACAATGTGATTTACACCGTTACTTGACATAACTTAGATAGAAAGCAATAATCATTAAATCATCAGTTCTAAATCCTAGTTACCGTAAATTCTTCAGTAGTAGCTACACATGTGAATTGTTATGATAAATGTGAAATACGCGGAAATTTTAATGAAAATGCCTTCCTTGAAAGATAATTCGACTTGATCCACGATGCCTTACATTCTGGGTTGTGGTTGTCTTGCTTTCTTTCAAACCTTGTGTGCTCAAATTCTTTTCTGCATTTAAGATAGGTCTAATGGGAAAGCAATTGCCGTACGTCATTTTCGTGTTCTAGAATAGTTGACCTCTTTGGACCCTGTGATAGGAGACGTTTATCAAATTGAGGTGATTACGTATTGATTGATTATCACACAGTCAAAGTTTCATTCGTGGCTGCTTAATAGGAGTTGCTAGAATAGGAATATATATAGTACTGTTAGTAGCTCCCATAAAGTTGTGTGCGTGCTAGAATTCGAGTAATTTACATCATTCTACAAATGATAGTATGTATACACATATATAGGAAGGTGTTATTCTTTTATTCTGAGTTTGAAGCTGTTGATTAGGAGTGTTTAAAATTATTTTATTATCAAATTCATTTTTACCAATGCCATCAAGGATAGCGCGGGTACCACATTTGACAAAGAGCACTTTGTATGTGGTTCACGATTGGTAGATAACAGTGTGTCGCTTTTTCTACGCATTTTATATTACATTAATTTTCTTCTTTTTAAAATAATATAATAAAGAGACTTATCTGGTATTTCCCACATAGTCGCTTATTTCACAGCCCTAGTCAAACCTTCAAGGCGCTAAGAATTTATACTTATTTTTAGCCGGTGGGCACCCCCTCCTGGAACTCTTTTCAGACATATCAAGGAGGTGCTAGGCCGGCAGAGAGGTGATAGAGAGAGGTGTGGACGAAGTGCGGTCCGGAGAGCAAGTGACACACACACAGAGACACACACACAGAATGGGACGGTCCAAACATGGCTCAGTTTAGCTTGCTTCGAGGGATGTTAGGACCGTCCCAAATATGAAGACTGCTTCCTAACAGGTCTGCCGCATAAACCTACATGTTTGCACCGTCCCATTCTTCATATTTCTCATGAAGACCGTAATTATCAGTCGCCTCCTCCAGCCTTATATCAATGGACAAATGCGACTGATGCTTTTCTGTTCGCACCACCTTGTCCCGGCTGTCCGTAATTATCAGTCGCCTCCTCCAGCCTTATATCAATGGACAAATGCGACTGATGATTTTCTATTCGCACCACCTTGAAGACTGCTTCCTAACAGGTCCGCCACATAAACCTACATGTTTGCACCGTCCCATTCTTCATATTTCTCATGAAGACCGTAATTATCAGTCGCCTCCTCCAGCCTTATATCAATGGACAAATGCGACTGATGCTTTTCTGTTCACACCACCTTGTCCCGGCTGTCCGTAATTATCATTCGCCTCCTCCAGCCTTATATCAATGGACAAATGCGACTGATGCTTTTCTATTCGCAGCACCTTTACGCATTACGCACCGATCGCTACATGGAGCGATCGGGATAATGGATTTTATTCGGATTCGCATTACGCGTATATGGAATGTAGCTCATAGGTTTCAAGGCGTTTCGATTTTTTGTCGTATTCGCATTTCGCATTACGCGTATATGGAATGCAGCCTTAATGCTGTGTGAACAACAAAGGGGAACAGTGAAAAGCTAGCTGTATATCATTTCCACGTGACTACAGTGAAATTTATATTAAATTCTGAAGTGGCAAGATCTGTGTCAAATGACAGTAAAGATGATCTCTGATGCAATTTTGAAATGGTTAAATTTGTGTCAAATGACACCCACCAAATTTAACTCACAAAACATAAGTTTTACAGGGAGGGTGGGGGGGGGGGGTAATTGTAGCTATGTTTAGCACCCCACTCCTGGGGGCGTATACATGCCGGGTCGCAGCTTCAGTCCTACCCTAGTCCTAGTCCTCGGGATCAGAAGCCACTACCTAAGAAGCGCTTGGACTTCTATAAATGGAATCCCAGTTATTCGAGCCTGTCATGTAAATAGATATATATATATTCGCTGAATCCTCATCCGCATAGAGTGATTTAGTGAAGATGAACTTTAACAACCTAGGAATAGCTTTAGGCCAAAAGCTTTAGCCAATATTAAAGTTGCATTATCCAATGGTTTGGGATACATACATACATACATACATACATACATACATACATACATACATACATACATACATACATACATACATACATACATACATACATACATACATACATACATACATACATACATACATACATACATACGTACATACATACATACATACATACTTACATACATACATACATGTGGATATATGTATATAAAGGGCTCAATCCAACCCTATGTATGTATACAATAAATTGCCAATATTGAAGACTGCCTTTATGCATGACGTGAAAATCCCTTCTTTACTAGAATAAGATTGTGTGTTCATCCTTGGACGTACAATAGTATCTGTGACCCCTGTGATCGGTGAACCCCTGTCATATGCATACAATTGTTCATTATCTAAACTGTTATTTGCCTCATTAAGGCCCGTTTATAGTTTTGACGACGTGTGACGCCGTCAACTTTACACCGGTTAGCGCCGTCTGACGGCGCAAGCCGGTGGGGAGTGCTACAAGTGAAAGTCTAAATGCTTTGATGAACACGGTCGGTAACGTTGACCTACTTTCCAAGCTCAATGGAGAAATCATAATGTTTTCTACTAACTATCTACGTGTGTGCATGTCAATTCAGTTGAGCCTGTGGCTAAATTCCAGGCCATTCCTGGAAAAACAAGGGGGGGGGGGGGGGGGGAAAGGAACAGCTAAAAAGCCAAAGTATAATAGCTATATACACTGCACCAGTTCTATTGCTTCCCAGATCCTTTGACATACACTTGTGATCCTGACGGTGGGCCGTACAGACTGGAAACGGGTCTGGTTTCTAAACCCTGTTGGCTATATTATAATCGGGAACCAGCCATAACCTGACCACTTCTGATTGGCTGAACCGCTGACGTGTGGAAGCGCTGACCTTGAAAGTTCAACGTAGTTGAAATCTGACCAATGCTTGCGCCATCTAACGCCATCAAGCATCAAAGTCAAATCTAAATGGGAGCATTGGCTTATGCACCTGTCACACCATACAGGACTGAGTACCGGACACCACCAGACAAAGAATTGTCTAGTCCGGTGCTCTTAGATACAAAAATGTATCGAAATGGAGTGTAATTGGGTCAATTGCTGCGGGACAACCGGATAAGTACCGTACATGTACCGGGCGAGAACCGGACACGTAACAGATGGGTACCGGACAAAATGGACAAACCGGACACCAACGGATGGGTACCGGACATGTACGGATGGGTACCGGATGGGTACTGGGCATGTCCCGGACACCTCAGTCCGGTAGAAGTTTTGTGCATGTTCAAAACTTGTACCGTACACCGCCGGATGGGTACCGGACATCGCCGGACAGTGTCCGCTTCTCGTCCGGTTCCCCCAGTGAGCCAGTCCGGTAAGGTGTGACTGGGCCTTTACGCCATGTAGTGCCGTCACACACCGTCAAAAGTCTAAACGGGCCTTTAGACTGTTTCTCCGATGACACGACACCTGGTATATTCTGACAGCATTGATCTGGATTCAGAGTTGTGTCGTTGAATACAGATACTACTTTAATTAATGTAGACATTTTTCTACCAAGTAATGTAATTAAACGTAAGAAAAAAAGAAGCAACCTTTACATAACCAGATAGCGCCAATATTATATGTTAATATCTCTGGTATTCATTAATTGTCGACAAATCGTACACATCAATATTCTTTTCGGCACTGGCTGTCATGTTCGAGCAAAGGTTAAAAACTCAGTCATATGATAATATTTGTGAGATTTCTCTAGGTGACTAGTCTCTATAGACTACATCACGGTTCCAGCGGCGCGGTGCATTGTGGGGTGCATCAGAGCAAAGCAAAGCCATGAGAAGCACATGGCACTTGCTAATACACTGGGTGCAGTTATGAAATGTGCTAGTTTCAGCTCATCTCAGCTCTTGTTTGAAGCAGAATACCAACTAAAAAATATATATATAATAAATTAAGATATTAATCTTTTATCCAGCATTGCATTCACATCAATATAACCAGCACATCATATGCCATGTGCATTTAGATTTAGACAGATCTAGGCACTCAGACTAGTGTTAAGCTGTGTTTACACGGGCAATTCCAAACCGATTTAAGACAAGTCGATTTATATGAATCGATTTAGTGTCGTGTCTACACACGGAGCGGTTTAAGGCGGAAATCGATATCTGCGCATGAGCAAGTCCAGACTAACCAGCGCCAGTTTCGCTTAGTCGACATCGGCACGAGAGAGTGTGGGTTCGACCTAGATATGTATAGACTGAATCATATTGTTTTGGAACCCTAAAAACTTCTGCTGGGCAGTGAAAACCTTAAAATAAATCATGAAAAAAACATCTGTGCACCTCTATCCGGTTCATAGACCAAATTATATAATATGCGCTTTTGATCGACCGGAAAGTCAACAAACTAAGGTCTCAACTGCGCATGCGTGTGACGCGCTTCAGCAAGATCGCTTCATCTATACTACCTCGCAAAGTGGTTTACATGTACCGATTTATATGAATCGATTCAGCCCTAAAACGCCACAGCGCCGCGTTTACACGGGAAATGTAAATCGATCTAGGCAAGTGGTTTTATATGAGGCGTTTTAACTCGTCCATGTATACACAGCTTTAGAGCGATAGGCAGAGTCAGTTTTATTTATTTTATTCATGTTTTTATTTATATTCTATGGTTTATGGAGAGTTGTGTCTTAAACATATGCATTATATTATTATATTGCATCCTTCCGTCCATGTTTATGCCAAATTGTTATGTATTTCTAGTTATTTTGAATAAAATGCCAGTTTTTCCCTACGCGTATCGGCAAACTCAATGAGCGTACGCCTTTGCTTTTCTCCCAACGACGTTTTCAGCGCATGCGCAGTCGAAACCGTGATGTAGTCAATTGTCACGCTTCTGTAATAAAATACCAGAGGGCGCCACTGTTACAGCGTTCCAAAGTGGCATTGCGATACGCAAACAACGGGGTGGTGCCGGTGAGTAGGAGTGGTGGGACAGGCATGTTCCGTGTACGGTTAGGTCCACGTACACGCCACAGCAAATGTAGCCCGACCCCACGACACACAGTAGTCATACCGTTTTGTCGGCATTTACAACAAAACTTGTATTTAAAAAATCGTAATATTGATGGTTGGTTGGATGGTTATTTTACGTCCTGGCAACATCTAAGGTCATATCATCAGGACAGGTACTGACTTGTGACAGTGTGCACTCATTGTGACTTTATAGTGCTGCCCCGCTGGAAGACCAGGCCGGTCGGCACCATGACCTGATATCCCACCCAGTCACATTATCCTGACACTGAGTCCTTGCCCTATCCTAATAATGCCGAGTGCCTGGCCATGAAGTGACAATTATCAATTTTTACGTCATTGGTTTGACTCGACTGAAGTTCTTCCACGATCTACACAGACGGGAGATGGACACTAACTCATTCAGCCATCCCGTCTGGTCCGTATCAGTTTGTTTGTTTGTTGTTGTTTTACGTCCTAGCAACATCTAAGGTCATATCCGTATCATTGATGGTGACAGCATTTGGACATGATGAATGTACATTACACATAGGAACCTTCATCCACAGCTCACACACATGGCGTGGCGATTTTACACCGATCCAGAAATTAAAATAACTCGCCCTGGATACGGCGTACCTAGTTACATTTTTATATATAATAATGCGGCCATGATTGAAACAGTGTCAACCATGAGTGAAAAGTCTCCAGTTGGTATGTCCCTAAACTCGTCCAAATTTGGCGTGTTTAATACATATCCATATATTAAAGTGTCACGACGGTATGTACAGGCTGTGTGTGTTTATGGCGAGCGTTTCTGTTCATCGTGAGTTAATGTGACAATTGTTCACCGTCTCGCGGCTGCCACGAGAACATTCCTGGGGCTCTATCAACATTCCAGTTGAATCTTCATGTCTCGACAGCTGTTTGGCTAGCTCACTCATGCACGACGGCTGGCTGATCCACGCCTTCAATACACAGTGTCAGTATGATTTCTGCTGTTTAGTCTCCCCCCCCCCCCCACCCACCCACCCACCCCAAAACGCACATTTTTTTCCAAATTTGGGGGTGGAGGATATTTCAATATATCGGAGACATTTCAGTTAGGGACAATCGATCTTAATCATTCCACTTCTCCTTTCATGTCCTAGTAATGCTGAGCACCAGGATAGGTTGCGACAAGTATAAATCATCCATTTGCATTGGGTGGGATTCGAAACCCACCACCTGCCACATAGGAAGTTGGCGCTCAACTCATTCTGTCATTCTGTTTGGTCAATTATGACCTGCGACAGGTTGGTTGGTTGTTGGCGTTTTATGTCCTGGTAACATCTAAAGTCATATCAGGATGGGTACCGACTTGTGACAGTGCACACTCATGGCGACTTTATAGTGCTGCCCCACTGAGAGACCAGGCCACCAGCAGCATGACCTGATATCCCACTCCATCACATTATCCTGACACTGATCCAACCAGTCCTTGCCCTATCCTAATAATGCCGAGTGCCTGGCTAAATATCAATTTTTAAATCATTGGTTTAATAAACCTGTGGGTTGGAATCCCACGATCTACCAAAATGGGATATGGACGCTCAACTTATTCGGCCATCCCGTCTGGTCCCTGGGTCAAGTAGTAACTAATGCAATGTTGTTTACCTATGCAAACCCTGTGATTGTAAAGTATTGAACTGGTACGGTTAGAACCTGTCAACTAGGACCGATGCAATGCAAAGCAGATGTACACAAACTGACAGATGCATTAGTAGTCGGATATGGAGGATGGAATCTTGTAAGTAGAGTTATGCCTGGTACACACCTCCCGTTTATGATTCACGCACTAAAACTGACTGCGCATCACGACCCCGACCTGTCCCGTATACGATCTAAAACTGCCCAATTAGTTTTTCGAATCCCTTGCGATTTCAGTTTTAACCCCTAAAACTGAGTTTTAATTCGCGAATCGCAAGGCTCTGGTGTGCTAGGGGGTCACACACCTAACGACTAAAACTCAAACTTATGCGCGAAACGGGCAGTTTTAGATCGTATACGGGAGGTGTGTACCAGGCATTAGTTTTGAGCATATATGCTTTCATTAATTAATGCAACTTTAAATACAAGGGCCTTGAAACTTGCTACTTATCAACTATTGTCAAATGCTTCACCTCACGTGAATCGTTCGTTTTTGTTGCATGAATAATTAACAGAAGTACAGTTAGATAGGTGGTAATATTCTTTACAACGCAAGCAATGTTTTGATGGAGGGGGGGGGGGGAGTTTAAAGACCATTTTCGGATTGTTTTTCAGGCTGTAACATCAGTCACAGTTTAGAGAGATTTTTTTTTTAAAGTTAGTATTATGGGAGAGGGTGAGAGTCAAAGCTAATTCTAACATTAAGATTGTGAAAACCATTGTAAGTTATTGTAATTCATGGACTGTTCCTTACCCATGTCCTGATTGGCTCACTAAAATGTTGGTTGTTGGAGTTTTACATCCTGGTAATATCTTAGATCATACCAGGATGGTACCGACTTGTGACCGTGCGCACTCATGGCGACTTTATAGTGCTGCCCCACTGGGAAATCAGGCTGCTGGTATCATGACCCGATATCACACTTAGTCACATTATCCTGACACTGACCGCTTCTAATAATGCCGAGCGCCAGGCTAGGAAGTGACAAGTATCAATTTTATATGTCGTTGGTTTGACCCGGTCGGGAACCGAACTTCCTACATTCCAACGCGCGAGGCCCGCGTTCTACCGATTCGGCCACCGCGTCCCGCGCTCACTGATATGGGGGCTGGGGGGCCCGGCGCGGGAGGGGGGTGATTAAGGACCTGGGTGGAGAGGTGGCCTTACGGGTGTGGGTGTGGCTATTGTCGCTCCATCTGACCCCAAAATGCCAAGTGTAGGACCACCCCAGGGACATCCAGGGCGCAGGAATGCCTCTACATGCTTAGTGTTGATGTGTGTACTTATGCTGACAGTGACAGTCTGGTACCGGTAGGTTAAATTGAGTCCCCTTCAGATACCAATAGCTTAGACCGATTTCTTTGAGATTCTGTCATTTTTTAAAGATAAATATATTAAATTCATTGTTATAATCTACCTTACTTTAAGTTGAACTAACTTTTATTTTAAATGGCTAACCTTTGAGATATTTGAAGTGCAAACATTTAAAATTATTGTCAGCAAGCATGCCAAAACTATGACAACATAAGGCTTCATTAAACAGTAACAGGTTTTATTAAATTTACTCTGTATTCCCTTCTATTTGGTAAGAAATGCTTAATATGTGCATCGGTATCTAAGTTGGACATGGAGAATCAAATCTAGATCCTTATTTTGGTTTTGCTAATCATTTTCTGATACAAATATTTTCGCCTGTGAAGAAACTTTTGAACTTTGTCGTTTGTTTTTTGTCTGCCAAGATTAAGAAATGCAATTACGGCCTTTAAAATAATATATCCAACGTTCAAAATACACTGGGGGAGAACCAGGAGAGTAAGCTATAATGGTTTTACGTCCTGGCAACATCTGTAAGCTATAATGTGATTCACAACATTTCGAATTTTTTTTTATGCGCCTAGTGTGTTTTCAATTTTACGCACTTACGAGATATTGACAATTAATTATTGTGTGTATTTTCTTTTTACATGCATTATATGTACTTGTATAATGCTAAAAATAGAAGTACGGGAACGCAAGTCTGGATTTATTTGAATTAGTGTGGGAACGCTGTCTCCTTAGTCTCCTACCAAAGTAAGGAAACGCCATTCCCACATCACTGAATTACTGCTTATATAAAATGGGAATATGACGAATTTAATGAGCTTGTCCGCCTGGAATTTTTCTCATATTCTTTCTAATTTGGAGATTATTGATATGATAAACATTAATTAATGACGTCTGCATTAAAAAAAATGTTATGTAATTTAATTTACATTCTATGTTGCCTAATACTCCAGATAAAAAAAAAAATGTTTTAAAGGTGTATAAAATGGGTATTCCGCCAGTGGTATTTGGTTAGAGAATGTGGACGTTATGGCCCGCAAGAAAGGTAGCTAGCTAGCTACTACGGTTTAGCTAAACATACATCTGTCCCAATTTAGCAATCTACATTCAAAATGAAGGGAGCTATTTAGCCGATCCATAACCTTGTTGTTTGAAGCTGCACTTCGACATTACCACATAGCTAAGTCGTAAAGTCTTCGGGTTGTTTTATTCCTCCACTCACACAACTATGTTCGGCATGCCCTTTGAGCAGAGGTCGCCTGGTGATTGATGCTCTTTCAAGATAGCAGATGGAGTGTCATCTTTTAGATAATAGTCCTCATGGGATGTTTGGTTTTTGCCTTTCCCTACGCAGTTATGCGGAGTGTAGTGGCGTAAATATGTACGTTACTGGAAACCAGTGTCACTCCCCAAGTTTAGTCACATCAATGCATAGTCTACTGGGGCGTAATCGATTAATCAACTCGGGTCACCCGAGCCACTTTTTGGCGCATGCGCACATCCTACAGACTCGGGTCGAATAATCAAACACCCTTGTCCACACTCAGGGTGGGAAAAATGGTGGCTTAATCCAAAACCTTTTTTTTTTTAATAACTGATAAAACTACTGCAAAATAGGATTGGAAGTATTTTATGATGGCATAGTTTAGTTATAGTTCCATTTCATTAATCTAGGTTATTAAAAAAAAAACATGTATAGCTGGTACTGGTAGCTGTTATCATGCAGGACAGTACCAGTGCCAATGTGACGTCATCACTCGTAGCCAATCCCAGCCAAGAGGTGGGTTACTGGGATCAGATCGTTTTGCACACGGCACATGTATTTCTCGACCCTATCGCGGTGTTCGATTTGAAATTCTGACGACTCTGGTGACTGGAGTCGCCCTGGTCGTGTTAATCGATTACGGCCCAGGTGAACATGTGTGGTACTCAGCCACATTTTTGTATACTAATTCACACAGTATGGCAGGTTTCACTAGGGTTTAAATAATTCAATTTTAGTCGTTGCCTATTCTATAGATATGACATATTATGGTAGGAAATTATAAAGGAAGAAATAAAAATGGACGCAATGGTGCAGGAGGATACGAAACGTAGAAGTAAATAGTTAATAACTTATAATCTTTGTTTTGTATTATTAGTTGCACGAATCGTTATCACCAACTATATCGAACCGCAACAAATATGTAGTGAAAATAATTGGGTATTGTATCATTGTGCTGGTTGGGACTTGCGGCGCTCCGAGCCCGCCTTCACTACTGTGGTGAGATGTGATGTGGGGTCTGAGCTATGTGTGGCTGACCACGGGTCAGTAGACACCAGGTAGTGGGCCCCTCCCCACACATAGCTTTGTGCTGACATCGGACAGCCACTGCCTGTTGCAATATCCAGACCATTAAGGGAATATATATATAAATACCCCTCCTCTCCTCCGAAAAATCTCAATCTGAAGTAGTATGACAACGGCTTACTTTGATTTTGTGGGGTTTTGATATCGGTAATAGGTTTTTGGCATTTTATGTGTGTGTGTGTGTGTGTTGTGTGGTGTTGTGTTGTGTGTGGTGCGGTGTGTGTGTGTGTGTGGTGTAATTAATTAATTTCACCAAGTCTCTTATGGGTTATTACTTTAGGCACGATTGGGGACTTCCCCTCCACCCAGCACTCCAAATTCCACATATCCCTCCCCTAAAGAAAAAAGCGACATACCTGGTAGCTAATTTTGATGGTGTTTTGTCTACAACCCACTTTATTGCAGTTGTGTTGGTGTACAGTTTGTTCCATTTCATGTCAAGATTGCATTGCATTGCATTGCATTGCATTGCTGGAGTGTGTGGTTTGTTTTTGAGCCTGCCTATATGGGGTTGTACAAAGAGGGGATGTGTCACGTTCGCTATAGATCAAAACAACAAGAAAAGGTTGTGCACATGACATAGAACGTCTCCAGCAGCTAACCTTATTTACTGCTCACACACCATTTATTTAGCCATTTTTAGAACCAAGAAATGTGAGAACATTTTGTTAGGTCAGGCGACACAGCCACTTCTTTTTTCGGTTGTTGGAGCTCCACGGCTTCGTTTCCACACACATGCATACATCGTGATGTGTCAAAACACATAAATTTGTCTTGGAGACCACGTTTATTCAGCCTACCCCGGACTGGAGCACGTGGGGCGGGGGTGGGGTGGTGGAAGAGAATCTAAACTGGTGCAGTTATGAGGCGTTTGTCGCTGTGACATCTCCGCGACAGAACTCGAATTCCCCTTCGGAGGCCTCCATTCCCTACATTGTTTGCTATTTATCAGGACAGACCCCCTTCAGGTCCCCTCCTAGCCTGTATGGCCGCCAGGCACGCGGCGACCAACCAATCACAGGCGACGATCCTGGAATTCCTGGCCTAGTTCGCCTTTCCTGCCGCTTGGTGGCGGGTCAGTCGACGACGGTGAGGCCGCGCAGCACATTGCTCGCATTCTTCAAATGTCGGACATAACGTAATGATAATAGTACTCGGCAAACACACTTGCCCCATCTAGGCCAACTCGTCCGGACACTTCCTGCGGTTCAGCAACAGTCACCTCGATCTAGTTGTCGCTGAAGCTTCAGAGCAGAGCACAGTGGAGGGGGGAAAAACGAGAAGCGGTGGTAGAAGCTACTGCACCCCGCACTACTGACGGCCCCTGCCAAGTGACTGTCGGCCAAGTAAACCATCACCACCGCCACGGTCACCGCGAGCCTCCAACTCATACTTACAGCGACCTGCTTGGACCAATTCAAGTAACAGCAGCTGCTACTCCGCTATCTCTGAACGCCAATTCTATCTACATCGCCACTCAACATTGTTCAGTGCATCTGGGTGGCAAGCCGAGGACACGCTTGGCACCTGTGGTTGGCTGGCATTCATTGTCCATTCCGAACACGGGCCATCTCGCCGAGCCGTGGAACGCAGTGTTTCACTGTTTGTAGGGACATAAATCTGATTCCCCACATTTAGCACTTGCTGTCCCCCGAACAACAATGACGGAACTCTGTGAACTGCGCCGGTCCAACACTGATCAGTCGTGGGGGCCATCATGGCACCACCGAGGTAAATAAGATTTTATAATATTTAATAGTTCATCACTTAATTTTCTTTGAAAAGAAAAAAGTGGGGGGGGGGTGATTTTTTTTCAAAAGAAGAAAAAAAGCCCACTATGGATTATGAGTTAATGACGCGGAGTGTGCTGGGTGAACATTAGATTTATATGAATTTTATATGATTTTTTGTTTAATATGCTGTTTTGTTGTATCAATTGTGCATAGCTTTTCTAACTTTGGGAATGCCTTACAAGGGTTTAGAACTGTTTGCTTCATGATATCTATTACATATATATCCCAGGGGTATAATGCAGAAAATGGTGTGTTCGATACACGACTGAGATATGAGTCAAACCATGGTTTAGTGGCATCACTATCAGTTCAAAAAGGTTCACTCCCGCCAGATGTGGGTCCTTGGTGGCCGCCAAACACATCTAGCCAGTACGAAAGTGCTCTTACAGAATTTTCCGCGGGTTTCCGATTTTCTCGGCCATGTGGATAAGTTCCCCCTCGTATGCTTAGTACTGCAGTTAGAATATGACAACGGTAAGATTTCTGTTCCCGCCCCCTTTTTTCTCTCTCCCTTTTCTTTCTTTTCTTTCTTTTTTTTCTTTTCTCTGTCACCCCCCCCCCCCCCCCCCTCCTCTTTGCGTTGGCATGAAGCGACTCTCATTGCTGTATCTAGGGCCGTGTGAGCCAGCTGGTCAGGGGTATGGAGCATTCCTCTGGCTGCCTGCCACTCGCCCGCCTAGCTGTGCCTGGCGTGATGTCACTGCGAAGTGCAATATCGCCGGGGTCGCCACTCCTCTACACACGATTTGGAGTGGTGGTGGGATGGCGGATCTCTTAAGGCCCTGTCACACATCATCGGATTGGGGGAAACAGAAAGAAACCGAACAAAGTCTGTTAATGTCCGGTTTGTGTCCGTACAAGTTTTGAACATGCACAAAACTTGGAACGGATGCCGCCGGATTGACGTCTACGTTTCTTGTCCGCATAGTCCGATGATAGCATCAAATTTTCAAAATCAAAATACTTTATCTAGTTTTGATTCTGTATATTCAACTTGGACCCTAGGTCACTTATTAAGCCTGTCACTTATTAAGCCTGTCACTTATTAAGCCTGTGTTGTTGCAACATGTTGGAATACCAAGTCAACTTAATAGAACTTGTCACAACTGATGTCTATGGGGTCAGGCTTTTGACATGCAAACCACAATTAATTTGACATGTTGACACTTCAAATGTCTCCGAATTTAGCGATTTAACAAAGTTACTTCCAAGTAAAGGAAGATCAAGCATAATATATTCATCGTTAAATATGAACTATGAATCACCAGTCTATGCAACTTCAGGGTCCGTACATGATCTTGAAAAGTCTTGAACCTCATTTTCCCCATTTCAAGGCCTTGAAAAGCTTTGAATTTAACCTATTTTTGATAATTAGTCTTGAAACGCCTTGAATTTCATTGAACTGTCCCCACTGATCTAAATCAGTACGAAATTGATATTTGCCTGAAATCCAAATGAAAATTGAATTCCTATCAAAAACAGCCTTTAAATAGCCTTGAATTCCACATTTTCACATGTGTACGAACCGTGCACCTGAGTTACAATTTTTACAACTCACTCTACGAGTAACCTTTATGGTATTTGAATGACAGAAAAATGTGACGAGTGTGATATCGTGTCATGGCACCAGTAGCATGTTATCCCCCAAAGAGGGAAGCGCTATAAAACCTGTCAGCAGTTAATACTCTCACAAGGCACGACATGGAGTCTTTCCAGTCAGCCATCGTCCAGTGTGTGCACTCGTGGTCGGCTTAACACTGTTTGCTTCATGATATCTAATACATATATATCCCAGGGGTATAATGCAGAAAATGGCGTGTTCGATACATGACTGAGATATGAGATGGCACTCGTGGTCTGGCAGACTTTTTTGGCTTCCAGTTGTGTGCACCTACAGGTGGCCGAATCGGTAGAACACAGGCTTCCGGTGCGGATGGTCGGGAGTTTGAATCCCGGCCGAGTCAAATCAGTGACTTACTAAATTGATATGTCTTGCTACCTAGCCTGGCGCTCGGCATTAATAGGATAGGTCAGGGACTGGTTAGCACAGTATCAGGATAATGTGAATGTGTGGGATATTAGGACATGGCGCCAGTGGCCTGCTTTCCCAGTGGGGCAGCACTATAAAGTCGCCATGAGTATGCACTGTCACAAGTCGGTACCCATCTGGATATGACCTTAGATGTTGCTAGGATGTAAGACCACCAAAATAAGTGTGTTTGTTTTACGTCCTAGCAGCATCTAAGGTCATATCAGGATGGGGCAAAACAAGTTGTGTGCACCGGTCTGCTCCAACGCTAACATGACGATGATGTGGTGGAGGGGGCTCGGGGGTGGTGACCTGTCAACGTGCGGTGCTAGTTTTCCATGGTTGTATATACATACCCACGCCCCACTATAGGAAGTTCACGCACGCCATTATGTTATTTGGGTCCGTGTTGGTAGACTGCTCCATCTCCATATTCCCCCTTCAAACAACAAACAAAGCAAAACTAAAATAACCTATGGTGGGAAAAAACTACATTATTCGTCATCACCCGAACAACCAAAAATCTAAAGTTGGCATTGCAAAATCTTTCGTCTGTATGTATAGTTTTTAAGTGTCTGGTGGTGTCGTTACGAGAGAGTGAAAAAAAAGGGGGTGAGAAAATACACATGAACGTGTAAGCAGTTGTTTCTACTGTACATGAAGTATTCCATTTTTTTGTTTGAAGATTTATACTGCCTATCATGGATAAGCCTGAATAGGCTTGTTTTCACCATTAGACAGTTTGTCGATAGAAAGCCCGAGCCTACACTTTTACCGACCCAAGGGATTTTTAACCTCCCACACCACATAGACATGGTATGAGAGCAACCGGCCTTTGATGACGCTGTAAGTTATACACAGCGGTGGAAATCCAAATTGGCAGAGACGGGGGCATGGGGAATCGAACCACCGACCTTCAGATTAGGAGTCCGACCTAGAAAAAAGTCAGACACTCTAACCACTCCGCCACAGAGAACACCACAATTTAAATTCTATCAAACGCCACGGCGAAGTGGTGATGAAGCGGTGCTTTGCGCATACGGGCCCATCCTACTACACATTCACCCTTCATTTCCGTTGAATTTGAACGCACGAGTTCGAACCCCGGTAGAGTCAAACCAATAACATAAAAATTGATACTTGGCACTTCCTAGCCAGGCGCTCAGCATTATTGGGATATGGCAAGGACTGGTTGGTTCAGTGTCATATGACTGAGTGGGATATTAGGTCATAGTGCTGGTGACCTGGTCTCCCAGTGGGGCAGCACTATAAAGTCGCCATGAGTGCGCACTGTCATAAGTCGGTACCCGTCCTGATATGACCTTAGATGTTGCCAGTACATAAAACTCCAATAACCAACCAACAATCAATTCCGTTGTTATTCATAACATTGCCAATCGAAACCGCATTTACTCGGGAATGTAAAGTTTCCATGCTACGCTGAAGTTTCGAAGGGCAGTGAAACCTATTTAGACTGACTCCTGCTCCTCCTCCTCCTCCTTCCCCCCCCCCCCCCCCCCCCCCACCCCCCCCCCCCCCCCCCCCCCCCCCCCACACACACACACAAAGAAAAGGATAACCTGATTGGCTGCATATGAGTGGAGCCTGCTGGTTTCTGGTCGACCACGTGTGTTTCCCATAGAGCACTGTCGTCGTGAAGATGACCTTTGTTTGCCGACATGCCGTTAACTCGGCAGGTCTCACTGCAGACACCAACTGGGCGAAATTGCCTTATTATCGGGGTGGCTAGAACTAGTAGAAGGGTAGCGGGTTAAGGGGATGGTATCTTATCTTCTGTGTTGTAATTTGCTGTGTAATTAAAGTTGCATAGTGCGATGGTTTTGAATTGCTGTCATAAATATGTTAATTGATTTTTATAATCTAGCTTGCTTTAGCTTGAAGTAACTTTTATTTTAAATGGCAAACATTTAAGATATTTGAAGTGTAAACATGTCAAATTAGTTTCGGCAAGCACACAAAAACTCTGACACCATAGGCTTCAGCAGCAACAGACCAGACGGATGTCCGAAGGAGTTTAGAGTGTCCGTCTCCCATGTTAGTAGACCATGGGATCATGGGTTCGAACCCTGGTCGAGTCAAACCAATGACTTACAAATTGATACTTGTCGCTTCGTAGCCAGGCGCTCAGCATTATTAGGATAGGACAAGGACTGGTTGGCTCAGTGTCAAGATACTGTGACTGTGGGATATCAGGTCATGGTGTTGGCGCTCTGTTCTCCCAGTGGGGCGGCACTATAAAGTCACCATAAGTGTGCACTGTCACAAGCCGGTACCCATCCTGATCTGACCTTAGCTGTTGCTAGGACGTAAAACAAAACAAATAAAACTAATCAGCAGTAACATATTCTATTAAATTGACTTAGGATTCCTTTCAATGTAGCAAACAATACTTAATAAGGGTTACTAAGTTAGATATGTAGATAATTGTTTTCGTTTTGAAGATTTGATGATTCATCGGACTATTCAGCTTTAATTATGCGAGTATAATTGAACGACTGCTATCCATTTCTAACTGTGTGTATTCCTGTTATATCAATGTCTTCATGCGCAGACTAGATGAACCAGTCACTGGCGCCACCTACATGGGGTTTACTTCACTAATCTGCCTCCAGTGCTCCTCCTGCATCACCAGAAATTAAGATAATAATAATAAACAGAACAAGAGTAATGCCTTTAGCTACTCTCTTTGATCGGCAAATTCACATTATTAGCGGACAATATTTCAATATAGACAACTGTTTTTGTCTCATTTGACCTCCCCTCCGATAACAGAGCACCTTCAATGTAAGGACAACAATAGTCTGGATGCAGAGTTTAGTTGTCTGTTGAAGACTGATAGAATTGATTTGCATTCCCTTTCCCTCGCTGTCGTGGCTGTATTATTTTGCCATTGGTTGCAATGTACTGCCGGGATGGTAGACATTGAGACAAAGACACCACCAACCCAGGAGGCGAAGCAGTTTTTAAGTGGCATGTGATGATGACATGCTGGCCTAGTTTCCATGTGTATGTGTATATGCTATAGTATATGGGTGCTCTAGTATCATGCTGCCAGAGTCCCTTATACCCCTGTCACACTACAACGTAACGGGCCAGCCAGTGGGGAACGTAGAAATCACTTATTTATGTCGATATACGTTGAAGTTCTCTGCATTGCAGGGACAATTTGGACATCAGTGCAACATAGTGGACATAGGCGAAACATCGATCCAACTTAGTGGTAACGCATAAGGACGCTGGTGAACGTTATATACATTATTCGATCACCAGAGGTGCGCCTTTATACGTTAAATACGTCGAAACACGGTGAAATGCCAAACATACATTAGACATATGTTTTCAATACATTGTCAATATGCGGAATGTATGTTTCTGCCGGCTTGACTTACGCCTGCCTGTAGTTCAACGTATGTCTAGCGTATGTCTAGCATATTCGACGTATACATAGCGTATAAGCCACATGTTGTCTTACATCGAGCTACATCAAAAGTCCAAACCCTTGAGGAGTATCGACGTAACACTACGTATCTTGACATACCTCGACATAGACTTAACGAAGTGTAATGTATCTCGACATAATGGCCACATTTCACCTACATCGGCTTACGCTACTGTGTTACGTTATAGTGTGACAGTCCCATTACTAAATCAGCGGTTGTTGCAGCCGCCGTCTTTCCTCTTGTGTTTTTAGCTAAAAGTGGGTCGAGAAACAATGCAGGATTGGATTGATACCAACAATCATGCTGCTATTCACAGATTCCCCCTAGTGTCGCCGACGTGAACTAACAAATAAAGCCTCGCTGAAGTGAGCCGCGTGTCCGTCCTCTTTCGTGACGTCACTGTTATGACGTCGCGGTGGTCAACGCCCGCTGGTGCTGGACCTTTCTACCTACCAGGTGACTCATCTCGCCCCACGCCGCCACCAGCAGAAACCCCCGCACTCACCCCCACCCCCACCTACACACAAGTCGAAGTCCTGGCCTGTGGTGGACCACAGCGTGTAGTACATGCAGATATCGTGGCGTCAGCCCGTATGGAGCGGAGCGCCTGCTATTGTGAAACGCCCGCACTCGGAGGATCGGGACTGCGTCACCACGTCGCAACCGGCTCCACGGCCTCCCCGGCACCCACTGCCCGCCGCCACATCGCCCTACGGCCCATCGCCGGACGCCAAGGTCCTTGTTCTAGGGCTAGGGTGCAGCAGCCTCTTAAGAACCGCAGTTCCCTTGGACAGTAACTGTTTTGTACAACGTGAACGTGTTTCAGCATCAATCATTCATTGTGTCTGAGATCGGGGGATTACCACAACTTCCTCGGTTGTTAGCGCCTATGGACAACATGTCTGGATTACCGTAGTCGAGGAGTTTGAAGTGATCAACTGCTCTGCTCTGCTCTGCTCTGCTCTGCTATTCTATTCTATTTTCTTTTCTTCCCTACTTTTATTTTTTGTCCCTTCCCTTCCCTTCCCAGAAATATCGCCTTGCATAGTGGATATCGAACCTAAACTAGGCGAAAGTGATCACAGTGCACAAAGTTAGTTAGGGTATGTGCACGTGTTGCAGGAAATTACCAAAATGCTGAGTGTCAGTGACAGATATAGCCCCGAAACTGAGCCTCATAGAACCCAGGCGTCCTCAGCCTCGGACACCTACTGTGGAAGCACACCACCTCGGCCGAGATGCACAAAAGACTATTTGCCATCAAATGATTTTGGACGAAACACTCCTCTATCGGAAATGAGCTCTTCAACCTCTGGCATTTGCAAGGAAAGTCCTCCCTCGTCAGATAGGCGTATGGAGTGCCCTCTTTCACCAGGTCGGCACAGGGAGAGTTCTCCATCAGATAGACATGTGGGAAGCCCTCCCTTGTCAGATAGGCACTGGAAGGGCCCTCCCTCATCGGATAAACACACGGGGAGCCCTCCCTCATCAGATAGGCACAGAGAGAGCCCTCCATTATCCAAGAAGCACGTGGGGAGCCCTCTATATGCAGATAAACACAGGGAGAGTCCTCCCTCATCAGATATGCACAGCGAGAGCTCTCCCTCGTCAGATAGGCACAGGGAGAGCCCTCCCTCGTCAGATAGGCACAAGGAGAGCCCTCCCTCGTTAGGTAAACACATGGAGAGCCCTCCCTCGTCAGATAAACACATGGAGAGCCCTCCCTCATCAGATAGGCACAGCGAAAGCTCCCCTTTTCCAGAGGGACACAGTACTAGCCCTATTCCGCCAGATAAGCAGGTTGAAAACCCTCCTCTGCAAAATAGAACCATGGCCAACCCCCCTAAATACAGAGCCCACTTACATCCCTCAGAAACATACAGGACAAATCCTCAATTACATGCATTCAGGGAAAGCGCTGGTCCATCAGAGATATACCGAGAAGGCTCTCCATCCTTAGGACACAACAGCACAAGCCTACTACCCTTAGTATCCTTCAGGGAAATCCCTCCACCATTAAAAATAGACAGGGGAGTATGTCCTCCAATATGCACATATGAAGCAACTCCTTCACCCACTGAAGGATATCAGGTGAACCATCCATTTAGAGGGTATGGAACGAATTCACCTTGTCCGGAAGAATTCAGGACGCGTTCACCTTGTCTGGAAGGGTACAGCACGAGTTCACCTCGTCCAGAAGTGTACAGGGCGAACTCACCCAATATAGAAGGGTACAGGGCGACTTCTCCTTGTCCGGAAGGGTACAGGATGAACTCATCCCGTCCGGAAGGGTACAGGACATGCTCACCTCATGTGGAAGGGTACAGGACAAGTTCACCTCATGTGGAAGGGTACAGGACGAGCTCACCTCATGTGGAAGGGTACAGGACAATTTCACCCCGTTTGGCAGGGTACAGAACAACTTCACCTCATCCAGAAGAGTTCAGAACGATTTCACCTCATCCAGAGGAGTACAGGACGACTGCACCCCATTTGAAAGGTCACCAGGCTGGCCTGGCTCCACCAGATGCATACACCAGAAGGACATTGCCACTGGTCACATTTAGAGGCAGCCCTCCACATCGGAATACATACAGGGAGAGTGCTTCGGCCAGTGATCCATACAGGCAGAGCCCACCAACCGAGGCACCGCACCGAGCAAGTGCCACCTTCCTGGGTGCAGGCGTCCGTCCCGGTAGTGCTCTGCATATGGTGACCCCTCCTCGGGGTCAGCGTTCACCGGCGCCGCCCGCCCCGGGCGCCGTTGCGACATCTTACGGGTGCCCGTGTCGTCATTGTTACAAACGTAGGTGTACACTGAACGGTTCAAGGATCACGCGCATGCCTGGGTGGGTGGCTGATGTCAGTCTGGGAAATGGGGAAGACGGTGGTGGTGGTTGGGGGGGGGGGGGGGGGATGTCCCTTGACTTTAGAAATTGTTTCGGTGTCGTGACCGATGTGGGTGGCAAATTAGAATGTTTACAATTTTTATATATTATAATTGATTATTTGATTAAAAACGTAATTCTTAACTATATAATGATAATAATAATCATTATAATAACCGTAATTATAACGAAATTGTTTGCTTTGGGGACCTCGGCCTTGACACGGATATTATATTTGGTCGTGTTAGTTGTAACGACGCGATGACTACAGCTAGATATGCGTTGTAATTGCCGACGTCTACAAACATGTTGTGGTCTGGTGACTAGATAACCATTACTCACGTGACTGTTTAACCGACCCTATTCCAACTGACCTTGTGTTGTTGTATGCTACTGTCTAGCGAAACTATTAAATCTTGAGTTTCTTTTTAGTACATTAGTTGATTAAGCAGGGGAAATCTCAATCGCGGACAATTGGTCTTCCTCATTCCACTGCTCCTTGCCCTACCCTAGTAATGCCGCTCACCAGGATAGGTAGAGACCAGTATCAATCTGTATGTCATTGGTTTGACTCGGCCAGGGTTCGAACCCCATGACCTACCAGAATGTCTTATCTAAATCCCGCCTAAGAAGTACGGTGCTGTTTTATATGCGTGCACTCGTGGCTGGCCATTTGTTATTATTATGGTGTTACGTCCTAGAATCATCTATGGTGGACACTCATGATTTCATAACACTGAGGCTAGGCTGCTGGCACCTGGTTCTGAACTAATCAGTCCTTGTAAATATCATACTAATGCCGAGCGCCATCAATGTTGTAAGTTATTAATTTCACTCAGCTGGGGTTCTAACCCACGACCTCTTGCACTGGAGGAGAGTCCGCATACAGTAAAACCTCTCACCGACCACCTCCACAGATCGACCACTTCTCTATATTGATTGCTTTATTTGTGTTCCAAATGATCGCCCATACAATACCATTGTAACAATTAAAATACTCCCTAAACCGACAACCTTCCTAAATGGACCATTTAAAGTCGGTCCCATGGTCGTTTGATTTAGAGAGGTTATGCAGTGTATATATTTTTGTTCAATTTGATGATACCGTCTGTCCGGTGCTAGTTATCGATATATGATCACAAGTTGAACAATTATAGCTGCGCTGATATATACTGGAACAGTGGAAGTGGGTAGCGGGACATATACTGTCTGCTTAAAGGTGTGTTGCTAAGGCGTAATAGCTAGATATTTGAATGTCATATTAGGAACTCGGGGCGTTCCATTATAATAACTATAATTACACATCCCATCATGTAGGTGTACACATGGTGTGTTGTGATTAAGCAGCATTCACTGATTCAGATCGAATGCTGTGTGATTGTCAGTGCGACCAACAGTTGTCACGACACCTGGGGGCGTTATCATGTACTAGTGGCAGTGACACATCTGATGTCACGCAGTGAACTAAGGGTGCGTGTCATGGTTTTCCCCTCCTTTTGATCACTTCTCTCTCTTTACGACACCTCTAATTGTAGCGACCAGGCGGGATTGTCAAATGAGTTGAGCGTCTGTCTCCAGTTTTGGTAGATCGTGGGCTTTGAACCCTGGTCGAGTCAAACCAATGACTTAAAAATTGGTACTTGTCGCTTCCGAGCCAGTTGCTCAGCATTATTAGGATATGGCAAGGACTGGTTGGTTCAGTGTCAGGATAATGTGACTGAGTGGGATATGAGGCCATGGTGCTGGTGGTCAGGTCTCACAGTGGGGCAGAACTATAAAGTCGCCAGGAGTGTGCAGTGTCACAAGTCAGTACCCATCCTGATATGAGATTAAATGTTGCCAGGATGTAAATTTCCAACAACCGAGCGACTCTAATTAAAAAAAAAAAATTGTGGTCCATTAGTTGTTTAAGCAGGGAAATTTCAGTCATAGATGACTGGTCTTCCTCATTCCACTGCTGGTTGATAGAAAGCCCGAGCCTACACTTTTATCGACCCAAGGGATTTTTAAACCTCCCACACCACATAGACATGGTATGAGAGCAACCAGACTTTGATGACGCTGTAAGTTATGCACAGCGGTGGAAATCCAAATTGGCAGAGCTGGGGGCACGGGGAATCGAACCGCCGACCCGCAGATTAGGAGTCTGACCTAGAAAAAAGTCAGACACTCTAATTGGAGCAGTATAATTGTGTGTGTGTTTGTGGCCTCATTGATCTCTCCCTTTCCACCACTTCCCCCTCTTTGCGACACCCTTTCTAATTGTAGCAGTATAATTGTGCGTGTGTCTGTGGCATCATTGATCTCTCCCTTTCCACCACGCCCCCCTCTTTGCGACACCCTCTCTAATAGCAGTATAATTGTGCGTGTGTGTGTGGCCTCATTGATCTCTCCCTTTCCACCACACCCCCCTCTTTCCGACACCTTCTCTAATTGTAGCAGTATAATTGTGTGTGGTCTCACTTAATATCCTATTTTGTCATCTCCACACGACGTGTGTGTGTGTGGGTGGTTGGGTGGGGTGGGGTGATATAGTTAGTGTCTCATCTCCCATTGATGCAATAATCATTTGTTGTTATTACTACCTCATGCACAATATTAAAGTTGCATAGTCCGATGGTTTTGAGTTTCTGTCATTTTATGAGATTAATATATTAGGTTAATTGTTATAATCTACCTTACTTTTAGTTTGAAGTAACTTTTATTTTAAATGGGTTAACTTTGGAGCTATTTGAAGTGCAACCATGCAAACTCAATTTTGGCAAGCATGCCAAAACTCTGACGCCATGTGCTTCCGCAGTAACAGGTTATATAAAATTGCCTCGGTATTCCCTTCTGTGTGGTGATAAATTTTTAATAAGTGCACCAGTTTCAAAGTTAGATATGTAGAATCAAATCTAGACAATTGTTTGGGTTTTGAATATTTGATGTTTTCATCGGACTATGCCGCTTTAAGAGTGCTGGTTGGCTTCTCATTTAGATGTTTGTTTCTTGGGGTTTACATCCTGGTAACATCTAAGGTCATATTAGGACATGGACCGACTTTTGACTTTGCGCACTCATGACGACTTTATAGTGCTGCTCCTCTGGGGGACCAGGCCACCAGCACCGTGACCTGATTTCCCACTCAGTCACATTGTCGTGACACTGAGCAAACCAGTCTCCCATGTGGAAGGTAGTCAGTTTGAACACCGGCCAGGTTTATAATTTGATCTTGACCGCTACCTAGCCTGGCGCTCAGCATTAATAGGGATAGAGAAAGGCCCGGTTGGCGCAATGTCGTGATAATGCGACTGAGTAGGATATCGGGTAATGGTAGCTCGTGTCTTCCAGTGGAGCAGCACTATAAAGTCATCATGACTGTCCCGCGTACAGCCTCAATATATAGCAATGAACCTAGATAATGACGGAAATAAACCATGTGTATTTTCAGGGGACGCCGCCCTAAAGCGCACCCTGGAGGTTGACCCGAGTGACCTGCCGCCCAAGTTCAAGTATCGCCACATATCGACGACCCCGCAGCCCGCCGACAGGTTCGGGGCAGAGGCCGGCGACCAGAGCCACAACCGCCGCTGCACTGGCACTCAAACGTAAGGACCGGTGTCAAGGGATAATATTCCCCCCCCCCCCCCACCCACCCCAATAGTTTGTCCGAATTATTTTGGGATGTTTTTACCACAAATTTGGGCGATACTAAATAAACATGGACTAGGGAGCTTTAATGGTATTTTCGGGGGCTCTCTCCCCCTCTCCGACTCTCCCTCCGTCTACTCCCCAACTCCCCCAAACAAATATTTGATTGAATTAACTTATCACATCCTACAAGTTACTTGCCCCAGACAATTGGTGCCTTAGTAGCCATTGTACCGTAATATTATAAGTTGTTATTAAATGGCCAAATAGGCTTCCTTTGCGGAAGGTCGGGAGTTAGATTCCCGGTCGAGTCAAACCAATGATGTACAAAATTAGTACTTGTCACTTCCTAGCCTGGCGCTCAGCATTATTAGCATAGTACAAGGACTGGTGGGCTCAGTGTCAGGATAATGTGACTCAGTGGGGTATGAGGTGATGGTGCCAGCAGCCTGGTCTCCCAGTGGGGCAGTACTATAAATATGTACTGGCAGCGCCCTGTAAAAGTCCAGGAATGGTGCTTTTTTTCATTAATATTGCATAACCTAGGACATCGACATATGTTCTATCAGATATTGTTGTTGGATTGAATATATAGTAAGTTTGTATTTAAGTAAACTCAATTTGTATGATGAGTGTATTTAGTGAATATTCCTTCATTACTGATGTAAATGAAAACGTCTGTGAAAACAGGGTATTTTTAATGGGCTTGCACTACTGCGTAGAAAGTCGTGGATGGTACCAGAAGAAGCGCAATGACCTTCGCTTTCTAAGCACATTGGTTTGCCCTAGGTCAAAAAGATCAATCAGGTAAAAATCTGCAAATTAAATAATTTTGAAAGTTTAATGCCCGTCTACTGAATTAAAAAATATTTTAAACCTAATCAGATTTTATATGTATAGATAGACAATTTGATTCCCTTTCCAATGATACCAATCCTAGTTAGTGCAAGGAGCCGCAGACAGAATATTGACACACTTATTCAAATCAATATTTTTGGTTTCAGACAATTTGTATTTGCCATCAAAATGCAGCTTTTGATATTTTTAGCTAAATTATTGTCATAGCTAATATGCATTAGTTCCATATGCCATGTCTACAAAATTTGAAGATGATCCACCTATTAGATGAGCCACAGTGAGTGTTCAAAACTTAATGAACAAATCTTTATTTTTTATTTTGTACACTTTTCTTTTGTAAGTGCAATCAAAACGGACTTTTTGTATTTTGAGACAGAATATTAATATGATAATGTGTGTTACCTCCAGATGATGTGCACTGTCAATTTATAGGAAGTTTGACCAATTGGTTAAGCTACAATGAACATTTAAAGATTCATTAAATTGATATATTTGGTTTTCTGATAAATTGTCTTTATATGTTCAATCAAAATTCAATATTTTCCATACTTTTGGATATAATATTGATATCAATAATATCTATTAGTCTCAGTGAATAGTGATTATTCTAATACTGTGCCAAATATGAGGAAGATTCAAAAGATTGTTTTGCTGCAATGAGCTTTCAAAGATTGAAATGTTGAAAAGTTTTCACTTGCAGATGCTGTTTACATGCAAACAATTACACTTTTTTACATTTTAGTAGTTGATTCTCTGAATATAGAGCTCTGAAAGAAAATAGGGTGTTACACTGTTATGAATAAGTGAACTATTTAGCATTTATTCAGTCTTGTTGCAGTTTTCTAAGAAAATGTCATGCTTTGAAAATGACTAATTGGCCAAATCAGAATGATTTTTCGGTTATGAATTGCACTTTTTGACATTGTCTTATTAAAAATCTGCTTTACTAATTGATTTAGCAATTGACAATTTAAATTCCTTTATATATGTACAATGGGAATTGGTTCGCAGAATGCCACTCACATCCTTCCACTTTTTTATTATATTTGGTCAAAGTTCCACCTTTAATTCAAAAATGATACATCTTTATATATTTAATCTTAAAAAATTATTATCTCCAGAATAATATTATATATAGCCCAACTGGTTTTGGATTTGGGTTTCTAATTTCAACGTCTACAGGAAGGAATACAAATATTGGACCATAGGCATATTTTAAAATGTCAGTGCTGGTACCTACTATAAAGTTGCCATGAGCATGCACCGTCACAAGTCAGTAGCCGTCCTAATATGACCGGAGATGTTGCCGGGATGTAAAACTGAGCCAACCAACCAACCAACGTTAAGTCTATAAAGATTTTTTTTAAACTACAGTTTTGGTCACGTAACGGCAGGTGAACTCGAGTACTGGTGCACTGCATCCCCTCAATGAGGCTCATGAAAGTAAAATTTGAGGTATGGCCAGTCACTTGTGGCTCACTTCCAACTGCGCCCTCTGGTGATGTGCCCACGAGGATCCTCCTTATTCGGTGACGTAAGGAGCACGTCCATCGCCATTAGTATGCAGGTCTCCGGGGTATGGAGAGTACATGTTGTCAGGCAGTGACTGGTCAGCTGCCCACTCACACTGCTACAGCAGGCCATGTGTTTATGCAGCTAATGAATAGCGTCTCTTTAAAACAGTGACAACTTTAAAACAGTGCAGACTCAAACCAATGACTTAAAAATTTATTCTTGTCGCTTCCTAGCCAGGCGCGTGGCATTATTAGGATATGGCAAGGACTGGTTGGCTCAGTGTCAGGATAATGTTACCGCCATGGTGCTGAATGTCTGGTCTCCCAGTGGGGCAGCACTATAGAGTTACCATGGGTGCGCAGTCACAAGTTGGTATCCGTCCTGAGATGTTGGCAGGTCATACATAAGCTTCCAAAAACCAACCTTGAAAACAGTAGGTAGCGTTATTTCTTATTGTAGAATAGGGTATATGCCCTAAAATAGTATAAGTACTAGTTAGCTATGAATAAGAATCACATCATAGCATAGTTAACGATAGGCACGCACCTAAGTACATCCGCGCCCGAGGCTCTAATATGCGCTTTAAATTTCTTTACATACATTATTTTGGTCTCTTCTTTTTTTTCCTCTTTTTTTTTTTTAGCTGCAAACAATTTAACCTATACCCTCTCTTTCTCTCCTCCCACATACAATGCACATGTCCATCAGAATCCTGGCTAGCCGCCACCGTCTTAATTCATTAACTATTCCTCAGTCCGATTCGATGTTGCCAACCAGCTTTTCCAAAAACAAAACTATATTTTACCCAAAAATAAATAAATAAATAAATAAACGGCCACAAATGAGTGTACTACAGACTCGTCGTGCAATGCTCGATAATGATATGGCAGAGACTAGCCGCTCACCGCCCTATTCTTCTCTGGCAGGCAACGCGCTACATACTTTGAGTGCAGTTATCTGCCTTTTGAGGAGAGTTAGATTGAGTTTGTTGGCGAGCGAGGCCTGCGTCTACGTATAGCCTTGACCAGAGCCAAGAGGACGCCGGTAGGTGGTCATGGAGACGTCACTCCGCGGTACTTCCCCCTCCCCTCCCCTCCCCTCCCCTCTCCTCTCCTCTCCTCTCCTCTCCTCTCCTCTCCCCTCCTTTTCTTTTCATTTCCTTGTTTTTTTTCTTCCTTTCCTTCTTTATTCCTTCAATCCTTCATTCCTCCCATCTCCTCTCCTCTCCTCTCCTCTCCTCTCCTCTCCTCTCCTCTCCTCTCCTCTCCTCTCCTCTCCTCTCCTCTCCTCTCCTCTCCTCTCCTCTCCTCTCCTCTCCCCATCCCACCTCACAACCTACCAACCAATCCACGACCTTGATTCTTAACTACCTACCTCCACCACCACCACCACCACCACCAACTCATCCTCCTACCACCGACATCACGTCGGTGAGTTATCACAGGGCCGTGAGCATTCATGAGGTGCTTTGTTGTTGTTCGGAATGCAGCCGGTCTGTCATGGACGCCTTCCAAAATGTGATTACCATACAAATGTGGGAATGATGCTGTGACTGGACGGTTGCCGTTGCCTCTCGGCCGGACGCTGGGTGTGAATAACTAGCAGCAGATCCCTGGTCGCCGTTTGCCCGGTGCTCGAAAGTACAATCCGGTAGAGCGCGGGCCTCGCATACTCGAGATCGACAGTTTGGTTCACAGTTGAGTCAAACCAATTACTTATAAAATTGATCATTGTCGCTTCCTAGCCTGGTGCTCAGCATTAATAGGATAGGGCAAGGACTGGTTACCTCAGTGTCAGGATAACGCACTATTGTTGTAACGGCTGGAAGACAAGAGCTTGGATAGCAATTGGGGGCGGGAGTGAGAAGGAAAAAAAATCCAGCCCATCTCAACTAAATTATCGCATCCGTCTCGCGAGAATTCCACTTCCGCCTCACGTGCATGCATACACTATGACATGCATGGCTTGTTAGTTGGCGTGTTTTTTTTGTCCTGGCAACATCTAAGGTCATATCAGGAAGGCTACCAACTTGTGACAGTGCGCACTCATGCCGACTTTATAGTGCTATCCCCCTGGGAAATACAAAAAAACTAACATAGATTATTACTAACACCCAAAACCAGAAGAGACTGGGCCTGGCAAAGGATCGGAACAAAAACATCACAGCTGTGCAGCGTTGAAAACAAGCGCCATTGCAGTGGCTTATACGTTATGGGCAGGGTAAATAAATAACTTGTCACACACAAAAAAATTACACTGCGTTATACATACATACATACATACATACATACATACATACATACATACATACATACATACATACATACATACATACATACATACATACATACATACATACATACATACATACATACATACATACATACACACATACACACATCACACACACACACACACACACACGTGTATGTCGTGGGTTTGAACTCTGGTCGGGTCAAACCGATGACTTAAAGTTGATACTTGTCACTTCCTAGCCAGGCGCTCGGCATTATTAGGATAGGACAAGGACTGGTTGGCTCAGTGTCAGGATAATGTGACTGAGTGGGATATCAGGTCATGGTGCTGGTGGCCTGGTCTTCCAGTGGGGAAGCACTATAAAGTTGCCATGAGTGCGCACTGTCACAAGTCGGGACGCATCCTGATATGACCTTAGATGTTTCTAGGACGTAAAACAACAAAACAAAAACATACACATGCGTACATATACATACATACATGCATACACACATATACACACAACGAGGGGCACATACATAAGAGTGCTTATCTCACAAAACCTTAGGCAGCAACTTGGTACAATGGGATTGTTCACCCACCCACATGATAACTAGCGACAGAGGAAAGCCGAACCCTAGCGACCCTAGCTCGGGGCCGGTGTGGCGTTTTCAGCCGTGTGCCGTGTTCAGCCGTGTACATAGACTCAAACTCAAGGCATTGTCAATGGTCGTGAGCAATCTTCATACAGAAAATACAGAAAAAGTGAAATATCTATAAAACCACACCACCTATTAACAAATCGGTTGGTACACATATAGAAAACATCTTTACCAAAAAGATTATATTACATTTATAAGGTTAGTGTTCTTGATTTCTATTAATTTTGAATAAAACTAATGTTGTGCACTGTGCGTACCGTCAAACTCAAGCCATTGTCAATGGTGGTGAGCAATCTTCATACAGAAAATCCAGGAAAAGTGAAATATCTCTAAAACCACACCACCTAGAAACAAATCGCTTGGTACACATATAGAAAACATCTTTACCAAAAACATTATATTAAATGTATAAGGTTAGTGACTCACGACCACTGACAATGCATTGAGTTTGAGTCTGTGTACACGGCTGAACACGGCACACGGCTGAAAACGCCACACCGGGGCAAGCGATGCAGTGACGTCAGGGTTATGACATCGCTGCCATGCCGCTGATTACCGGCATCCGACAGCTGCAAATGGCTGCTCTCCTTCTGCTGGTCCCGCGCGCACTAATTCCGGTCACATTCCGCAGCAATTCCTTGGCCGTGACCAAGACCATAGCAGCGGTCGTCGCGTTGCGACTCCTCCCTCCCCTACCCCCTCCCCTCTCCCCCCTCAATGTCGTCGGTATGGGTGGCGCCGTCCTGGTGGGACGCTAGCAGACCGGGCGGCCCCGACGTCCATTGTCGGGCCACCCCGCACCACCTGCCAGTGCTCGGCGAGTGATCAACATTCCGGAGGCCCCGGTGAGGCCTGACTAGGCGACATAGCTCGCCCACCGCCAAGCAACATATTAATCGGGCGTGCCGCGTGGCATGCCCGCCGTGCCCGCCACGACGAGGGGGCCGCGCCGGGCTCGTGCTTTATGTCCGGGACCGCGCCCGCAGCTATCCCGTCACTGTGCAAAATGTCACATATTATGTGCGTACCTATGGAAACTTCGTGATGGAATAGCGTATGGCATACCATTGCTTCTGGTCGTGACAGACTGGGCGTGGAGTGGGGGAGGGGCATGGGGGGGGGGGGTGATGGTCCATCTTCCACCTCCCCTTTTTACCCCTTCTTCCTTCCACCCCTTTTCATCATTTTTCCTCTTTCTTTCTTTCCGTCTTTCTTTCTTTCCGTCTTTCTTTCTTTCCGTCTTTCTTTCTTTCCGTCTTTCTTTCTTTCCGTCTTTCCTTCCTTTCTCTTTTCTCTTTTTACCTATATGTATATATATATATTTCTTTGGGGGTGGTTGGGTGGGGGGTGGGGTTAGGGCTGGATGCAGATTAATCTGAAGTGTTTTAAAGCTTTACTTTTAGTATATCGGGAATTCCCACACCCTAGATTTATAGAACTATGTATGGAAGGCGTTGCGGATGATAAATACCAGGTGTGACACCCCTCCGCCATTCACCCTACTCGTACACTAGTGAGGAATTACCAATGTTAAAGTAAGGGCCGGTGGGGGCGTGATTGGGGGGGGGGGGGTCGATAGTGGCCAGCCAGACGAGGCTCGTTAGATGTTGACACCGTCCTGATATAACCGTAGATGTTGCAAGGACGTAAAACTCCAACAAACAACCAACCGTTAGAGACAAGAATGCCAGAACATTTCAGCCTGGGTATGGTTTGAATGGTGGTGAATTATTATATTTAGACTCGATGGGAAATCTAACATTACGTTTACAAGATGGTTGGTGCTGGTGCTTAAACAATTACCCGCATTCTTTGCAAGCGGTAACGGTATATGGTGTGAAGCTATGACGAGCTGTCTACATGTACTTCCATGCTAGGAAATTCCAGTCACGTACTCATAAGTCCACATATTTGACTTGACGCACATTGAAGAAAGAAAGGAATGGGGGTTGGGGGCCGTCTGAGTGACTCATCAATTTAAAAAAACAAAAAAACAATACATATAATAGGCTGGAAAGCAAATAGAAATACTACTGACAAAATATGTAACACACCACTCAATTTTCTACAAGTGAAAAACTTTCGTCACCAGGCCCCCAAATATAATTCCCCATTGTGAGTCCTGTTGATTCTAAGTCTGAGAACATCGGCATTGCCCCATGCCTGTTCCATCTAGAGGCGTGGCTCTGAAACCTCGCAGATTGGGACCAGAAGGGATGGCCGAATGGGTTGAACGGCCGTCTCCCGTTTTGGTATATCATGGGATTCGAATCCTGGTCGAGTCAAACCAATGACTTAAAAATGTATACTTGTCACTTCCTAGCCAGATGCTCGACATTATTATGATATGGCATGGACTGATTGGCTGTGTCAGGATAATGGGACTGAGTTGGGATATCAGGACATGGTGCTGGCAGTCTGGTCTCCCAGTGGTGCAGCACTATAAAGTCGCCATGAGTGTGCACTGTCGCAAGTCGGTACCAGTCCTGATATGACCTTAGATGTTGCCAGGATGTAAAACTCCAATAAAAGCCAACTTTCCAGATTGAACCTCCCAAATGACCCCTTCTCACAAGCGTTGGGTACGTCGATTATATATATGCATGCAACTTTGTTGTCCCTTGACCCTCCCAGAACCACTGATTTTTAAACATGATTGTCACGAAGAGGAGAGGCTACCTTTTCTTTATGTGCCGAGGTCAGTGTTTTTTTTTGTTTTTTTTTCTTTAAACAAACAAAAAAACCTTGACTTCCCCTCCCCCTTTATTCGTCAAATTCTCCCCAGTGTCAATGGCCGTGAGCAATCTTCATACAGAAAAAGTGAAATATCTCTCAAAGTACACCACTTAGAAACAAACTGCTTGGTACACATATAGAAAACATATTCAACGAATAGATTATATTAAATCTATACGGTTAGGGTTGTGCATTTCTATTAATTTTTAATAGTGGCAGTGGCAGTGTGTATTCGTTCTGCAGCCGAGCTGCGAGCACATACACAATGTTTACAAACTCCGCGCATGCGCAGAAGCCACGGCAGGGGATGCGATCTGGCCGGGGTTTTAAACCACGACACCGGTCTAAGTTGAATAGTCTGTTGAAGGCATCAACATTTCAAAACCAAATCACTTATCTAGATTTGATTCTACATATTTAATTTAGATAGTGAGTTAATTTATTACTGTTACTGTCGAAGCCTTTGGTGTCGAGCATTTTACCATGTATACCAAAATTAATTTGGTATCTTTTCATTTAAAATATCTCCAAAAATAGCCGTTCTCAATGAAAGTTACTTCAAACTATTGTAGTGGTCTGCACTGACCTCTCAGGCAAGGAGCCGCATAGACATGTAGGCGTGGGTAGTGTGTTGATATCAGGGAGCCTAGGTGGTGTAATGGTTAGCACACTGGCCCGGAATGCAAAGAGATGTGCGTTCGAGTCCCGTTCTAGGCGGAATATATCCCATTTTCATCACTCCCATGACACTATGAAAGGAAAATCACAACGATTAATCCAATATATTTAGGGCAGAACCTCAAGGCCATCGGAGTATGTAACTTTAACGACAAGTATAGTTATTTAAAAACAATTTGAAGCTTTCATGAATGGTCATGAGATCTTGCTTCTTGACATATAACTTACTACAGTGCACGTACATTTGTTAGTAAACCGGATGTCCGGTATGTTGACGCCGCTCTGGTGTTGGGGAGCCGCACACTGGAAGCGCGCCAAACATGAAGGGTCAGAGGTCAGTCAGCTCGAACCTGGATGCCACGTAGCGGATGTCCCGCGAACTATGCGGCCTGACCCGGGGTCAAATAACCTGACATAGACGCGCGGTTATTGGGGTGACCATGGCTATGTGTTGCTTTATTCGGTTAATTAATGTTATATTTACGCCTGAATGTAGGATGGCATGGCATATAGTTGAGGAATTGGGGTGGGAATTGGGGATGAACAAAACTCTGCATGGGTGTTTGTGGTTAAATACTGGTTTCGCAACGATGTTGTTCATGGGGTTTACTCGGTGTTTTTTTTTTTAATTATTTAGTTTGGGTAGCTCTGGTCACCCATTCCATCTCTTAAAGACGCACACGCACACACCTGAAAATGGTTTCGCCAGTCGTGGTTGGTTGTTGGAGTTTTACGCCCTGGCAACATCTAAGGTCATATCAGGACGGGGTATTGATTAGTATAAACACAATTTAAAAAAGAAGAGAGAAAAAGGCTGCATAGTCAGATTAAAGCATGAAGTCTTTGAAACCAAAAGAGTTAGCTAAATTTGATCCTTCGCATCCAACTTAAAGTTGCATAGTCCGATGGTTTTGAGTTTCTGTCATTTTTCTGAGATAAATACGTTAAATTGATTGTTACAATCTACCTTACTTTAGTCTGAAGTAACTTTTACTTTAGATGGTAAACTTTTGAGATATTTGAAGCACATGCATCTAAAATTAGTTTTAGCAAGCATGCCAAAACTATGACACTATAGGCTTCAGCAGTAACAGGTTCTATTAAATTGACTTGGTATTTCCTTCTATGTGCCAACAAATGTTTAATAAGTGCCTGAGTTAGATATGTAGAATAAATTCTGGATAATTGTTTTGGTTTTGAAAATTTGATACTTCATCGGACTATGCAGCTTTAAATACTGGTGCAATTTTGTTGTTGTTGTTGGTACATTAGTTGTTTAAGCAGGGTAAATTTCAATCGTGAACGATTGGTCTTCCTCATTCCACTGGTCCCTTCCCTATCCTAATAATGCCGAGCGCCTGGCTAGGAAGTGACCAGTATCAATTTTAAAGTTATTGGTTTGACTCGACCAGGGTTAGAATCCATGATCTACCAAACACGGGAGACGGATGCTCTAACTCATTCGGCCATCCCGTCTGAATAGTATGTATTCTTTCATTCGACATTTAAGCACCGATCAGAGGGAATAAAGTTAAATATAGTGTAATGATCAACCTAACCTGAAAACAACCAAAACCATGCGAATGTGCCACTTCAATTAAAGTTGCATAGTCCGATGGTTTTGAATTTCTGTATTTTTTCTGAGATAAATATATTAGATCGATCACTAGTATAGGAGATATTTTGAGTGCAAACATGGAAAATTAGTTTTGACAAGATTGCCAACACTCTGACACCATAGACTTCTGCAGTAAGAGGTTCTGTTAAATTGACTAAATATTGCCTTCTATGGAGAAACAAATGCTTAATAAGTGCATCAGTATCTAAGTTAGATATGTCAAATGAAATCTAGATAATTGGTTTGCTTTTGAAAATTTGATATTTCATCGGACTATGCAGCTTTAATCTAAAAATAGTCGTTTTACTTTGTGTGTGTGGTTTTTGGGATGTTTTTGACAATGTTCCTGTAACCTTCATTTTACTAAACGGTAGATGGTGACTATGTTTGTTTGTTGTTGTTTTACGTCCTAGCAACATCTAAGGTCATATCAGGACGGGTGCCGACTTGTGACAGTGCGCACTCATGGCAACTTTATAGTGCTGTCTCACTGGGAAACCAGGCCGCCGGGACCATGACCTGGTATCCCACTCAGTCACATTATATCCTGACACTGAGCACACCAGTCCTTGCCCTGTCCTAATAATGCCGAGCGCCTGGCTAGGAAGTGACAAGCACCAATTTTCAAGTCATTGGTTTGACTCGACCATGGTTCGAACCCACGATCTACCAGCACGGGAGACGGACGCTCCAACTCATTCGGCCATCCTGTCTGGTCTCTTGGTGACTATGAGTGGGAGTCTTTAGTATGAAAAGAACATAAAATCCAACTGACAGTGATACACGCCCTTTAGTACACAACTGATCTTTTCTAGAAGATCACCCAGCAGGCCCTAAATCCTTACCGCATACAAATACGTTTATGAGAGACTGTCTCAGACAGCCTCTATTCAGTTCATCAAGGACAATGGGGATAACACAGTTAATAACCAAGTCAATTTAATAGAACCTGTTACTGTTGAAGCCTAGGGGGGGGGGGGGGTCCTAGTTTTGACATAATTAATTTAGCATATTTACACTCCCAGGTCATTTTAAATCAAATTTCCTTAAACCCAAAGAATGGTAGATTATAATGATAAACCTAGTATATTTATCTCAGAAAATGGCGAGCTCAAAAACCATCACACTATTTCAGGGAATTCCTATATTTTTTAATGGGGATGGATAAATCTGCCTCAATATAATGCCATCAATATGATCTGTGATATTGTATAGCGCTCTTTATATATAATAAGCACGTGTGTTTAAAGTGATGCAAGTCGTGATTATGGCATTTGCTCCCGACACGGCGTTAAACAATCACTACTAACTAACCAACCAACTAACCAAGCAAGTTGACAATATCTTTATAATGGTTGTGTCAATATGACTAATAGTAATATCACTGCAATGTTGGTTTAAGTTGTTTGTTAGCCTTATTAGCTTATTTTTGGTGTTTTTTTTTGTTTAAGCTAAACAGCACCCATGCAAGACAAATTCTCACCATGCCTTGTCATGCCATGACATTACGTCATATCACGCCATAAGGACGTCCGCAGTCTTGTTTTTTTTACTGCGGTCAAAGACCCTATAATACTAAGACGGCTCACTCCCTAGGTAATGTAAATTTTGCAGTGCCACCTTGTGGTGGGTTGTTGTTGAAGATTTATACTGCCTATCATGGATAAGCCTGAATAGGCTTGTTTTCACCATTAGACAGTTTGTCGATAGAAAGCCCGAGCCTACACTTTTACCGACCCAGGTGATTTTTAACCTCCAACACCACATAGACATGGTATGAGAGCAACTGGCCTTTGATGTCGCTGTAAGTTATACACAGCGGTGGAAATCCAAATTGGCAGAGATGGGGGCACGGGGAATCGAACCACCGACCTTCAGGTTAGGAGTCCGACCTAGAAAAAAGTCAGAGTCTGCCACAGAGAACACCACAGCCCAGCTGCTGGTTGGTGTTTCACATGTAAACACATACAATTATATTATACATGAGGTAGGTAAGTATGAATACACATCAATATGAAATTGATATGAACAAATACACATCATCAGCATCGCCATCATCACACGTCTTTCACATTCATATATATATATATACATTTATACATATAATATAACACCTGTTTAACCAAGAGAACAGCCAGCGCACCAAGTGGTGGGTTTGATCATTTTGATTACACAGTACAGGCTGAGTGAGGCGTCTTAGTAATATAGGGTCTTTGCTGCGGTTCGGGTCCATGCCTGTATGTGGGTGGGAAGGAGTGGGATTAACTTTAAGAAGAACACACGAAAAGAGTGGTCCTCTTATCACGATGCGCATATGGTTGACTGTTATGACGTGTTTGTATAAATATTGTGTGGGCGTTGTCACGCGCCATAAAGTGCCCTGCGCGTGGCGCTATCACTAGTATCAGGTCATCCATGCTCTGTCATTCTCTACTTAGTTCGTCTACTTTGCACTTAGTGCGCGTACATTCACACAAACTCCGGACGGGATGGCCGAATGAGTTGAGCGTCCGTCTCCCGTTTTGGTAGGTCGTGTGATCCGAACCCACGGGATCGAACCCTGATAGAGACAAACCAATGACTTAAAAAATTAATACCTGTCGATACCTAGACGTTCACTTAGCATTATTAGGATAGGACATGGACTGGTTGGCATGGTATCAGGATAATGCGACTGTGTGGGGATATCGGGCCATGGTGCCGGTTGTCTGATCTCCCAGTGGGGCAACACTATAAAGTCAAATTGAGTCCGTGCTGTCACAAGTCGGTACCCGTCCTGATATGACCTTATATGTTGCTAGGACGTAAAACGACAAACAAAACAATACTTGGTGCACCCACATTCACACACACTGTTCGTCTGTCTCTCATTCACTCACTCAAACACTCACACTCGCCACTCACACACAGTACTGGAACTAGCTCAATGCTCATGCTTTACTGGCCAACATGTCAGCGGTCAGGCGAGGTCACGTGATTGTTGTTTGTTTTATTTGTTGGAGCTTTATGCCCTAGCAAACACCTATGGTCATATTAGGATAGGCACCTATGGAAACTTTACAGTGCTGTCCCGCTGGGAGACTGCTGCTGGCAATATGACCTGATACCCCTCCCAAGTCACATAATCTTTTAGACTAAGCAAACCAGTCCTTTCCATATCCTAGTAGTGCTGGAGTAGAAATAATCAATTTTACACCAAATTAATTTGGATCTTATTCATATGAATAGGCAATTTCTCAGCCCCAGAATCAGGGGCGGGGGTCATCCAAAGTTGTCAACATTTTCACGACCATGCAAAGATTATGACAGTCAAGAAGGGGGGGGGGGGTCAGTCAACTACCATTTCTATTATTTAATAAAAATGATATTTTTAAGCATACTTTATGTTCTGATTTAAAATGTTGGTGGGTACTACTTTGTCTGGAAAGGTACTACACTTTTTTGTTTTTTTTAAAACTCGGCCGGGGGTTGGTCCCACATCTTCTGATTAGAGTAGTGCTCTACTGATTAGGCCATCTCCTCGTTCCCCACACATGCCATGCAGGTGGTGGGTGCCATATTGGCGCACAGCTTGACGGGTTGGCGGTCGGCTCCGTGGAACTTCCCCCTCTTTCCCCCCCGCCCTCCATTGCGGTATGGGAGCTATGTTGGTTGGCGGCGCCGGGCGGGGGCGCGGGTGGGCGGGCGTCTGTCGAGGTGTGACGCGTGTACAGGTGAGGGCAGTGAACGTCACGGTCACGTCCTGCGTCCGTTTGGCACTCAAAAGGAGCGAGTGGCGCCTTCCCCGTCCTCCGCCTCCGCCTCCAGCAGGCTGGGGGGGGGGGGGGGGGGGGGCGGCACGCGCAGTTATTTCAAATGTGCATCTTACTGTCTGTCTGTCTTTCTTTCTTTCTTTCTTTCTTTCTTTCTTTCTTGCTGTCTTTCTTTCTTGCTGTCTTTCTTTCTTGCTGTCTTTCTTTCTTGCTGTCTTTCTTTCTTGCTGTCTTTCTTTCTTGCTGTCTTTCTTTCTTGCTGTCTTTCTTTCTTGCTGTCTTTCTATCTTTCTGTCCTTCTTTCTTTCTGTCCTTCTTTCTTTCTGTCCTTCTTTCTTGCTGTCCTTCTTTCTTTCTTTCTTGCTGTCTTTCTGTCCTTCTTTCTTTCTGTCCTTTTTTCTTTCTGTCCTTCATTTGTGCCTTCTCTCTTGCGCTCTCTTCACATCTATCTATCCGTCTCTACCCGATCGGACGTGGTGGTCAAATCAGTGAGAGCGTGGGCTTCCTGTGCGGAAGGTCGAGGGTTCAGATCGCAACCAAGTCAAACTAATAATTGATTAAATTGATATGTGTCGCTACCTAGCCTGGCGCTCAGCATTACTAGGATAGGATAATGTGAGTGATTTTAGTACACGGGTGAACGACAACGTACTGTAAATACGTGCAAAAATAGCTTCAGTATGGAACAGCAAGTAGAATGCCTGCCTCCAGTGTCAAATGGTTACTTATATCGGCACAGGCTTGGTGAAATGGGAGAGAATGCAAAAAGACCAGATGGCGGCTGCAGAACGCTGCTGATTTCACTTTTAAATCTTATTAAACTAGATATTATATTATATTTTTCAACTCAAAGGTAGCGGGCTATCAATAAGACATATGTAAAGAATAATTGTTGCTTCTTGTGAAATTAGGCTCTCAATTCATTAACCCGCTTTTTCGACCGTTTTTATATAGGGTTGGTATTCACCCGTGTACTGCGAGTACTGGGTGAATCCTTTATCTAGGTGCTGGTGGCCTATTTTCCCAGTGGGGTAGCACTATAAAGTCACCCTTTTACTTCCCTACTCTCTAGGTCCTTCTCCAGCTTCCCACACGAGCGCTACCCCGGCCAGCAGCCCCCGGAGTACAAGCTGCTCGACCTAGACCGGGTCACCCCGCCCACCTCATCGCCGCCTTCGGCCGACCGCGGCCCGGCGCGCCACTTGCGGATCCCGGCCATGGTGGCGGGGCGCCCGGCGCCAGCCTACCCCGGCCGCCCCTCGCCGCCGCCCGGCGCCACCCACCGGACGTCGCACGCCCCGTCGTCGCCCACCGAGGACGCCAGCGCCACCCCGCTGAACCTGACCACGGCGGCGCAGCACCACAAGCATGCCCAGCTCGCCACCGGTAACGGCGGTGACGACGGCGGCATGAGCCGGCACCAGAAAGGGCGCCAGCAGGCTCAGCAGCAGTCGCAGCACCGGCCGTCGGTCATCCGCCAGTCGCCCTACTCCCCGGGAGGCGGGCCCGGCCGGGGATCCCCGCCCCGACGGACCAGCCCGGCGCACCCCACGGTCACAATTACGCCAAGTGAGTCGATTGGATGTTTTTAATATATATATTTTTGTATTCTTTATTTCTTCTTCTTTAAAGCAAAAATACTTTTGTTATATATTTTTGTTTGTTTGTTTAGTTATTTATTTATTTATAATCCACTCAATAAATCACATGTCTAGACCAGCTATGCATACCTCACTGCATGGTTTTCTTTGTCAGCTTTTTTTTTTTTTTTTTTCTATTATAAAAAGCTTCAAATAGAAATTTTGGATGGTGGACATTTTTATTTAAATTTATTAGTGGTAGAGAAGCATTATTTTCCCAAGAATGCTGTGAATAAAATAGATATGGGTGGAAGAGCTTTTTCTTGTAGCACTAAGGGGCCATATTGTGTTTGGATAATTTTTTTAAAAGAGAAAATTGAGTAAATTGAATAGCATAGACGCCCATCCCAAATCTACTGACCACGGTCAAGACTTATGATTTGCATTGTGGATTGGCAGGGGTGTAAATTTGAATGATGGTGGTCATGGCTTACTTTTCATTACTCTACATAGCCAGTATTCTCAACAGCCTGTGTTGAGTGGATTATAAATAAATAAATAACGGCTTTATCTTTTTTTATTTAATTGACTAATTATAGCAGTGTACTATCAATACGCAACTGTAGGCTTTGTGTTAAAAATTGTTTTATATTGATACCCCTGGCCCTAAGTGAGAAGGTGAGTTTATGAGAAACTGTTTCTCTTCAAGTCACTTAAAAGGACTGGCCTTTTTTTGTCATTCATTCATTCATTCATTCATTCATTCATTCATTCATTCATTCATTCATTCATTCATTTTTTTTTTTTTTTTTCATTCAGTGGTTGGTGTGCGGGCTATTCCTGAACATAAATTGAAACGATTGTCCATACTTGTTCAACTCAAATTGAAAATGTGGAAACTGTTTTGATTAGGATATTTTCTATTCATTCAGTTTGTGTAATCTGATTGATGATTGATGGGCTGTTGGCAACCGCCATAACTACATTGTGACGAGTCACCTGCGTCATGTACCAGGGGCTCAGCCATGCTAACATTCCAGGGGGCTGTAATTTCAATACTTTTTTTTATACCTCTGGGAAGGTGCCTCTTTGTAAATACGATACAAGTACGCCACGTGCAGACAGCAACAGGAGACTCCTACAAAACGCACAAACAATCCCAGGCACATTGGTGATACTCACTGTCTATTTATAGATCCGTGACAAACTAGCACCTGGGGAGTTTAGTTGTTTGAGTTTTACATCCCGGCAACAACATCTACAGTCATATTAGGACGGGTACCGACTTGTGACAGTGCACACTCATGGCGACTTTATAGTGCTACCCCACTGGAAGACTGGGCCACCAGCACCATGACCTGATATCCCAGATTATCCCGACACTGAGCCAACCAGTCCTTGCCATATCCTAATAATGCCGAGCGCCTGGCTAGGAAGCGACAAGTGTCAATTTTGTAAGTCACTGGTTTGACTCGACCGGGAATTAAACTCCCTACCTTCCGCATGGGAGGCCTGCGATCTGACGATTCGGCCACCGCGTCCGGTGCCTGGGGAGTAAAGCGGCCTTGTGTGTGTGCGTAGAGTTAACTTAATTAAGAATGCAAAACATTAGAACAAACGTGTCAATGTTACACTCGCTCATACAGCAAGGAGGGTGGGAGGGGGTGCGGGTTAGTTGTACAGGGATGGAAGTCATCTCCGGGAAAAAAAACGGAAATGCGGATATTCTCCCATAGGTTTAGCATTGTCAGGGAATCACGGAAAAATACCGGAAGTCAGGTCTCAACTAGCCTTGTTGTGATTGTATTATCACCCATATCTAATAGTTTCTTGCTTAGGTTTTATGTTCTAACTACATCTAAGGTCATATAAGAATGGGATTCGAACCACCCAACTGTTGTCATATACATCCCATCTTTTGGAATTTTGTTTAACGTTAATCGGTGAATATAAGAAATCCTAGGAATCCGCGAAACCGCGGAGGTCTTTCATCTCTGGTTGTATCATTAAACAGATATTTGGGTGTTGTTTCTTGTGCACAAGACTGGTTTAGCTTGCGAAATATGCCATGTCACACTCTGATTTGGGGGAGGTTGCAAAAAAAGATGGTGGGTTCTCTGTCTGTATGTGGGTCTGTCTTGTGTTGCCAACCGTTAAACTGTCGCTAAGTACCCCGCCTCACTACTACTGGTTTTGGGAGGAGACCCCCACCCCCACCCCATACCCGCTCTCCACCCACCTCCTCCACTCACGCCTACCTCCTCCACCCACCCACCTAACTCCCAGGGCGCACATTCCGACGGAGGTATGCCGTGTGCGCCGCCATCTCAGTCGCAGTTATGTCAGTCCGACCTGTCTCGGTATGAGGGCGCCCCCTCCCCCCTTCCCGCCTCCCTCCCGGATTATTCCCGGATTATTCCCGGATTCCACCTGGCTCCCCTCTCGGCTCCCCCAACTCCCGGCTCCCCCCACTCCCGGCACTCCCCTCCTGGCTCGCCCCCCCCCCCTCCTGGTTCTCCTGGCTACCCCCACTCCCGACTGCCCCCACTCCCGGCTGCCCCCACTCCCGGCTGCCCCCACTCCCGGCTCCCCCCCACTCCCGGCTCCCCCAACTCCCGGCTCCCCCCACTCCCGGCTCCCCCCACTCTCCGGCACCCCCCTCCTGGCTCCCCCCCCCCCCTCCTGGTTCTCCTGGCTGCCCCCACTCCTGGCTACCCCCACTCCCGGCTCCCCCCACTCCCGGCTCACCCCACTCCCGGCTCCCGCGGCGGGTTCCCGACCAGCCTCGTATATTTAACCGCATAACTGAGCACAACCGACTCAAAATGGAGGCGACAACCCCACTTATAGGTTATCCAAGCCTTCACTAATCTTTTTTTTTTTTTATGTGTCAGTGTTTAAACAAATTATTTAATTTAAATAAAGTTTATGCATGTGCGGTTTCTTTTTGTCCGATGGAAGTGTAAACTTTTTGAAACCAAAACGCGTGTCTATGTCTGATTCGATATATTTAATATAGATACTGGTACACTTATTAGGCATCTGTTGCTGCCTAGAAGGAAATATTACTAACTCAATTAAATAGAACCTATCATTACTGAAACCTGAAATGTCAAGCATTTTGGTGTGTATACCAACATTAATTTGGCATGTTTTCATATCTCTCGAAAAGTTAACCCTTTTAACAATGTTCTTACTTCAAAGTAATGTATATTGCAATGATCAATCTAATATATGTATCTAAACAAACTTTGCTTCTTTTTTTTTATCAAATTATAAATTGATAATTTATGGAGATGTGAATGCTTGTTGAAACAAGCCCTTGAACCTGGTTGCCCACTCGAGTAGACTTATGTAAATTCGGTCCTGCACCATGTACATATCTGTATGAAAGGGTCATTCACATTTGACGCCATTGGACTATCGTTGCATATGCCCCCCATTCCCGGCTAACTATGGCAGATGGGTGCTATAGGGTTTTATTTACACGGCGTTTAAAGCTGCACATACACTGGTCCCTTCACGGGCTCCAGATTTAACGCTATGGCGAGATCAGCAGCAGTGTAGCCGCAGGATCGCTCCAGTCGGACTGAGAGATACACTGGTCCCTACATGGATTCCAGGTTTAACGCTAAGATTATAGTAGGAAGGCACAGTCCGACGAATGGTAACTTTTCAAAAACAATATATATGAGTCGGGATCACGAAAAGAGGCCAATTGGGGGAAGTTGTCGGCGTCGATCATTGGATGTCGGCGTCGAACAGTATAATTATAGTTTAGCATTGACAGAGGTATTGGAAAGTCCTTAAATTTATCCTGAATGTAAAGGTAGAGAAAACACAACAACCTTATTTGTTTCAAGGATAATTTAATATAAAACAAAGAAATGCACAACACTTTAAGAATTGCGACACCAACATCTGTTAAAGTTGTCGGCGTCGATCGTTGGATGTCGGCGTCGATCGGCATACTTATAGTTTAGCTTTGACAGAGGTGTTGCAACGTCCTTAAATTTATCCTGAACAACAACCTTCTTTGTTTCTAGGATAATTTAATATAAAACAAAGAAATGCACTACACTTTAAGAATTGCGACGCCGACATCTTAAATAAACCACCAATGAGCCCATTTTCGTGAGGCTGACTCATATATATTATATATTATATATATATTTTTTGTTTGTTTAATGAATGAAAAAAGCATCGGACTATGCAACTTTAAACTGGTGTGTATCGTCTGATTAATAACGTGGCGATAGGCGTGCCAGAAACTGGTGGGCGGGGGTGTAGGAGGAGGGAGGGAGGGAGGGGATGGAACCTGAACCGAATACCACGAGATCCAACCATAAGCAGGTGCTTCGCTAACCGCCCTCTGCATTCCAAGACCCACTACCCGCGTCCCTCCTCCCCCCCCCCCCCCCCCCCCCAACACACACACACTCACACACATATCCCCACGTTGCGAAATACCACACCAACCGCCACTTTGTGAACACGTTGTACCTGAAATATTGCGTCCATACCAGGAGATCCGAAATATAACGAAGTAGAGCTGTGCCCGTGTTTGGTTGTAACTTGATGGCCTTACTGGGTTTTTGGAGCTTTATCTCCTAGCAACATCTATGGTCATATCACGACGGGTACTGTCTTGTTGTTTGGATGTTGGAACTTTACGTCATGGCAATATCTAAAATCATATCAGGACGGGTACCGACTTGTGACAGTACGCACTCATCGCGACGTTTTAGTGCTGCCCCACTGGGAGACCAGGCTGCCAGCTCCCTGACTCGATATCCTACTCAGTCACGTTATACTGAGACTGAGCAAAGTCTGTGTGTTTATATGTCTGTCTGTGTGTATTTCTCTGTGATGTCCCTGTCTGTTCGTCTTTGTGTCATTGTATGTATCGTCTGTTTCTGGTGTGCTTCACTGTGTCTGTATGTCTGGGTCATTGTCTGTGTCGTCTGTGTGTGCGTGTGTGTGTGTGTGTGTGTGGTCTGCTGGTATCGTCACACTGAACATGCGCACTCCTCTGTGCGCTCGGCCGTCTTCCCCTCGCCAGCTACCTGCACATTCCTCGAGCTGCCCGCCTTTGTGTCCTCCTCTACCCCCCCCCCCCCCCCCCCCCACACACACACTCCGTCCGTGCTACATTCCCCGTGTTAAGTCTTTGTTGTTTTGCGCACTCAGCGTGTTCATATCAGTCATGTAACACGTGCTGTTGTTTCCAACAACCCATTCCGTATCGCGATATGTGATTAGTGGAGTTTGTTGTACTTGTGTAGTTGGGATACCATGTTTACTGTGCTGTGTTCGCATATGCAGTGTTGGCGTGTACTTAAAATGTGCTGCGTTGGCATTTAAATGAAATGAGCTGTACTAGCATGCCAATAGAAGCATGTAGGTATTGACATGACAATACAAGGTACGGCATCTATTAACAATAACATGTACTGATATGACAATAGAAGGCACTGTGTATATTAGCATGGCAATGCAATTTGCCTTCTGGAAACAGGAACATAATTCATAATGTTGGCATGCTAATATAATTTCTGTGTTGGCATGCCAAGGCAATCCGCCGTGTTGGCATGCCAAGGCAAATCGCCGTGTTGGCATGCCAAGGCAATCCGCCGTGTTGGCATGCCAAGGCAATCCGCCGTGTTGGCATGCCAAGGCAAATCGCCGTGTTGGCATGCCAAGGCAATCCGCCATGTTGGCATGCCAATGCAATCCGCCGTGTTGGCATGCCAATGCAATCCGCCGTGTTGGCATGCCAATGCAATCCGCCGTGTTGGCATGCCAATGCAATCCGCCGTGTTGGCATGTCAATGACTGTCCTGCCTTACGGTGCATGGTGCTGCCGCGTTGCTACATGACACCCTTACTTGGTGATCTGCTGTCCAGAAGACCACACCTGTCAACAAAGCCCATTCCCCCCGGACCTGTTTTACCAACATGACTAATGAAACACGACGAAGCAAAGAAACTATTGTTTTGCACCGTGCACCTAGCATCACCCACAGTGCAGTTGTCGTCGTCGTTGATTGTGCTCTAGAGGCGTCGTTGAATAAAACAAACTTTACTTTCGTCGTCGTTGAAAACCTTAGTGGGGTTTTTCTCCCTATGCTCGGTGACTTGCTGGTGGGTGGCCCCGTGCTGTGTAGGTGTGTGTTTGGTGGGGTAGGGAGGTGGGTTCCACGCATAGTTTGACCGCATATTGACGCTTCTTGGTCCCTGCCCCCGCCCCGCCCCGCCCCGCCCCGCCCCGCCCCTAAGGGGTCGGGAGAGTCGCGGCAATTTGGGTACACACAACCCATCTGACTGGTATTTGAAATGAATCTGTCTGTAAGTTATCTGCAAATGTAGTTGGGTGTGTGTGCCACCATCACCCATCACCCACCACCACCAATCAGCACCATTACCACCACACCACCAACCAACCCCAACACCCCCTCTATCCCCCACGCCACCAACCACCACCATCCCACACACCACCACCAACCACCACACACCCACACCACCACACACCAACACCACCACCCACACCGTGACTAACGCGTGTTGTCGTGCCCTTGTTTCGCAGACACCGACGTGCGGCTCTTCATCCTTCCCAGCGACCCTTGCGGCACGTCCATCGACGAGCACTTCCGGCGCTCGCTCGGCGGCAAGTACCCGCCGGCCGTGTACGGTGCGACGGCGCCCGGGTCGCCGCTGACGGCATCCGGGTCGCCCGCCAGGTCGCGCTCCCCGCCGTCCCCGACGCCGGCGCCGCCCGCCTACCAGCTGCCGCCCGAGATGCCGGCCGGCGAGTCGACCAGGAGCAACGTGTCCATCGCTGCAGGTGGGGCATTTCTCTACCCATCTATAGTGTCATTGAATTAAAGTTGCATAGTCCGATGGTTTTTGAGTTTTATGTGGTCATTTTTCTGATATAAATGTATTAGGCTGATCCTTATCTGCAGTAAAACATCTCTAAATCGACCGATTATGGGACTGGCTTTAAATGGTCCATTCAGGGAGGTAGCTGGTTTAGGGAGTTTCTTTTATTATCGTTACAATGGTATGGGCGATCGTTTGGGACCCAAACAAAGCGATCGATAAAGGGGAGTGGTCGATCTGTAGAGGTGGTCGGTTAGAGAGATTTCACTGGACCTTACTTTAGTTTGAAGTAACTTTGATTTTAAATGGAGAACTTTTGAGATATTTGAAGTACAAACATGCAAAATTAATTTTGGCAAGCATGCAGAAACCATTCATACTTCTGCAGTAACAAGTTCTATTGAATTGCCTCAGTATTCCCTTCTGTGTGGCGACAAATCTTTAATAAATGCACCAGTATCTGAGTTAGATATGTCAAATCAAATCTATATAATTGCTTTGTTTTTAAAACTTTGATGTGTTCATCGGACTATGCAGCGTTAATGCACCGGACGCGGTGGAAGAATCAGTAGAGCGCAGGCTTCCCTTCCCGTGTAGAAGGTTGGGAGTTTGAATCCCAGCCGAGTCAAACCAATGACTTGAAAATTGATACTTGTCGCTACCTAGCCTGGTGCTCGGCATTACTAGGACTGGTATGCTCAGTGTGGGGTTAATGTGACTGTGGGAAATCGGGTCGTCGAGCCGGCAGTTTGGTCTCCCAGTGGTGCAACACTATGAAGTCGCCATGAGTGTGCACTGTCACAAGTCGGTACTCATCCTGATATGGCCTAGAATTAGATGTTGCTAGGATGTAAAACCCCAACCAGCAATTAAATTAAAGCTGCAACCAAATCAATTGTTAAAGCCTGTACAAATAATATGTTACAAAGGAACCCAGCATGTTGCTTTAATTCTTTTCATCTAAATTTTTGTTGTCTGGGATAATATCAATTTAAAAAAAATAAAAGAGTAAAATTTCTTTTTAGACTACCACAAAGATACTTGTAAATTCGAAGGAGCAATGCAATTCCATTATTGAATAGGGTGGTCACAAATCGATCAGGCGCCTGCATCCTCTTATATCCTTTGGTTTTCCAGGCACAGTCGACGACCACTTCGCCCGCGCCCTCGGTGACAAATGGAAGGAAATTAACCCAACACCAAAAGCACAGTCTCCCCCGCCGCGACAACAGGCCCCCAAGCAGCAGACACCGCCGCCACCGCCTGCAGCCGCCCCGCCCAAGCAGCCGTCACCGCCGCCGGTAAAACTGGACATTCTGGCCGGGTCAGTGGACGACCACTTCGCCAAGGCACTGGGCGACACCTGGCTGCGGATCAAGGCAGAGAAGGAGCGGTCGGCCGCCTCCAGCCCGGCCTCCCCTGCGTCTGGCGCCGGCAAGTAGGGAGAGGAGAGGCGGGGGTCGGCATCGGGCCCCACTCAATACTACCTCCTCCAAGGGAACTCTCTGGGCTGGGTGAGGAATGTGGGGGTGGTGTGGAGGTTAGTCGCTGCCACCCCCCACCCACTACACTCCCTCCTGGTGGGTTAAACTGGACGTTTCTGTGTAATAACCCATTGTGACCCTGAGTAAAACTGCACCTCTCCCTTTACACTGCCCTCTGGTGTTCACTGGGGTGATAATGTGGGAGGTGGTGCCCTCTGGTGTTCAGTTAGACGGGTGAAGGAGAGGGATAGGTAGCTATTTCAATGCATTATATATGCCTTCATCCACCAACCCATACCTACACAGCTCCTAGAGTGCAATACAAAGGTCCTGAGCACTGATTAAAAACGCGTTTTGTACTGATGCCTATGATATAGATGTGAAGGCACCATGTTGCATTAGTGTGTGCCCCAGGCATGGCCACTTCCACTGGGCACTCTGCGAGTTAGCCGCAGGCGTCATGATGGGACAACAAGTGGTGCGTTACCTAATGGCCAAGACACTAGACAGTAACTATTGCAGAGTTGTCCTGTGTCGTTGACGTGGTGCCATGCACAACAGTTGTCACTTCGTATCAGTGACAAATTATTGGGATGTTGCAGCTATTGCCAACATCACTTGTGATACGTGTTGCTTCAAATGCATCAATAAGTGCCAATTACAGCGTGTTATTGGGGTAGCCAGTCATGGTTCATAATCGGGTCGCAACAACGAAAACCACCAGAACCGCATTATTTCAGTGCGTGGCATAAAGGTTGGGTGAGAAATCTATACATCTTAGCTGATTTCTGCACTTCCGTTCAAAAGGTAGACAACCCCTAATAGGCTTCGCACTGCTGTAGAATCGGGGGAAAATATACGGGAAGTAAGATTTCTGCTTTTGGATTTGTCAGAGGTGGCTTTCATCCCATTCATGCAAGAATAGGTGCAGGGCCTTGTACACAGAAACACAAACATACCTCGTGGTCTGCTGTGGTTGTGACAAGCGTGTATAGCAACATCGAAAGGATGAGATTTGCAGGCAGTGTGAATGCTGACTGTTCTCACTGACCATATGGTGTGTCATAGTGAGGGTTTCACATGACAATATTATGTATAAATATAATGAATGATATGCATTCATTGAGTATATCTATATAAATATGTCTGTATATAGATATATCTATAGATATATATATCTATGGATAATATATATTATATATGACATATATAATATATATTATATATATGAAGCAGCTAAATCAGGGTCTGCATGTATGTGGTGTTTGTGAATGGAAACACCTGGAGCAGTTTTCCGGTGGTGTTTAGATGTACTTGAGTTACATGGCGAACCCTATAGTTATACATGTGTTCATCACTTCTTATTTCTTTGGCATTGGTATAAAAAAAAAAACTCACTACGTATATAATTAGTATACACACAAATCTATTTACTCTTGATTCTGAGCGGGAAAGTGGTTTGCATCTTGAAGTGCGGTTTCAGTCGGTCTGAACACAAAGCCGGTGAGCTACGTGTGGTGGAGATTGACTGTGAATATGTGTAGAGAAAGCTGGCTTTGAGTTGGTGTGATATAATATATGTGGGTCACTCTCCTGAAAACTGGCCAGGAGTGTCACATGGAGAGTTAAAATCTAATATTTGAATTTTTAACATTTTTTGGTTGCAAATGAAAGCTGGATATCTCACCTTTACATCTATGTAAAATATAAATTGATGAGATAAAAAATAAAGGTGTAGTCCATGATTAAGCTGTCTTATGGCAGTATAACATGTGTTGCTCAGATGTAACACATGTTTAGGACACCACAGTCTGCTTCATAAAAATCTAAGCAGAATTAAATAATTTCATACTTAGAAGCATATTAATCATGGCATAATATACAGAAATATGTAGTGCTTATATTGATAAAAAAAAAAAGTAATTCCCAGCCATGCTTTATTCACTGAATAATTAGTGTACAGTATTTGTGTTGTATCCAGACACCACCAGTTACACGTGTGACGGAAATTTGTAATGTTATTTCTAAAGACATCAAATTTAGTTTTTTTAAATTTAAGCATCCACACATGTTAATAAATACTTCCTTTTTGATTTGGGAACTGTTTTGTTTGATATATCAATGCAATACAAGATGTTAATAAGGATTCGTATGTCATGTTACAAATGGCTGACTGTAAAATGGGGTTTTTTGGTACAAAAAGACTTCATAACTAAAAGGACTAAAGTTGCACACAGTTTATTTTATTTCCCTTATTTCTTTCATCAAATCTGAACATGAATATGAAAAGTATAAGGAAAAAAGTAAGTAGGAAGTTTTTTTTATTGATGTTTTAAAATCCCATCCCATGCTGACCAGTTTTCAGGAGAGTGACCCATGAACAAGTGCTGCAACACTATATATGTATACATAAGTCAGATCCATCCTTGGTGGTGGATGAGGGTTGCTGAATATGTATGGACGCCCTCCTACCCCCTGCCCCCACCCACCCTCTGTAATTTAAAGCTGCATACTCCAATGAATGCATAACATGTTCGAAACCCAAAGTTCTTACCTAGATTTGATCCCACATATCTAACTTAGGCACAGGTAGACTTATTAAATATTTGTTGCGGCATAAAAGGCAATGCTAATTTTATTTTAAAGGGTTAACTTCAGAGGTGTTTGGAGTGAAAACGACAGTTTTATTTTGGTGTGCACATCAAAACGCTGGACATAGGCTTTGTTGACCTGTTTTCAAGCATAGCACAGAGGCACCAAAACTGCAATACATGTAAAATATGGACCACAGGGTCCGTACGGGGCCTGGAAAGACTTGAAAAGTCTTGAACTTCATTTGCCCCATTTCAAGGCCTTGAAAAGCCTTGAATTTAACCTATTTTGGGTGATTAGCCTTGTAAAGCCTTGAATTCCATTAAACTGTCCACACTGATCTAAATTACTCCGAAATCACCATTCCAAATGGCGATTGCAGACTAAATTCGAATGAAAATAGTCTTGAATTCCTATCAAAAACAGCCTTGAAATAGCCTTGAATTCCATATCTTCACATGTGTATGGACCCGGGTACCAGTTTCTAAGTTGGATGTGTAGGATTCAGCCTGGGTTAGTGTTTTTTAAATTTTTGTTTAAATTGATGCTTTTATCGGATTATACAGCTTTAACTGGTATAATTGAATTGGTTGTTGTAGTACTCTATGAAATGTACTTTGATCTGCCTGTTAAATTATTTATGTCAGTCTGAGGGTTCAGTTGTTATCGTCAAAGTGGGAATGATTTATTGCCACCAAATTCAAGGCAGGTTTCCTGTTGTGAAATAACCTCCCCGTCTGCTAGATACTAGATATATCTAGATAATAGATACTCAGTGGCTGCTGATGAAAATATAGTTGTGCTATTGTTTTGTTTATAAGGGGGTAGATTGGATTTTTTTCTCCCAGATTCCATCTTTGAAATTTTCTCTCACAAGAAATATCTTCTCAGCCCTTATACCCCCATCAGACCAAAGTAGTTCTTACTGCGTTCTTGAAAATGTTGCCGAACGTGCTTAGACTATATGCGAACGTAGTGAACGTCGTAGCAACGTTTTACAAACTTGTTATGAACTGCATGGACGGGCAAGGACGGAAGGGTGCTTTAGAACTTTGAGCATTTTCGGCGGCCACGTTTTGAGAACTACAGTAAAACCTCTCTAAATCGACCGACCATGGGACCGACTTTAAGTGGTCCATTTAGGGAGGTGGTTGGTTTGGAGAGTTAGAATATCCTTACAATGGTATTGTTGGGACCCAAATAAAGCGATCGATATAGGGGAGTGGTCGATCTACGGAGCGGTCGGTATAGAGAGCTTTTACTGTACTTTGGTGTGATGGGGGGTATAAGATAAATAAAACGTTGTTTTCTAAGTTATCGATTATTTAAAGCAGCACAACATTATTTGGCTAAATTATAGCTACACCACTTGCTCAACATGAATGAACGAGAAGCATACTATAGCTGTGATAGTCGTACCGTAGAGAGAGCATACTACAACTGTAAAAAGCTGTTAACGTTATCGGATTTATTAATTTATTACCGAATCAAAGATGTTACTTAATGATACTGTCACTAGGTTATGTATATAAATGTCAGCGTGTATCTAATAAGCCTCTTGTCAGACGACGGGGTTAGCTCCATGGACTGATGTGGTAACTGTTTGGGGGGATACACATGCAATAACTACCTTATATAGTGGTACACATTATTCGGTTATCCACCACTGTCTAGTTTTAACAGGAACAGGCGAACACGGTGTCAGAGTAGACATTGTATTATACTGATGTATATAGTATTTCTTGTGGGTTTCTTTCCTCTTTTTCTAAGTGCACAGTACTCGTGCTACACTGTCGATTTTCCTACTTGTGCTTTGTGTCTCAGGAATAGTGATGCGTTTTGTAGATCTTGCATGTGATGGCTGTGTGTGTGCGTGCATGCGTATGCATGTTCATGTACGTGTTCATGTGTGTTGATGTGAATGTATGTTGATGTGCATGTATGTTCATATGTCTTGATAAATAAATTGATTGACTGACACCGAATTCTGGAAAACCTGTCCAATTTTTGGAAATCCCAAATAAGTTTATTTGTTGTTTTACGTCCTAGAAACAGCTAAAGCCATATCAGGGCGGGCCAAAATAAGTTTTCCAGGTACTTAAAAGTACTTTAAAAACAACAACCGTGTAGGACAATTATGAAAATCATGGATGGCAATAAATTGAAGGTTCATATGCCTTATTACATGTATATCCTTTTAATCGAAAATAAACAATAGCACTTTTTTTTTTTTTAAAGCTAACATATAGTGAACTAGGTTATAAAATACTAGAAAAGTGTGGCTCGTGATCCGAGAAAGGCGTCGGGCAATGGCTGTTTGAAAGTTGTGAAATTATGTTTATTCAAAACTGGAATCCCCTCCCTGTATGTGTGTGGAAAGATGGCTACACATAACATTTGCCAGAATTCTCGCCACTGATCGTGTCGTGTGTATGGCCCTTTTTAAGTGTGTTTGCCTTCAAACTAGCCGATTATCAGCATCGTATTCATTGTGAAGGCACTCTTCCTCCTTAGTTTGTATGTGTTTGTTTGTTGTTTTACGTCCTAGCAACATCTAAGGTCATATCAGGACGGGTACCGACGACAGTGTGCACTCTTGGTGACTTTATAGTGCTCCCCCACTTGGATACCAGGCTGCCAGCACCATGACCGGATATCCCACTCAGTCACATTATCCTGACACTGAGCCAGCCAGTCCTTGCCCTATCCTAATAATGCCAAGCGCCAGGCTCGGAAGCGACAAGTATCAATTTTTATGTCTTTGGTTTGACTCGACCATGATTTGAACCCACAAACTCATGGGTTTGGATCTCCTGATCTCCTAAAACAGGAGACGGGCGCTCTACTCATTCGGCCACCCCTGTCTGGTCTTGTCTATGTGTTTAGGTTCTACAGATTCATCCAGAATCAAATTGAAAACATCAGCTTATACCTACTTAATGTAAGTTGTAAGAACATTTTCTCAAAAATCGCGGTTAAAAAAAGAAAGAAGAAATTTAGAACCGTATTCGGTGGTCACAATGCTAAATTAACTGATGCGGCTGCAACTACTTGGTCAGAGGTGTCAGCATTAGTTACTTGGTTCTGGCTAATCGCTAAGTTGTTTATGTTATCCTCTCAGGGGCTGTTGGTGTTACTAGGAATCTGTGATTACTCCCGATGTTCAGCTTCTGCCTCTAAGAAATGACGAGTAACAAAAAAGTGTTCGGCATGACTAGGATAGGGCAAGGAGCAGGGTGATTAGGAAGACCAATTTTCCGCAAATCAAATTTCCCATGCTAAATCAACGAATGTAGCAACAAAATATTTAAGCTGGACATCGTAGTAATTATTGGTCTTTGATGTTATTGTAAGGGACCAAATACTTAATTAATGTTTCCTGATAGTGTGGAGAAAGGAGAGCACGTGTGTTTGTAATGAAGAAATTGCCTCCTTTTACCCCCCCCCCCCTCCATTATTTTTACCATTATGTAAATATGAGATTGTAAATTATGCACAAAACAAATATGAATGTTGAATGATAAGACATGTAAGAGAGGATTGAATAAATGTCTTTCAACACAATATTATTTTGTCACTGTTTTGGTCATATCGCCTATATCTAATTCAGAAACGATGTAGGTAGGTCCCTTTTCCTGAAGTTTGTTACGTTGCATTATGTTTAAATAAAATGTCTTGTTCGGGTATTTAGAGATAAGTCAATAGTGTTCATGCGGTTACTAAGTGTCAATACATACATGAAATAGTGATAAGAGTCGCCATGTGATCTCTTGAGAGGGGGGGGGGGGAGAAGCCCCCCCCCCCCCCCAACACAAAGGGAAATATTATATAGCATGGTTCTTATGGGTCCTGGAATTTCCGGATTCCAGGGCTGGAATTTGTTTAAGGATCCATAAATATTAAAAATCATAACTATTTTTTTAATAAAAGCCTGTTTTTTAATACGAAATAGCTGGGGTGTAATACAAATCCGTTCTTTATTAATCAGTAATGTTTTGGATTTAAAGTGATTTTTGTGGGTTTGTTAGCCTGGCTCTGGGTTTTTATAATAAAACGATACATATATTTGTTGTTTTTTTATGCTTATTTATACTTCAGATCTTACATACTGAATTGACTGAATACAGCCATGTTTCAGGGTTTTAATTTGTTTCAAAGTTTGAATTTAATAATCGCCATAAAAACGTCCTGGAATTTGATTAGTCAAAATGGGTATGAACCTTGTATAGGCACAATAGTTACGATCCTTGAAAAAGGAGAGTTTGTTGCATGGCATGATGTGTTGTGGAGAGTCTAAGCACACAACGGGGGGATGAGTGAAAAGCTAGATAAAATATTCACCTCAACTCTGAGTAGGGGGTGAATGACAACCATGTCTAAATCCAAGCAAAACCTGCTTTGATAGAAATCAACTAAATAAGTGATGGGGGACTTGGTTCCAGCATGCGTTGTTTATTTATATTGGCGTAGAGTTGATGAAATGGGAGAGAATGCAAACAAACAAAAACGCCACTAGATAATCTCGATTTGACTTTTAAAGCCTATTAATCTACGTGATGTAATCAATTCTTCAATCTTAGAAGGCTATGATAGATAAGCATTTGAACTGTATATTTAGCCCCTGAGATTGCAAATTGACATGGTTATGTACATAACCCAGTATCCCAACACTTTTTCTATAGCGGTGGAATGTTTAGCAGACTGCTGCGGGAGTACCTAGTGAAACACATCTTGGCTGTTACCCGGACGCTAGGCGTACGCTATATACGCCAGAGATACGCGGAGGATGCTGGTTCAACATACGGCTAACCTATGCTGCCCTACCCCTAACCTATGCCGGCATACGTCTAGCTTATGAGAAACCTATGAGCCACACACCGGAATAGGTTTAAAATTTTGAACATGCACAAAAAATGTTTGGCGGCTTGACCTACGCCGACCTATGACAAGCATATATGACCTATGACGGCCCATGCCGATGTGTTGGTCGAAAAGCGCATACATCGGCATACGCTAACGCCATAGGTCGTAGTGTGACATGCCCTTAATCGATTAACACGACCCGGGTGACTTGGGTCACTCGAGTCGTCAGAACTTCAAATCGAACACCGCAAGTAGAGTCAACAAATACACATGGCGTGTGCAAAACGATCTGACCCCAGTAACCCACCTCTTGGCTGAGGTTGGCTATGAGCGATGACATCACATTTGGGCTGGTACCGTCCTGCAGGATAACAGCTACCAGTACCAGTCACACATGGTGTTTAAAAAAAAAATACCTAGATTAATGAAATGGAAATATAACTAAACTATGCCATCATACAATACTACTATAAATGCTATTTTGCTGTAGTTTTATCGGTTATTAAAAAAACACATTTTTAACGGTTTTGGATTCAGCCACCATTTTTTCCACCCCGAGCATGGAAAAGCGTATTTGATTATTCGACCCGAGTCTGTAGGATGTGCGCATGCTCCAAAAAGTGGCTCGGGTGATGCAAGTTGATTAATCGATTACACCCCTTGTCTCCTTGCCTGCAAGTGATGTCTGCTTCAGTAGCCATGTGATATGCCAAATTGACAGATGGGGCCCACTGAGGTTTGGCGGGTCGTCGCTGTTGCGCGCGCGTGTGTGTGTGTGGAGGGGGGGGGGGGAGGCTCATCGCCTACAAATTACCCATGTTGAGGAAATGTAGTGTTGACATACGGTGTTTTGTAGATGGCTACTGCACGGCGAAGCAGGACTTGGGATACGAATGGAACAAAAATCACAGCAAGGAAGTGATTTACACATTGAAACTAGCATCCGACGACTGGATACAACGATATTAAAAGGAAATGATATTTGGGTGTAGCCCTATGGAACGATAGGATTTATTTTGGATTAAGTGCTTGTTACCTCATCGCACAGATCACTCACTAATTTTTCAATTATAAACATTTGGCTAAAATATATTATATATAGGCCCTATCGACACGTTATTTATCGATCAAAGGGATACAAAATATGAAACTCCTATGAGTAATGTATTGTTTGTTCAAAATGCAGGCCTTGCCGAATAAACAAAAAGGAATTTTCAGTAAGTAATGTTATATATAACCAGGCGGTGGTGGCACAATTGGTGGAGATATTTTGTTACAAATATGACAACAGCAGCGATTCGATAAATGAGGAATCTTATTCGTTATTTATATTAGCATAAAAACTATATGGCACATATTTAGATGTATATTATATACAGTAACGGCTGGGAAAACAGTGGCCCAATGCTTAAACTGAATAAAGTATTTAGGGCCTACCAAATATAAATTAATAATACAAAAAACAATTCAATGCAGAGCTTAAAATGGGTAATGTGTGTATATAAGCTATCTGGATTTGTTTTCGTAGAACGTATTCGCGGGCCTCTCCGCATCATGGACCGCTACACATTTATGTATAACGGTTGGTACTAAATAGGTATTTATCCATAAAGTTGCATAATCCATTGGTTTTCATCACCCCCCTCCCACATTTTTCGTTAAGGTTGACAACTAGAGCCTATAACCTACTCTAACCTGGAGTAACATTTATGATATCTGACTAATATTTGTAGTCCAAAATAGTGAGTGCATGGACACAAGTTGAAGCTAATATAAGTGCAATATGCCAAAGCCATCGTAACACCCCTCCCTCGACGGCAATGAAATTGGCAATGAGTACACCTACTACACTGTTATATAAGTTTATTCTGCTGGATGAAATCTGAGTATGCATGAAGAGAATACAATAAGCACATTGCATTAACCATGAATACACACGCGCCACCTGGTGTAAAATAATGGTAGCGACACTATACCAATCACTATGCCCATATCACAGTAAGTCTAAACATAATACAACTGTCGACTCTGAATAAAAAGATTATCTCTACCCAGAGTAATCTGACCCCGCAGACAAGGAGCCACATAGGCAGATAGGCGTGGGTAAGTTGATAGCGGAAGGGAGCCTAGATAGATATAGTTATAATGTTGGGCCCTGTAATGGCAGAAGTTGGGGTTCGATTCCTGTGTTTTCTTTATTAAAGCTGCATAGTCCGATGAAAACATCGAATTTTCAAAACCAAAACACTTATCTAAAGTTGATTCTACATATCTAACTTAAATGCTTATTTATTAAACATTTTTCGCCACATAGAGGGGGGTTACTAAGGCAATTTAATAGAACATGTTACTGCAGAAGCCTATGGTGTCAGGAGTTTTGGCATGCTTGTCATACTAATTTTGCATCTTTGTACTTCAAATCTCTTAAAGGTTAGCCAATTAAAATAAAAAGTAAAGTAGATAATAACAATCAACCTAACATATTGATCTCACAAAATGACAGAAACACTAAACCACCGGACTAGGCAACTTTAAAAGAAAAGAAGAAAAAAGTATTAAAAACTATACTAAACAGAATAACACTACACATACACAATGACTTGTTTTCTTGTTATTTTTTTCTTTGTTCTTTTTTTAATATATGGGTTTTCTTTAATTAACAAACGCACCTGTTTATAGTGAGTGTAGTTTGCACATAGCTGTATGTTTTATAAGTTGGCATCACCAACCCGCACTCACGTCACATTCACTCATGCAGAATCCTGCCAGCAACTCGGCAAATACACACTATTAGAATGCTTGGTGTGGCACGATCGTGCAATATTACAGTGTTCACATTAACCAGACAATGCCCTACAACCTACATGCCATTTCTATTTCAACCCCATTTATTTTGTTTCCAAAGTTGAGAGTTTGTTGATTGATTGCTGACGGTTTAATGCCGTGTCGACAGCAAGGACCATACTCAAAGCAAAAAGCTAGTGGTATACAGTAAAACCTCTCTAAATCGACCGACTTTAAGTGGTCCATTTAGGGAGGTGGTCGGTTTAGGGAATTAGAATATCCTTACAATGGTATTTAGGGACCGATATAGCGATCGATATAGGGGAGTGGTCGATCTGTGGACGTGGTCGGTTAGAGAGGTTTTACTGTATATGCTCTATTAGTCTTGTCAATCACATTCACATGCCCACATTGAAATTTACTAAAAATTTCAAAAAGTTTTCAAATTCATGTCAAATGATATCAAAAACCATCACTGATGTAATTTGAAGTGGTTAGATATAAGATTTTGTAATTGCGCATATATTATTTAATTACAAATTGTGTGTAAACATATATATATATAATATAACTGTATATATAATATATATATATATATACATATGATATATGTTATAATATATAAGATACACACACACATAAATATATAAAAACAAATATTCATACATGCAATCCTTTAAATTTAGTTAAAAAATAAGGATATCGAAACCTCCAAGCATTTCATTGTGATTGATAGCAATGACCAAACAAAAATCAATATCTAACGAATGACTTACAACCTGTATAGCTGACAAATATACGTGCATATATATCAATATATTGCAACGTATATGATTTACATGAGCACTGTACACACACAGTTCATGTCAAATTTATAGCATTGGTGACTTTCCTTTCGCCATTGTGCAGACGGAAATGTCCTCCTACTAAGGCCACATAAAGAAAATACTTGGTTAGCGTCCACCCATTATAATCTTTCAAGGTCGGACAGGATGTTTTTATTATTTTTTAAATTTTGTATGGAGATTAGCAGTGCACAGGAAGAAGAAAACTAACCATGGTATTCATGGTCAGAAAGTATCATAGGAAGGTAGAGAAGACCATAGACACTTTCTAGCTCGAAATTGAACAAGAAAACATAAAAATTACTATAAAATCATCAGGAAGAAGTTCATCGGTCATTACGAAATCATTATAATAGACGGGAAAGTGTTGTTTTGAGTTTTAATATTTAATTTGAAGGGCTTTTAAAAAAAATTGAAAAAATTTGGAGGTCCGGGACCATTTCTCAGGTCGGGCGGGGACGCTAAACAAGTTAGTTTTTTTATCTGGCCTAACCATGGTTCAAAATGCATACAGTAAATTGGCAGCGCTAGTGTTCTACGCACAGTTGGTAACCTAAGAGGCACACATGACAACTAAAAGCCAATTATAATGGGGTAAGAAAGAGGCTTGCCTTACTTCCACCCTTTCTTGTGGGAAACAAGGTAGAAACGGTGACTCTGACATTAAAATCCTCGATAAGTTCTGGGCATTTCTCGGTAATTTAAAGTTGCATAATCCGATTGTCTTGAGTTTCTGGCATATAATTAAACACAAAAATCAGGCTGATTGTTATATTACCTCGTAGTCAGAAGTAACTTTTTTTTTTTTAAAGAAGAAATGCTGGCCAGCTTTAGGGATATTTGAGGTGAAAAAGTAAAATAATATTGGTGTGCACACCGAAATGCTGGAGATTATAGGACTGCAGAACTTGCAGGTTATATTAAATTGGTTTATTCTTCCCTTCTATGCAGCAACGAATGTTTAATAAGTACCCAGGTTGGATATGTAGGATCAAATCTAAGTGAGTGTTTTGGTGTCGAAAATGTCATACTTCCATTGGATGATGTAGCTTTAACTGGAGTGATTGCCCCCAAAAGTCTGTTCGATTGAGTCTGGCGGACAGGCCGCGATGTGGAGGTCACACTGGGCGGCTTCAATTGTCGGACCGACTGAGTACATTGTACATACAAGTCAGAACTCAAACCAGACAAAAGTCGGTCCGAATGCTATGCTTTAACCAGGTTGACAGTCGGCGCAAAATTCGATCCTTAAATCCGTAGGCAACAGATAAAGCAAAGCCTAAAGTGAAGTCGTCCTCAAACCACTCACACACTAAACACTATATACATATATATTAAATTCCCAAATACTGCTCATGTTTGCACTCTTTATGCATTACAATGGATGGCCAGTGGTTTGACCAGTTTGAAAAAAAGCTGATAACAAAATTACCAGTCCAATAGTACTTTTTGGTATTCTGATTATTTGTTGATATAGATTTAAATTTGTGCTATAGTTGGCAAGCAAGAGGCCATTACAAAAATCCCTTATTGGGCCTGCGTGCTTCGGGCCTCAAGCATATATCGTGAGATAACTGCTTAATACACATACATAGTGTTCAAGTCTGTGGTTACATACATAGATATGTATGTATGTATGTATGTATGCATGCATATGTATGTATGTATGTATGTATGTATGTATGTATGTATGTATGTATGTATGTATGTATGTATGTATGTATGTATGTATGTATCACGTATATAATCTAATTTAACGGTGAATCGTTGGTGCCTTCGAGTCGGGCCCAAAAAAGTAAAGCAATAAGATGGACCACAGTAACAAATTTCTGATAGAAATCTGCAGTTGATCTCAAAATCAATGATAATGCCTGTAGTTACAAATGCCGTGGCTCTGTGATCAATCATTACATTGACAAATGTAAGAAACTCGCAGGGAAATATCATAATTCAAAATTAGAGGTTCCGCATAGATTTGATCTAGGGTGGGTTGGGTATATTATATAGCTATAGAGCATCGTTGATACTTAGTAGATAGGACTCTATATGATACATCAAACACCACTACAGTATTCCACCTCAAACGTCTCATAACGGTAGTCAGATAGCACATCGTTGTGTTAATAAAAATACCCCCCCAACCCCAATAATGTACACAATTGTCAATGGTGAACCAGACCGCTGTCCTTATCCGAAGTATGTACACATTTAGTCAACAATGACGTAGGCACATCAGAAACGGTGACCTGCCTACATTCACACCTCAAGACACCAGTCAGACTGCACACAGGAATGCACGCCCACCCCACATATATCCACTCCCACCGCCCCCTCCAGAAAAAAGGCCAATAAGGAAAGGCGCACATGCGCAGACTTGTAAACTTCCGTTTTCTGGGATGAGAGACAACCATGACATGCATTATTATTATTATTATTATTATTATAATATGCCCTATTCAAACAAGAACATAACTTTTAAACACAAGCTCTTTGCATAAAAAGAGAGGGTAAATGAAATCAGCAAATACATTCTTAATTTAAGAACCAAAATATATTATTCATATACATCTTCATATTTATCCGCTACTTTTGATTTGAAAAAAAAAGTAAAACATGTAGTTTAATAGACTTGAATCGGGAGCATGTTTGAGTTATCTTGTCTTTTTGCATTCGCTCTTATTTCGTGAACTCTGTGCTGATATCGATAAACACTGGATGAGGGAACGAGGAACTCGTCTTCTCTCATTGGTTGTTTGATACCCAACAGTTTTCGCCGCTTTTTCTAATGGGTTATTCTCCACCCTTACTCTGGGTAGGGGTAAATCTTTTAGCTACATCGTACCATTAAAAGATCATTTCAATCATTCATAGAAAATGGCTTCGTTTGATTGGTGACGAGCATCATGTAAGTCCCTGAAGAACAGGGTAACGGGACCTAATATCATTCATTACGCGAATAAATTATTCCATTTGAAGATAAGCAATATTGACCATTAAACCATGCAGAGTGCCCAATCGGAGTCTATGGTACAATTCGGTTTGTCAAGATACACAAACAAATTTTGCTTTTAGGCTTATAAAAGAACACCAATAAAATAAATGGATACTCATATAAATGGCAATATAAAATATATTATAACTACCAACCCTTTTGCCCCTTTTTGTGTGTTAAACTTAGGAAACGACTTACAATGCCTCCTTTAACAATAACAATAATATTTTTTTAATAATTAAAGTTGTTTGTTTGTTTGTTGTTGTTTTACGTCCTAGCAACATCTAAAGGTCCTCAGCACTGCTACATATTCTGAGATTTGACAACGAGGACCAGATGGGCTATCTTCTTGTTAGTCGTCTCGTTCTTTCTTATTCGAACACTCTATATTGCTCATTTGCATAATTACTGTGTATAGTTGACTTTAAAGGATATTCATTATTATCCCACCATTCAGTGGATATGGAATCAGCATCTGTGCCCGGTGTAAAGGCATGATATTGTCGCATGAATAATTTTGTTTCCTAATAACAATAAAACTGCCGGGAAGGCAGTCTTATACTGGTATAATTCTGCACTCCTCAGTATAAGATGGCAAAATAAGTGTTTATACAGGGGGCTCCTTTACTCTGGGGGTCCCCACCCCCCAGTAAATTACTCCCCCCTGGTAAATTTACTTCGATATATATATATTATTTCCGACGGGGGTAGAGAGGGCAAGAATCAGAAGGGGACATTTTATACCGCTACACTGGGAACTAGCGGTGACCCAGGGCCGCGTTCAGAGTCCGTCTCGGAGATGTCGCGGCGATGATTTTTGGCTTATTTGCGTTCAGGGTGCGTCGCGGTGACGTCTCGGCGACGCCTCCATTTTCAGATAGGAGACAAAAAGCGCCTCGAAAATGGCCGCCGTGTCCAGTAGTTTCAGCCTATCACAGCGCAGCATTTGCATTGCAATTGGCCGCCGCCTAAGGGGGCGGCCATTTTCGAGGCGACAAACTTGCTTGTGCAGTTCAGACTAGCGTGACGTCAGTGCCATCTCCGAGGCGCCTCCGAGACGGACCCTGAACGCGGCCCTGGTCACCTCAGCAATGACGTCTCCTCTACACAAACACGCGCGCGGACAAAGAATATACAGTCACACCCTGTAACCTGCACACCATGTGACCACGCGCGGACAAAGAACATACAGTTACACCCTGTAACTTGCACACCATGTGACCAAGCGCGAACAAACATAGTCACACCCTGTAGTCTGCACACCATGCGACCAGTCTCTCACTGTAAGAATCAGTCCCTTCCCAACTGCCAGTTACATACATGCATACCTCACAAATCCGCGGTCCATATCTAATGCACTCGAAGTGATCACATGATATCCCTATAATAACACCAGCCGACCATTTAAGTTGTCGCCTGCTGTCGCTAAAAGTCGTCTGCGGGAGAGAAAAAAATATCACTATATACTTGTTAAAATAATCAATTTATTACTAAAAAAAACTCGTTTGAATTCACCCCCAAAGTAGTCTGCGCAAACAAAAATTTAACTAACCGCTCGTCACCTTCGTGCCAATACCTATTAATGCCAGCAGACTATGCTATGGATCATTTGGAGAAAATGAGAAAGTAGCGTTCATAAGCCTAGCTTCTATGGACGTTCTATAGGAGATCCCATTCTTGTCATCCGCTGTGAGTCTAAGCAAGCAAGCAATGCGGAGAGCTTTGGGTTCTAGTTAAGCAGCGATTGTTGTATCACGTTGACGGCTTGTCTGGACTGTATACGTATATAAGCTAATTTAACGGTCAATTGTTGGTGCCTTCGAATAGGGAGACCATGGCCTGGCACTTGCTGTGAGTGGAGCGAGCATTCATTCAGCAGGGATCTGGTTACAACTCGACTTGACCTTTGACCTGTGACCTCTACATTACTGGTGGTCCTTATGAATACATAACCAACAAAGTTACACCAGTTGACCTCTGACCTCAACATTACTAGTACAGAGCATGACTGTTCCTTACGAGTACATAACCAACCACGTTACATTTAGGTTTGACTTCTGACCTCTAGATTACTAGTATTTTTGTTTAACGACCCCCCAGCATAAAAAGTAGACATCAGCTATTGGGGGACATTACTCGTACAGAGCATGACTGTTCCTTACGAGTACATAACCAACCAGGTTACATTTAGGTTTGACCTCTACATTACTAGTACAGAACGTGACTTACGAGTACATAATCAACCAGGTTACAGGTTTGACCTCTGACCTCTACATTACTGGCAACAGAGCGTGAATACATAACCAACCAAGGCGGGTGGATCTGTGGACTGACTGAGTGCGGCTGCTTCGTTCACTACCAAACAAGAGATCTCATCTTCACAGCGAAACAATATACATATACGCAGTAACAAACCACCCATGAAGGATAATAACAAGTAATATAAATCAGCAACCTTTCGCGAACATTAACAAATAAACCCGAACAAAATTAATATTAAAACAAATATCATGTATTATAGATGTATATTTTTGTTTTGTTCTCTCATAACGCTCCCCACATTACTTTTCTATTTTTTGTTACTCTTATTTTCACTTCTTCGAAACTAAATTGTGCGAGATTGCATACCAAAAAGGGTAAGTTGGGGTGGGGTGGAGGACGGGATGAAATAATTTCATTCTTATGCTATCTATAATTGCCACTTTGCTTTTCAAACTAATTTGAGCGCTCAAGAAGTTTGAAACATTTCGTCGGAGGTACAGGCTCAGTGGTTATGACGCTAAAGAAAAACGCAAAATATAATTAATTACGCTGAATAACTTCTTTATATATCTTGAATTTAAAATATATAACAATATACATATTTTGCATATATATAATACATATAATACACAATATATATAATATATACGATATAATATATATACGATATAATATATATCATCTATATAATATACATCATCTATATAATATACATCATATGTAATATATATTATATATAATATATATATCATACATACACATACATCAAATAAAATATAAGATTTGTTATTTTCTGGTTGTGCCCTGATCGCGAAAGCCTGCTGGTTTACATGCCGACGCCGCCCCCGGCGAGGGGTCTCCAGCCGTCAGACGGGCGTTCCCGGCCGTCAGACGGGCGTGTCCGGCCGTCAGACGGGCGTGCTGCGGTGGGTGCGGATACCCACTTTCTCGGCGAAGGAGTCGAAGAGGCCGGCGAAGGCGGAGCCGGGCTCGCCGTTCTTGAAGCCGATCATCGAGCTGTAGACGTTGAGGAAGGTTCTCCGCACGGCGTCCAGTCGCTGCTTCCGGACACTCTCCTCAGGCTCCTCGGCAATGTCGCACCTATGTGTGGGGGACAAGCAGTGTACCTGACCTCAGAACCGGGCGCGCTGGCCGAATCGGTAGAACGGGGTCCAGGCATACGGGAGATCGGTTCCCGGTCGAGTCAAACCAATGACGTATAAAATTGATACTTGTCGCTTTGTAGCCTGGCGCTCGGCATTAATAGGATAGAGCAAGGACTGGTTAGCTCAGTATCAGGATAATGTGACTGAGTGGGATATCGGGTTAGAGTGCCGGCGGCCTGATTTCCTAGTGGGCCATGAGTGTGCACTGTCACAAGTCGGGACCAACAAAACAAACCTGACCTCAGCGACCCCTGCGACCCTCCGCCACTTGTGGACAATTTACCAAATGCACAAACTGTCCTTTCGCCCCCCCCCCCCCGCCCCACACCTCATTTGATTGTCCCTTAATGACAGAATACTTGTCAGGACTACACTGGTCTGGCTGCAGAGTGGCACGTTGAAGACAGGTGCCACTGGATTTAGTCATGGCGATGGCGACACGGTACCCCAGTGGGATGTTTGTTTGGTTGTTGTTTTATGTCCTAGCAACATCTAAGGTCATATCAGGATGGGTACCGACTTGTGACAGTGCGCACTCATGGTGACTTTATAGTGCTGTCCCACTGGGAGACCAGGCCACCAGCACCTTGACCTGATATCCCACTCAGTCACATTATCCTGACACTGAACCAACCAGTCCTTGCCCTATCCTAATAATGCCGAGCGCCAGGCTAGGAAGGAAGAACAAGCCCGAATGAATGCATTCCGGACACAAGCTGCACTGAGATCACCTTAAATATTAAATGTTGCTCAATCAATCAATTCTAATAATAACAAAATACCAATCGGTAATTATTATTAATAAGTATTAATAATAACAATTACCATCATCATCATCGCTTCATAATCAGATGAAAGCATAAGATTGTCTACAATTTCACAAATCCAGCTCAACTGGTATGGGGAATGTAGTGACGGGTTATTTGGACTTCATGACTGAGAATACTGCGGGGAATGTAATGAGTTGTTATTTGGATTTCATGACTGAAAATATTGCGGGGAATGTACCGATGGGTTATTTGCACTTCATGACTGAGAATACTGTGGGGAAAGTACTGACTCGTTATTTGGATTTCATGACTCAGAATACTATGGGGAATGTACTGACTGGTTATTTGGATTTCACGACGGAGAATACTACGAGGAATGTACCAATGAGTTATTTGGACTTCATGACTGAGAATACTACAGGGAATGCACTAACGGGTTATTTGGACTTCATGACTGAGAATACTGCGGGGAATGTACCGACAAGTTATTTGGACTTCATGACTAAGGACAGTGCGGGGAATGTACCGACGGGTTATTTGGACTTCATGACTGAGAACACTGCGGGGAATGTACTCACTTGTTATTTGGACTAAACTCTACAATAGACGAGCGTGGCGACTCCGGTGAAGACGTGCTTCCCCGGAAACTGCCAGTGCCAGAGATGATCTGCCAGCTGAAGACGAAGCAGTCACAGTGGAATGAGTGTCAGACACAGGGTGGGACTGCGCAGTGAAATGGAAGGCTGTACATGGTAGGGACATAATACTACAAAGGCAGTGTTAACCATGAAGACCTTTTACCAGGTGCATTAACCAAAGTGATACTGGAGTCGATGCACATAGGAAAGTGCATATAAAAGACCCTTTGCTGCTTATCGGAAAGAGTAGCCTATGTGGCGGCAGCAGGTTTCTTCCAAAGAAATATGTCAGAATGCCCCTATGTTTGATATCCAATAGTCAATGATAAAAATCAATGTACTCTAGAGGTGTCGTTAAATAAAACAAGCTTTACAGAGTACACGCACATTGTAGAGGTCCAATGGTCTCAAAAAGCCTATATTAGGTTGATAGGATCATCTAATAAATGCTTCGAATTTTGATCAAGTAGAAATCAAAATATTGAGGAAGTGAAAAATCTAACACATATTGCTAGATAGCCTGACACTTGGCAATTACAAGGATAGGGCAAGGACCACTTTCATTGGTATCAAGATAACGTGACTGAGTAGGTGGGATATCGGGTCATGGTGCTGCCAGCCTAGTCTCCCAGTGGTGTAGCAATTGACCCTACAAAATAGATCAAAATCTGATCTATTTTGTTACATTACAAAATCGCCATAAGTTACCTTAGATGTTGGTTAGTTGGTTGTTGGAGTTCTACGTCCTGGCAACATTGAAGGTCATTGTCATATCAGGAAATGTACCGATTTGTGACAGTGTGCACTCATGGTGACTTTATAGTGCTGCCCCACTGGGAGACCAGGCTGTCAGTACCATGACCTGACATCCCACTCAATCACATTATCCTGACACTGAGCCAAGCAGTCCTTGCCCTATCCTAATAATGCAGCGTGCCTGGTTAGGAAGCGATAAGTATAAATTTGTACACCATTGCTTTGACTCAACCAGGGTTTGAACCCATGGGTTCGAATCGCACGGGTTCGAATCCCACGATCTACCAAAACGGGAAACGGACGCTCAACTCATTCGGCCATCCCGTCTGGTCGACCTTAGATGTTGATAGGACATAAAACACCAACGAACAAAGTGCTACCGACCTGCCGCAGGCGGGCGAGTTGGCCATGTTCTCCTGCACACGGTGGATGCTGTTGGGCACAGCCATGGGTGTGGTGGAGGCGTACTGACTAGAGAGCGGCACTCGACACATGACCGCCCCGGGATCGGCGCCCCCTAGCGTGTTGGACGGTGAGTGACGCAGCGCATGCGCGCTGAAGTGTTGCGCGTTGGCGCCCGCCGCCACGCCACAGACGTTCCTGAGAAAGCAAGAACAACGGCGCCTCATTTTAAATGCCACTGGTTAAAATGGGCTGGCCTGGACGCAATGAGTCACCGGACGGGATGCCTGGACAACTTTATGGCATGGGTTAGGTGACTAGGATCACCCGTTGATTGGAGACAACTCTGTATCAGATAGGTTAGGTAACTAGGAGCTCCCATTGATTGGAGACAACTCTGTATCAGATAGGTTAGATGACTAGGAGCACCTATTAATTGGAGACAACTCTGTATCAGATAGGTTAGGTTACTAGGATCACCTGTTGATTGGAGACAACTCTGTATCAGATAGGTTAGGTTACTAAGATCACACGTTGATTGGAGACAGCTCTGTATCCGATAGGTTACATTACTAAGAAGTACAATCACACATTGATTGGAGACAACTCTGTATCAGATAGGTTAGATGACTAGGATCACGCATTGATTGGAGACAACTCTATACCAAATAGGTTAGGTTACTAGGATCACCTGTTGATTGGAGACAACTTTGTATCAGATAGGTTAGGGTACTAGGATCACCCATTGATTGGAGACAACTTTGTATCAGATAGGTTAGGTTACTAAGATCACACGTTAATTGAAGACAACTCTATACAAAATAGGTTAGTTTACTAGGATCACCCGTTGATTGGTGACGGTTCCCTATATACCAGTACATACCCGTTGGGGAGTGGCGAGTCCTCTGCATCGGTGGAGTTGGTTGTGAAATAGATAGGTGCATTGTCAATGCTGGACTTGGTGCTGTTGAGGCTGCTAGTGCTGCTTATACTTGTGTTGCTGCCTCGGTAACTCGCTCGTTGCATTTCTGGGTCTGCAGAATGAAATGATGGAAAGTAAAAATAACAGAAATACACTTAGAATAGTCTTAAATTAACATGTTCATTACTGTTATAGCTCACTGTATATGCTATAAGAGCTTTATATTATCAGACTATATCCACCTCAACTTCTTTGAAAATTTTAAACTTTAGTATTATTAATTCTTTATTTTAAGCATAAATTCTTCTCTTATTAGAACAAATTCACCTTCCCTATTAAAGATTCCACAACCAAAAGACTAACCTGAATTTGAATTTGATCATAAATATTAAAATTGGTTGGTTGTTGGAGTTCTATGTCCTGGAAAAATCTAAGGTCATGTCAGGATGGGCACTCATGGCGACTTTATAGTGCTATAGGAGACCAGGCTACCAGCACCATGACCTGATATCCCACTCAGTCATATTATCCTGACACTGAGCCAACCAGTCCGTGTCTTATCCTAATAATGCCGAACGCCTGGCTAGGAAGCTACAGGTATCAATTTTAAGACATTGGTTTGACTCGACCAGGGTTCGAATATATATATAATACAGTTGGTTATCATTTTATTATAATTATAACAATAACTTTTATGTACAATGTGTATATCTAATTAAAATATTCCTGACGGTAAAGGCACCCACCTAATAGAACACCCTCCATATTACATTCCGAGTCTGTTCTGCACACGTCTTGTATCTTTGGTCGTCTTTTGGAAGGGTAAATATTCATAAAGGTCAAGGTCATGAGGGTTCAGTAAAGCAGATACGATTCATTGTGTCATGATAATGAAATTTACACATTTCAAAATTAATTTACATCGTGGTTTGTAGCTAGATTGTGCTTCAGGCTATTTTCGTCTACATATGATCTATTTCAGTGTTAATTCAATTTCAATAACTTATATTTTTTATTCGGGAATATTAATATAAAATATATATAAATGAGAACCTAATGGCTCGCAACTACAAGAATAGAGCATAATTTCTCCAGTGTTTCCACAACCTGACCGACATGGCTGAAGGAAATAATAAATTATGTGACCATAATTGTATTCACATTATTTTGTATATTATACTATATTCACCAACATAAGATGTAGAACTCTTATCATCATGTAACCACATGTCACTAACCTTTTAGTAAGTACACTATACTCGTCTGACGTGATATGCTTAAGAAAATTAAATCCGAAAAAAAATATCTGCAAACAAAAATACACATCATATATATAATATTACCATAGACTGCTAACTAACGCAGGTAACTTGAATCACTAGGTGGCAGCACAAGCAAATTGATAGTGTTGCATTGAACCACCAGATGGCAGTACCTTACAGGACGCATATGCTAACTACACTGACACACATGCCAAGAGTTCATCACTTACAAGTGCAATACACCGTAGTTTGTAAACATAACAAAGGTGTTCATTATACCCATACATAATATCCAACAGATAAACAGTGGAATAATATTTTATCTTATCAACAATATTTGCTATGTCAATTTCATCGCAATGTACATTAGATAATCCTACCAAGCTTGGTTATCCGGAGGGATATTGCTATAGGTACAAAATGAGTTAAAAGTATAGGGTCTATAGTATAGGGGTGCAAGGAGGATCAGCTACAGTCCTTAATGAGGGACCAACGGAACTCAGAACAGCCATATTAAGGAGACAGTCCAGAATCTCGCAATGTGAAACTTTATTTGTTATTTTTTTAAATGCATGAACTATTTTGTGTCAATAAAATGTTCAATAATCGACTTACCTCTTCCCCTTTCCCTATCCGGTCTGGAAAATTATGTCTGCAAAAAAAGTATACACTTGATCACAGTTTCATTTATCACAAATTTTTATTAAAAGAATAAAGTACACATACATGAATAACTACAATTCTGTCCAAAAAGTATATTTCTAAATTATACTAACCATTTATTTTCTGATATGGAATTTATAACTGTAGGCTTTTAACCTCATACATTTCTTAACACATAATTGATTTGTGATTTGACATATTGTGTAAAACCAATGGTTTGATTCAGATTGAATACAGGTTGAACACTTTTCGACATGAAAACGGCCTTTTTTCCCCGACACAATATTAACCAACTACCAATCAATCAATAAATCAAGCAAGCAAGCACTTGAAAGAGGGTTTGAGGTAGTCTTGAGGGGGACCAGGAAGAGAAGTGATTTCAACCATGTATTTATACCTCACTGTTCATCGGCGATTAATAAATAATAATAATATTAAAAAATGAAACATACCCAAAGAGAAACCAGTCGTAGGCGATGGTGAGGTAGAGGATTTCGACGGGACCGAGGTTTTGGTGGATGGCGCCGTCAGCCCACAGTGAGAGGCGGAGGAGGGAGATGAAGAGGGGGGTTCGATCCCACCCAGAGATACAGTGCACTAGTAAGCCCTCGTCTCCTATTGGACACGCAACACAGGTGCAGTTTTAAAGTGTAATTCATGCACATCTTTTTTTACTGTCCAATTGCCAGGTTTACATTACATATTACATGGTGCATATTGCATTCATGCTAAATATATATAGGTTTGTGTTAAATGAAAAGCATACATCCAGAAAATCACATCACACAATATACATTATATATACCATGTTATATTTGTCTATATAAGGCTTCTTGGATATAGGCCCTATACATAAAAAAATAATGTATTACATGAAATCTAATCTATATAACAGATTATGTATATATTAGATATTGCATATAATATATATATATAATATAATGTTATGCATGCTATAGTATAGATACCAAATTTATAACATAACAAAATATATATATAAATTGTATATACCATATGTATTATATACGACATACATATATATTACATACACAATTTTAAATATATGTGCTTGTAGGTAGGATTTGCGACAATAACTGATAAGCAGTCCTATATTCTGCATTGGATGCAAAACATTAGTTTCTCCATTGAAAGAAAGAAGACAAACTAAGAAAAACAACTACACAAGGTAGACCAAACAGGAAACCTTTCTAGCTGTTGTCAGGAAGGGTTTTTCCTGACTCAATCTCAGACTTACCTTCTCTAACGTTGTGAAGCAGTAACGTAAGGTAGTTTTGTGTGAGAGTAACCAAGTCCCATTTCTGTAAGCAACAACCCATGAGATTCAAACTACAATATGTTGAAATCGGATCTAGCTGTACTATCACTATTGCTATTATGGCAAATATTAAAGTATCATAGTCCTCTTTTTGAGTTCCTGCCGTACTTTTTTAAGGCAAATATATTAGTTTGATCGTTTACCCTAGCTTAGTTTGGAGTAACATATATATAAATGGCGATATGTGAAAAATAAATTGTTGGATGCACTTAAGCATGCTTTAGAGTAGACAAGTTATTTTTAATGGACTCAGTATTCCCTTGCATGTAGCAATACATGCTTAATAAGTGCACCAATATCTACGTTGGATATATAAGACCAAATCTAGATAAATATTTTGATTTAGAAAGTTGAATGGTTCCATCGGACTAGGCAGCCAATTTGTTACTGCTGATGCCTATGTCAGAATGTCAATGTGTTCGCCCAAATTAACCTGGCATATTTTAACTTCAAATATCTCCAACGTTAGCCATTTATAATAAAAGTTACTTTAAATCTAAAGTAAGGTAGGTTATAACAATCAACCTAATACAGTATAACCCCGTTAAACCAAACTTGAAGGGACCCTAGAAATTTGTTTGGATTAACCGATCATTGGTTTAACCGAGCTTTGGCTTTAACTTTGACTTCGAGTAAGTGTATTGCACATGTAATATACAATGTATGTGGACAGTTTGATTGTTTTGTTTTTTATGTGTATACAGTATAACCCCGTTAAATGAAGCTCGGTTAAACCAAACGATCGGTTAATCCAAACTTTTTTCGGCGACCCGGCAAAACACTACAATATATCATGTAAAAAAAGTCAGTGGGGTCTCAGATGACCGTATAACCACATGAAAGTTTGGTTTAAACATACCGGAGTGGCCTGGGGACTGACAATTTTGTTTGGATTAACCGATAATTTGAATTAACCGACTTTGGTTTAACAAACTTTTTTTATATGATAAATGGTAGTATTTTGCCGGGCCGCCGAAAAATGTTTGGATTAACCGATCGTTTGGTTTAACCGAGCTTGGTTTAACGGGGCTATACTGTATATCCATAGATAAAAAGAAATATTGCAGAAACACAAAACCATCCGAATGGGCCAATTTGGAGGGTGGAATCCATAGACTACATATATTGCAAGGCATAACATTTATTTTATTACACACATGCTATGTTGTAACTGTGGTACCTTCTCAGCCGAATTACACTAGCACCATTGTGAACTCATCAGAATACAGTTCCTTATCAATTAGCAAAATAGCTCTGGACAGGCACAATAAAAAAAACTTGTCAGGATTGTATACTTGTAAGGATCATAATACTTAGTGGGCAGCATGAGTTCAAATGGATGTTAAGGAATATAAATAAAATTGCAATACCTTACGTCAATGTGTGCTTAGCATTAAGGTCAGTCATGTATCCTTCATCCACTAAAGGCCCTCTTTTGGGTTCTAATAGATCCACCTTTTCGCTTTGAACAATATGAAATCACTCCTCCCTCCTTTGCGCTCTAACTATTACAAATGCGTACTCGAATGTAAAATTAGGTCTTTTGAGGGGCCATTCAAACATCAAGTAACGCTATTTTGGTCAAAATTAGACCCCACCCACTCCATTGAAAAGCTCTGTAACACTACACCATACACGCCACATAACGCTCAGACCAACACCCCCCTCCCACCCACAACTGGTACGTAATATAGGGTTCACACCCATTTTGCCATATAAAATTCTATCTAGGACTTTCTAGGACCTTTCAGTGCAAAATGTCGGGACGTTCATTAAATTAAAGTGTCCCGAAACACAGCTGTATTCATAGTCAATTCAGTGGGTAAGATGTGAATTGTGAATAAGCATGAGAAATAACGATGAATATATGTATGGTTTCAATTTTGTTTAAACCAAGAGGAAGGATAACGAACCCACAAAAATCACGTTTAATCCAAAACACCACTGATTGAAGTTTGCACACGTTGGCGAAAATACGCTTTAACAAACTTTAATCATGATTTTCCATTTTCAAGGACTTTCAAGGGTATTTAGACAAAATTCCAGGACCTGAATCCTAAATTATCAAATTCTAGGACTTTCCAGGTTTCCAAGGACCCGTACGAACCCTGTAATTCCCGAATAGCCCCCCTTTCGGTTACAGTACCCACCCTGTACTTGGCCCAGTCTATGTTGTGCGGCGGTGACATGTTGGCGGGCAGGTCGAGCAGGGCGTCCACGTAGCCCTGGTTCCAGTCGAACATCATGCCCTCAGCCATGTAGCCGTTTTCCCGCCAGTCGCGGAAGAACTCGCACCCCGGGTACGGCACCGACATTATCACAAAGTCAGAGTACCGGTTCTCCTTGTCCACCTTCTCCGACGACGTCACACTTGGAAGGGAGTCACACACCGTGTTAACAGCTAGCAGATTTAAGTCGGCACTGGCTGGCCTGATTGTAGAATTTGTTGGCACCATAATAATAGCCCCCCCCCCCCCAATGTGTTGCTACCTTGTCACCCCCCAATGTGTTGCTACCTTGTCGTGGTGGGGAGGCTTGTGTGCCTCCGTGACCATGAGAGATATACCGGCGGGGGGCTAGTCCCCTGGCAGGTTTAACCAAGCCGGGCAGGACTCATGGTAGAGGACAGACTAAGAGCAGGAACTGGTCCTCCAGGTTGGGGGTTGAGCATGGGGCCAACCCCACCCCGGAAAAAGAACAACGTTACAGAATCACAAACAAGAAACTCAAGGCCCAGGACCGGGAAAACTGGAGAGCCCTTGTTCATGGCCTATGCCCAAAGTTGGGCGCTAGGCGACACGTTCATCTACGACACGGCTGAGGAGGTGTTTGTGTGGATGGGCACTGACGCCTCAACGGGCGAAGAAGAAGAATAATAATAGCCTTATTTGCGCATTTTATTCTACTAATCAATTGGGAGAAATGATCCTGTTTGTTGCTGATATACTACCCATACACCATTAAATATTAACACGACATATTTATTTATTATTACATTCATTGATTAACCAGGGGAAATTTCAATAACGGACAACTGGTCTTCCTCATTCAATAGAGGACATTACCACTCATGCACCGTGGTCACGGTCCCGCAACCGTAGTGTTTGTCGTCGCCATCAGATGTTGCATGCACTGTGAATATTGTGTATTAATAGTGACTGACTACTTTGGTACCCTCCTAAAATTTTCAAAAGGGTGTGAACATTATTTTATTTTTCTTGGAAGCTCTAATGACCCAAAAGCAATATACTTTTGGAATTTTCAAAATATCCCAAAATTTGACTGACATACTTGCATTTTCAAGTTAGTAATTTCCATAGCTTTTGTATGCGCTGTGGCAATGGTCCCACAACCATAGTGTTTGTCGTTACCGTCAGATGTCACATGCGTTGTGAATATTGTCAATTGCTCCTTGCCCTATGCTAGTAATACCGAATGCCAAGCTGTGCAGTGACAAGTATAACCAAATTATTTATGCATTGGTTTTACTCGGCCAAGGTTTATTGAACCGGGTATTCAAATCCCACGACCTGCCACACGGGAAGTGGTCACTCAACTCAACTCATTCGATCATCCTGTCTGGTACTTTTATTAGTTATAAAACAATAGTACAACACAAGTTGTCGATAAATGCAACCTTCAGCCAACCAATCAGATACATGAAACATGACCTTCGAGACTGACACAGCTGCACAGTAAAACCTCTCTAAATCGACCGACCATGGGCCTGACTTTAAATGGTCCATTTATGGAGGTTGTCGGTTTAGGGAGTTTTTTTAAAAATTATCGTTACAATGGTATTGAATGGGCGATCGTTTGGGACCCAGATAAAGCGATCAATACAGGGAAGTGGTCGATCTGTGGAGGTGGTCGGTTAGAGAGGTTTTACCGTATATTGTTTTGAAACACCACTAAGGAGTACTCACTTCATGCCGAACTTGACCTTCTTCTTCTCCACCATTAGATCACAGATGTAGCCGACTGAGAACGTCTTCAGCAGGCGGATGTCATGGCCGCGGATCCTATTGAACAATTGCCACTCGCTACTGCCAGTGTTGCCATCACCAGTACTGGTTGGGCGCAGCGGGGCAGGTCCGGGTTCACATTAAGCACAGTGCACGAGCAAAGCTACGTCATGCTGCTATGCCAGTCAAAAGTCAGGGAGTGTTCGGTAGTCAGAAATTCAAAATAATAAAATTACCTAAACTTAAAAATAATTAATTAAATTTTTTTTAAACTTATTTTGGGGTACATTAGTTGATTAAGCAGGGGAAATTTCAATCACGGACAATTGGTCTTCCTCATTCCACTGCTCCTTGCCCTATACTAGTAATGCCAAGCGCTAGGCTAGGTAGCGACAAGTATACATTTTTAAGTCATTGGTTTCACTCGGGCAGGGTTTGAACCATCGAGTTTTTTCAGATAAATATATTAGGTTGATTACTCAAATCTACTAGATTTTCGGTAAAAATGGTATTAAGTTGACTACTAAAATCTACTTGACTTTACTTTGAAGTAATTATTATTTGTAAGGGTTAACTATGTGGAGATATTTGAAGTGTGAACATGCAATATTGACTTTGACATGATTATCCAAATGCTCGATAAAATAAGTTTCAGCAGTTGGTTGGTTGTTGGTTTTACATCCTGGCAACATCTAAGGTCATATCAGGACGGGGCTTCAGCAGTGACATGTTCTATTCAATTAACTTGGTATTTATTCTATCCAGAAATACATGTTGAATGAGTGCACCAGTATCTTAGAGATATGTAGGATAAAGTCTAGCCCAGGGTTTTGGTTTTGGAAATGTTAATGCTTTCATTGGAGTATGTAGCTTTAAAGTTGCATAATCCGATGCATCAACATAACAAATTCGAGAAATCAAACATTTGCCCAGATTTGGTCCTTCGTATCCAACTGAGGTACTGGTGCATTTATTTAGTTATTAAGCATTAATTGCTGCATAAAAGGAATATTAATTTAATATAATAGAACCCATCATTGCTGCAAGCAACGCAAGCCTCCGACATTCAGCATTTTGGTGTCCACATCATTTCAAATATCTCCAAAGTAGTTTTTTTTTAATGATTGCAAATTAAAGCTGCATAGTCCGATGAAATGTCAAACTTTCAAAACTAAAACAATTATCTAGATTTTATTCTACATATCTAACTTAGATACTGGCGTACTTATTAAGCATTTGTTTCTGCACAGAACTGAATAGTGAGTCAATTTAATAGAACCAGTTACTGGTGTCAGAGTATTGGCATGCTTGCCAAAACTAATCCGACATGCTTGCACTTCAAATATCTCAAAAGTTAGCCAATTAAAATAAAGTTACTTCAAAATAAAGTACATTATAATGACCAATCTAATATATTTATCACAGAAAAATGACAGAAACTCAAAACAATCGGACAATGCAACTTAAAAATAACGTATGTTACAGCGAATAACCTAATATAATAACCTTTTTTGGGGGGGGGGGGGGGGAGGGGAGGAGGTCAATTCTGACCGAAGAAATCCAAATTCAAATCGCGGCCGATTCGCAACCTAGAGCACACTAGATGCTCGGCTTATTACAAAAATATATTTTTGACAATACGTTTTTGGGGTTAAAAAAGAAATGAAGCTGACATTTTATTTGTCCTCCCTTTCTTTCCTTTTACAACTGGGCATAGCAAAACACAAAAGTGGTATCGGACTAGGCACAGTCAGATATAACTTTGATCCAAATGGGTATATTGGCGGATATTGTAATGAATATAAATAGCAAGTATGCGCTTAATAAAATAGCTCAACTAATCACATGAAATACAGGTGAAACCTTCAGCCCTACAATTGCTTAATTACAGCTTTATATATGAGTCAGCCTCACGAAAATGGGCCAATTGGTGGTTTATTTAAGAGGTCGGCGTCGCAATTCTTAAAGTGTAGTGCATTTCTTTGTTTTATATTAAATTATCCTAGAAACAAATAAGCTTGTATTTTCTCTGACTTTACATTCAGGATAAATTTAAGGACGTTGCAACACCTCTGTCAATGCTAAACTATAAGTATGCCGATCGACGCCGACATCCAATGATCGACGCCGACAACTTTAACAGATGTCGGTGTCGCAATTCTTAAAGTATTGTGCATTTCTTTGTTTTATATTAAATTATCCTAGAAACAAATACGGTTGTTGTGTTTTCTCTACCTTTACATTCAGGATAAATTTAAGGACTTTTCAATACCTCTGTCAATGCTAAACTATAATTATCCTGTTCGACGCCGACATCGAATGATCGACGCCGACAACTTCCCCCAATTGGCCTCTTTTCGTGATCCTGACTCATATACATACATGAAATAAAGGTGAAGCTAGCTCTATAATTCTATAAATAAATAAAATAACCTACTAGGTTAGAGATGCATGTAGAGGTATAGAATAGACTATAATACACAATTGAGGTTAATCAAACATGACGGAGAAAATGATAACAGTTACATAACCACATAATATTCAATTAATATTTTATTTACATTAGAATTTAGTTAATTTTAATTGGCGGGAGGTGAGGGTGGATCTATTAACACCTGAAAGAGTGGGTTTAAGCTTTGGTGGATGAAGGATACATAACTGACCTTAATGCTAAGCACACACTGACGTATGGTATTGCAATTTTGTTTATAATCCTTAACATCCTCTAAGCGTGATTGTTGGTTGTCGGGGTTTTACATCCTGACAACACCTAAGGTCATATCAGGACAGGTACCGACTTGTGACAGTGTGCACTCATGGCGACTTAATAGTGCTGCCCCACTGGGAAATCAGGCTGCCATCACCATGACTGATATCCCACTCAGTCACATTATCCTGACACTGAGCTCACCAGTCCTTGCCCTATCCTATTAATGCTGAGCGCCAAGCTAGGAAGCGACAAGTATCAATTTTGTACATCATTGGTTTCAACCGGGAATCAAACTCCTGATCCCCAACATGGCAGGCCTGCACTCTACCGATTCGGCCATCGCGCCCGGTCAGATGATGCCAGCTGTCGTGGTAGTGCTACAAAGGGAACATAGTGCCTAAAATGGGACTCGAACCAACATTTATAGCATTCTGAGACTAGTGTCATAACCATGAGGCTATCTGGGCTCCCTGATGCTATCACCATACTCCCGCCTACATGTGCATTTGGCTCCTTGTCTATGGGGTCAACGTAGCCTACTACGCTCATCCTGGAATCGTAAGTCTTCCTATTGCTTCACGTCTACAACTCGTTTAATGCTTAGGATTACTATATAGGTACACAGGAAGTGTACCTATATATCCATACACAGGGCAGGTTCATCAACCATACAGAATCCTGGGTAACGGCACCAATGTTTTGCAGGTCTCGCAAACAACGGCAATATCATACCCAGTGGGGATTCAAACCCACATTTCTGCCATTCTGAGGTGAGTGTTCTCACTATGAGACTATCTAGACCCTAAAACCAATCAACCTACCCGTACCAACATGTGAATACAGCTCCTTGCTTATAAGGTTTGTTTGTTGTTGTTTTACATCCTAGCAACATCTAAGGTCATATCAGGACGGGTACCGACTTGTGACAGTGTGCACTCATGGCGACTTTATAGTGCTGTCCCACTGGGAAACCAGGCTGTCGGCACCATGACCTGGTATCCCACTCAGTCACATTATCCTGACACTGAGCACACCAGCCATTGCCCTGTCCTAATAATGCCGAGCGCCTGGCTAGGAAGTGACAAGTATAAATTTTTAAGTCATTGGTTTGACTCGACCAGGGTTTGAATCCGCGACCCCATGATCTACCAGCACGGGAGACGGACGCTCTAACTCATTCGGCCATATGGTCAACACAGACTACTACAACCAATATACCCTACCCTTGAACAGGGCCAGTTTTAAGCCCATTGGACCAATTCCTCCCCATTGGGCTCCATGCCTAAGGGGACCTCACACAAGGGTAATCTATTCTAGTCTTGTAAATCATTTTTACCTAAAGCAGACCTTGGCGGAGAGCCCCTCCAAAAATGTTCCCAAATTGTACCCAACATCTTTTAAGGCCAGTCTTGTCTATCAACTTATTTTGACAAAAACAATCCACTTAAAACCCCTCCCAAATCCCCCAAACTGTACGAGTATTCTAATGCTTGTTTGTTTGTTTCTGTTTGTTTGAGTTTAAAGTCCTGGCAACATATCAGGAGGGATATTCTAATGCAGTACAGCCGGGTATTAATAATAATAATAATTAGCGGTACAAGTTGTGCAGTATGTGAGACGGACTATAACCTATAAGCAACTGTGGCATACAATATGCATAAACAAGTGGGATGGTGACAAGAGAAATGACATGGATCTCTTTGAATCAGGGAATGCTAGCAGCAACAACAAACAGTCGTCTGACCTAGTTAACAAGCCACTCTCTTCTGCGCCAGGTAGGGTCTCTCCCGCTGTGCCACAGCTCGAGAAGAAGAAGTCAAACCCCGACCGGCCGTAGATCTCCACGCCACCCGAGATCGTCGCTGCCCGGCAAATATGCTGCGTGTGAAAGAAACATGAATAACAACAACAACAACAGGAGAGGCAGGTTTGGTTGTCGGAATTTTTCATCCAAGCAACATCTAAGATCCTATCAGGATGGGTAGCGACTTGTGACAGTGCACACTTATGGCGACTTTAATAGGGCTGCCCCAGTGGGAAATAAAGCCACTGGCGCCATGACCCAAAATACCACTCAGTCACATTATCCTGATAGTGAGCAAACCAGTCCGTGTCCTATCCTAGTAATGCCGAGCGCCAGGCTAGGTAGTGACATGTATAAATTTGGTACGGCACTGGTTTTACTCGGATAGGATTCGAACTCCCGACTTTCAGTTCGGGAAGCCTGCGCTCCACTGATTAGGCTACTGCGTCCGGTACAGGAAAGACAAAAAGTGGACTTCTCGTTCAACAAAGGTTGATGCTTGGTCTGTTAACTTTATATAATCAACTCTCGTTAATAATTTCCAAATTAACGGGGTCAGACTAACATGAGTTGCCTGTACACATATATAATGCATAAATTGGTAAGTGGGCTTTCGAATATCAAAATATAACTGATTTGCTATTGCAGTTAATTCATCTAATTAATCCAAAGTAAATTATATTGCAGTACCCACTAACGAGAACACAGCATACTTACTCTATTATATAATATATCGTGTAGGTAATGCACATTACATTATAATTTAGTTACTTTCTTTTCATAGAAGTGCCTTGCAAATAAATCAAATCGAAAAAAAGTGACGAAATGAATTGTCGATCACTTGTTTAATCGCACTAAACACTGCATGTTTTATCTTGGGAAAACCCCAATAAGTTACTAACCTTTCCCTCAAATAGGATAACAGGTACGGCGAACCTTGCTCTGCATCTAGCAAATTTGGCTTTGTTGAACAGTTCCCGCAACTTGGGCATATCGTAAATGGACTGTACGCTGTGAAGAAACAAAGACATCATACAATCAGGCATATGCATCGATATGGAAAATAATGAGCAATGCGCATATTATTTTACAGGCATTTACTTAGGATATTCCACTAACTTGGAAACAATTGCTTGGTGGCTATTATTTTACAACAATTGACTATTGTAACTGTGAAGTGCCATCCGAACGACCAACCGCAAAGCTAGCAAATAGAGGATTTCCACCATCAACCTGCCCTCTGACGGCAGTGGCAAGAACAAACGCGGTATGAAGCATGCTCTGTAGAAAAAGTATTACATGTATAGAGATTTCCACAACCAACCGGCCCTTAAAGACAGTGGCTAGAACTAATGTGGGAAGCAGCCCATTGTGTAGCATGCTCTACAGAAAAGGTCTTATAAGAGGAATTCTAACACCAACCAGCCCCTTATGGCAGCTGAAGAACCGATGTGGGTGGCAGCTAATGGGGGACATCCGGGGTAGTTCATTTGTTGACACTAGATGGCGCATCGGTACCAGTGGTCCTAAACGGCCATTGACAATGCACTGAGTTCGCCGGTACGCGCAGTGCAAAAGGTCAATTTTTATTCAAAATTAATAGAAATGCAGAACTCTAACCTTATAAATTTAATATAATCTATTCGTTGTATGTTTTCTATATGTATACCAAGAGGGTTGCTTCTAGGTGGTGTGGTTATAGAGATATTAAACTTTTTCTGTATGAAGATTGCTCACTGCCATTGACAATGCATTGAGTTTGTCGGTACGGCGCAGTGAAAAACGTCTATTTCATTCAAAATTAATAGAAATACAGAACCCTAACCTTATAAATTTAATATATTCTATTCGTTGTATGTTTTCTATATGTATACCAAGCGGGTTGCTTCTAGGTGGTGTGGTTTTAGAGATATTAAACTTTTTCTGTATGAAGATTGCTCACTGCCATTGACAATGCATTGAGTTTGTCGGTACGCGCAGTGAAAAACGTCTATTTCATTCAAAATTAATAGAAATACAGAACCCTAACCTTATAAATTTAATATAATCTATTCCTTGTATGTTTTCTATATGTATTCCAAGCGGCTTGTCTGTAGGTGTTGTGGTTTTAGAGATATTTGACTTTTTCTGTATGAAGATTGCTCATAGCCATTGGGTTTGCAGTGTGACAGTGTGCCGAATAGGCCCACTGGTTCAGTGGCGATGCGAACGGCAGGAATTTGAACTAAAAAGTCGGAGGTCCCCCATTGCGCATGCACCCACCCATATAGCATGTGACGCTTCTTCACCCCCGAGCCAGATTAAGACTTAAATAAATAACAGAGTTTGAAGCGAGGACCATTGAGCTCAATGCAAACTATAAATGATATTTTTCCATATGTATTAAGATAAATACTATAACTTTGTAATCCCATGGAAAAATATAATACAAAGCAAAGCTTTAATGATCTAATATGAGATTTTAAAGCCATTTGTTTCTGAGATGTATGTTACCCAAATATCGGGCAATAACTGCTCTTTACCATGCCCAGCCCAATTGAGGAGATGAAGCGTCTATCCAGTAAGCATATTCTGAGAGTAGACTTAAAGCTGCATAGTCTGATGAATCATCAAATTTTCAAAACCAAAATAATTATCTAAATTTGATTCTACACATCTAACTTAGATATTGATGCACTTATTAAGCATTTGTTGCCACGTAGAAGGGAATACTGAGGCAATTTAATAGAACCCATTACTGCTGAAGCATATGGTGTCAGAATTTTGGCATATTTGCCAAAACTAATTTGACATGTTAGCAATTCAAATATCTCAAAAGTTAGCCATTTAAAATAAAAGTTACTTCAAACTAAAGTATGGTGGATTATAACAATCAATTTGATATATTTATCTCAGAAAATTACAGAAACTCAAAACCATCGGACTATGCAACTTGCAAAGTTCGATGTATTTTATGCCGATGTCCCAGGTCTAACTTAGGGTTGGAGGAGGAAGCACATTCCACATATTGCTGTTTGTTGTTGTTCACAGGCCACCAGATGGGAATCTAGTCATGTGCTCTGCGAAATAGCGAATGGTAGACAGGAAGTGTGAACACTTATTTGTCTCTCATTTTTGCTTGAGTGCAAGTAAATATGCAACACAAGGAATAATTAGTAGCATGTGGTGAATAAGGGGTCAAATTTCCCTGGATCATCAGCCCATGCTTTTTCTAATCTGTTCTTGAATGAATTTATTGACTCGGCATCAATAACATTTTGTGGGAGACTGTTCCATATATTTATGATCCTGTTTGAGAAACTGTGTTGCCTTAACTTTGAAATTGCTCTGGGTTTTACTAGTTGGAGAGTATGGCCCCGACTGCCTTCTCTTTTATTCAAGGTGAAAAATTGGTTCATATCTATTTTATCAAAACCTTTCATAATTTTAAATACTTCAATTAGTCTAACAATGCGTATATAAGTGTCATAAGCAGCATACAGATGTGTGTTACTGTTAGTATCAAGGCAACGGACACCCACCTATCCTGACCCTTTGCTGACCCGGAGTTGGTGTATTCCAATAATGGGATCTTGGTAGGATAGTGACTACAGAGCTCACCATTGCTATTTGCCAGAACCTGTGGAGAAAGAAAACATTTGGAATTTAATGAATGCTGAATATATCAGACTGACATATATCAGATTGACAAAAAAATACATTGATAACCTCGCTATACATTTTCCCAAGGTTAAAAAGCTCACCATCTTGACTTATTGTGATTGGCCAATAAACTAATTTTACACATGGATACAATCAAACAAAAGTTATTTGTTGATCAAAAGATATCACAGAGCTTTTTATAATTTGAAACAATGTGTGATCATGTACCCACAAAATCTTTTTTTAAAGAAGAAGAATGAATAAATATTTCCCAAACACGTGACTAATATGAACAGTCTGTACCGTGGCTAGGTTTCTCTGTATGGCCTGCAGGATTACAAATATCACTTTATCAGTGATAATCGGTGCCAGTTAATGCGGGGGAAAAAGATTAGTAGCAATGCATCAGAGAGTTTTCTAATCTTCTGGCTGGGAACGGAGATATGGTGACCAGAGTTGTACTACCCTAAAATTTCTCATAGCTTTACAATATGCAGCTAATAATTTCATATAGGTAGGTAGATCAGCTAAAATGTCAAAACACAACAAACGGTATAACTTAAACTCTTTCAACAGATCTTGCTGACACAAACTGAAATCCGTTGTAATTTTGAAAATATCTTAATCGGGGAGAAAGTTATGGCATTTCTAATATCTGCTTAATTGGTAAATTTAGTCTGGATTCACCATTATAATAAACTGTGACCGTTGCCACATTGTCACCACTTTTTATGTGCTAAGTATTTTGATTTTGGTATTTTAATGTATATTTTCAGTGAGATTAGTTCATGTTCTTTCCAGTGATATAAAATTCATGAAAATATTCCTATGCGAAAGTACTTTAATCAAGGCCGGAATGGTGAAAATGCAGGAAAATTTACTATAGACATGGTGACCGACGCGCCCATATCACTATCTGACATACCTAATATAGGTACAAGGGCTTACATATAATATGCATCAGCACATACGCAAAATTGCACAGATATAATATTTAATAAACATCCCTGAATAAATCATTGATTAATTTAATTAGCGCCACAACAAATTATATATGACATTATATACAATCAAAGCTTACCGCATATTTGTAGTCTTTTCCAAACAGCTGTAGGCAATTGTTTACCAGTGATTCGCTCTGTCGGAGAAGCAATGTTTTTAGTAAAATTATTCTCTATTAAGTGTATACACAGCGTTGTTAAATTGTTATCCAACCGTTACCATAATAGTGGGGCATTATTACATCTATTCATAAAGTAAACTACAACATTCCTCAGTTTTCATTTCAATAATACATACTTTACATGAACAGATTCATAGATTCGACTTAAAAGTTATCAAATATATAAAATTTGTTCTTAAAGGAAGGGCTACAAAGTGATAACATGGCAATAGTTCTAATATTTTTTTTAAATTATGCCTACACCCAGAAATCCAGTAAGCATATAACATCCCAAAACGTTAATTTAAATTTACAAAAACACCCAACATAATCGATGTTGAAAACTCCAGATCTACCAACTTGACTTGCATGTGAACAAGGGGGTATCATCACAACAGAATTATGCCAAATAGACAATTTAAATCCGAACATGTAATTAAAGCAAAATCATGAAAATGAGCTTCTATTCTGTTTTTTTTTTTGTATGCATGCGGTTTGACATGTTTTGGGGGGGGGGGCGGGGGGGTCACATATAATTGATTCATTCAATATGTAGAGCTGACGCCGAGGTTATCCAGGATCAGATGCCGTATTCTGAATAAATAGAATCCTTGATCAAGATTTTCCGTGAATTGGCCAATTATCAGTTTCGAGTTATTAGTTAAAGAACGCCGAGCATGCAGAGCGAAAGATTAAACATGGTCCAATGGTTGGTAGTCAAGTAACTTGACTCAAGCTATAACGATAGCCCGTCCAACATTATAATAGCCGGCATATGTACCTCCGGCTCCGAGGATCCGTGTCAAGCAGTCGATCAAAACCAAGTGAGTTCTCTATTCACTTAAATAGGCACAAGGTGTGTTTGACTCATAAACATCACCTACACATTGGCGCGCCAAATATAGGTCTGAAATGTTTATAGTGAGTACAAAACGAACACATGTCCCGTGGCAATTGTGGGTAGGCGTGTTTTTGTTTTGGAGGAGGCGTGACCGATGTAAACATGTTCTACCTGTATATCACTGTCCTTAGCCCTGTAGGTATTCTTTGTGACGAACTCAAGGAGCTTCCGGAGATCCTCTATGGGCACTTCATATCGAGGTTCCCCCATCATGAAGCAAATTTACATCGGACAGTTGTTTGTCGGCAAAAACTTATTGCTACGTAGTGGTCGTTTCAACAAGATGTGGACTCCATGTTTAACGCCAGTGCGCATGCGCATTTGCCATTCGCGCACGCATCACTTTGACATCTGTGGTGGCTCAGCTATGCTTAGTTAAATATCGAAGTAAAATAAAGGTACATTCGGAGTGTTGTAAAATCTATTAATGTAGAACAATTGGATATTTTACGTATACTCAATCTACAAAATAAATTTTAACTATTTATATTCTAGAATGTAGTGTACATATAATGATATATTGATGATGAACTAGGATTCATGAACGGAATCATATTGAGGTCACCAAAATGAATGTCAACAAGCATGAGCGAAAAGATCTAAAATCTAATTTTCCAGTGTTGCAGTTATAAGTGCGACCAATTATTACAACTTGTTATGTGCACCGCAAAATTCAATAATGTCTATTCGCCGAGTCGTGTGTGGTATGTCAGGAGGTGTAGACAGTGCAGTATCTGCTATGCTTCTAAAGAAAAAAGGTAAATCTCCAAAGGCAAAGTTTCAATCCGCAAAGCCGTGTTCTAACGTACCTGATAAAAAAGGCTGATTAGTTCATCATTAGTGATTGGAAGTGGCTATTCGTACGGGACCGTATCAATAGCCAGAGCGCTTATTAGTACGGCACGACTTTATCACTTTGCATCCCCGTCGCATTAGCCTAGGTTTGGGTTAGGATAACTTTGGTTGTTCTTGTTTTATGTCCTAGCAACAAGGACGGGGGTTAGCCGTTAGGTAACTTAGCCTAGGATAAAGGTTAGGGTTAGGTTGTTTCATCTTATGATTGGATGAAAGCTAGTCATGTGACTACCACCGTACTAATAAGCGCTCTGGCTATTGATACGGTCCCGTACGAATACTCGGAATAGCCACTGCCTTAGTGATTAGGTGCCCTCCTAGAATTTTCAAAGCCAAAGGGGTCCAAACATCCAAAATATAATTTCACTGGAAACTCCAATGATTCAAAAGCAATATGATTTCATAATTTTTTTAATATTCCAAAATTTGAGTGAGATATGTGCATTTGAAAGTTTGTTACTTTCAGATCTTCACATGGACAGAGTTTTGAAAGTTATTGCGTTCACACATGCAGTAGTTAAAGCGGTTTAAGGAGGGTGTTCACATATCTATTATGCGCAAGCAAATGTTAATACAACAAAAACGACCAACAAAAAGCACAATCTCAATGGATACTCCACCGCTTCAAATTCTGTTCTTTAGTAGTGTGACTACTCACAGCTATGATAAAATTCTGTTATTTAAGAGCGTGGCTTAATAAAAATAGTGTTCAAATTGAAACGAGCAAGCGAGAACCAGTCACGGTCACTGCAGAGCCAGCGCTAAACACGTGCGAGCAAGCATAATAAAACAAAAAGCATGATCAATTTTTCACTGCTTCAGATCACATTCTGTGATTTAGGAGCGTGAATATTCACTAGTAAGATCAAATTTAGTTATTTAGGAGACTTAATAATGAGAGAGTGCTAAATTAAAGAAAAGGAGCCAGCGAATTACTTAAGCCGGTTTGATGTGGTCACACACACAACTTAAGCTGACTTAGGCTAAATTGGTTCAACTAATCCACCTCACAAACTGGTTTAGATGGAGCAAACTAGTTGAGTCGACGTAGCGCTAAATCAATTTAGCAGCATGTTCACATGCACGTTTTAAGCTGTACTAATTAATTTGAATTAGGTAAGCCAGTTTAACGGGTATGTATGAACGGGGCTCTAGAGACGAGAGAAGTTGACTAACTTACTTCAATACTTTTTAGGCTGTGGCTATGCATACGAGAGTCGTAAGCATAAATCCCAGGCTTTGCTTACGACGATCGCCAAATCCCGGTTGAAATATCCTTTAAACCATTTGAATGTGCAGAACCCTAACCCAACATCTAACCCTAAATAAAACCCTAACCCTAAGTTAGTTGGTCTTTGGAGTTTTACGTCCTGGTAACATCTAAGGTCATATCAGGATGGGTACCGACTTATGAGAGTGTGCACTCATGGCAACTTTATAGTGTTGTCCCACTGGGAGACCAGGCTGCCACCACCATGAACTTTATCCCTCTCAGTCACATTATCTTGACACTGACCCAACCAGTCCTTACCCTATCCTAATAATGCCGAGCGCCTGGCTAGGAAGTGATGAAGTATACATTTTTAAGTTATTGGTTTGACTCGACCGGGGTTCGTACCCATGAACCCATGGGTTTGGATCCCCCGATCTCCCAAAACGGGAGGCGGATGCTCAACTCATTCGGCCATCCTGTCTGGTACTTAACCCTAAGTCCTAACCCTAAATAAAACCCTAATCCTAACCCTAACCCACGCTGCCTCGCCTTCGAATGACATGCATGCGCATTACTAAAACTTACAGTACGAATCGTCGTAAGCATAGCCACTTCGTACTTTTTAACTCTACCCAGGGTAGGTCCCAATTCGACTTTTAAAGTCTAGTACATGTATTAACATGATTTAATAAATTTAGCACTTAAAAAGTACTGGACTAATATAGATAAGTAACCCTTTCTACAATTATAATACTATTCCTAATAATGCATTACAGGTGATTGCTATTTGGTATAAAATTGTGACTTTCTTTCAGGATATGATGTTCTTGGTGTGTTCATGAAGAATTGGGACATTGCCAACGAAAAGGGAATCTGCACTTCAGATCAGGATAGAGAGGACGCTACCTATGCATGCACTAAGCTCGACATACCATTCCATGAAGTAAACTTTGTTAAGGAATACTGGAATGAAGTCTTCAGGTAATACTTACTTTTCATTCTGTGGATTGACCACATCAGTGACATGTCAATTCTATTTATATTCATATATAATTTAGATTATATATTTCAATAATCTATCAAGATAAGTTAATATCACATTGTCATTGTGTATAGCAAATAACATTTATATAGCATTTAATTTATATTAGATTTATATATCTTTTTAAACAAATAAGTTAGAAAGTGGCCAAGTCAAATTCTCTGTTCTCCATAACAGTAAGATGATCCAAGCGTATGAGGAAGGAGCAACACCGAATCCTGATGTCTTATGTAATCGGCACATCAAGTTTGGCCATTTCTTTCGCCATGCGACTGAGATTCTAGGGGCGGACGCTGTGGCCACAGGACATTATGCACGGAACAGTCTGGGCGACTTCCTTGAACACAGTACTGAGCAACGTAATGGTAAGTTCAACACTTAGGTATAGGGGACTTGGAAAGAACTCATAACTTTATTTTATTTGGGCGGCGGGGGGGGGGGGGGGTTAGGGGGGTGAAAAGATTCCGACCATAGATCCTCTTTGAGATATTGACTTGATGAGTGCCTGCTTCCCACGTGGCAGGTTGTGGGATTCAAACCCGGCCAAATCAAATCAATCACATCCACGTTTATCCTTGTTGCTACCCCAGTCTGCCATTCGACATTACTAAGATTGGCCAACAAGCAGTGTAATGAGGTAAACACTAATTGTCCATGTTTGAACTTCCCCTTGCTTCAACAATGAATGTACCCCCCCCCCCCCCCCCCCCCCCCACTGCACTCCCTCTCTCTATTACTGGGTTCGTACGTGGCCTGGAAAGTCTTGAAAAGTTTTGAACTTCATTTGCCCCATTTCAAGTCCTTGAAAAGCCTATAATTTAACCTATTTTGGGTAATTAGTCTTGAAAAGCCTTGAATTCCTTTAAACTGTCCCGACTGATCTAAATTAGTCTGAAATCGCCATTCACCATTGTTATTTTTTCCTGAAATTCAAATGAAAATAGTCTTGGAATTCTTATCAAAAGCAGCATTGAAAAGCTTGGAAATAGCCTTGAAGTCCATGTCGTCACATGTGTACGGACCCTGCTATTAAAAGTAACCCTAAGAAAATCACCGACTTTCTATCTAGGTGCTAAACTGCTGAAGCCTGTGGATTCTGTGAAAGATCAAACCCTGTTCCTGTGTCAAATCCACCAGAGGGCACTGCGACGCACCATGTTTCCGCTAGGTGGCCTCTATAAGCGCCAGGTTTACGACATGGCACGTGATGCTGGCATGGAGCGAATTGTAAAGAGGAAAGAGGTGAGTACATAGCTATTTCATTGAGGACGCCGTCTGCATTAATATAGATGACATATTTATTTTATTTTTTAAATGATTTTAATATAAAAGGTGCATAATGTGATGACAGCATAATATTTTCGGAACCAAAGCACGTGCCTAGATTTTCTCATATGTATCTAAATTAGATACTGATGCACTTATTGAACATGTGTTGATCGATAGTCAATTTAATGGAACCTGTTACTGCTCTAAAGCATATGACGTCTAGCATATCGGTGCGCAAAAGGAAAGCTTGTTTTATTTAACGACGCCTCTAGAGCACATTGGTCTTTATCATCAGCTATTGGACGTCAAACTTCGAATCAAAAGATTGCAAGTTTGAGTCTCGTCGTGGTCACCAGTTTGTAAAGTCTACTGCTCGAATCTGTGGTTGTGTAGGCAGGCTATAGTGAAATCAATACAGGAAAAGAGAAAGGAAGAGTATAAAGTGTGAAAGAAGACAGAGAGTCAAGCCCTCTGGTTTATTATTTATATTATACATGGATTCAGTATAGAGTATCACCCCACCCCATTCTCCAAATGAGAAACAAGCATTTCTAGCTCTACCAATAGGGATCCAGCATTCCTGGTCCCCATGGTTACCAGTGATCTGCCCACCACCACCAAGCTGTGTGGCTCCCCTGGCCACCACCAGCCTTGAGCCTGAGTGTGGTGATCCTGACTAGCAGAGGGGGAAGGGGGTAGTGTGTAGGGCTCTGAGTGCCCCTTACACACAGTCCTGCCAGCACTACTATGCTCAGGGATGAAAGATCTCGGCGATTTCGCGGATTTCCGGGATTTTTCCTGTAGCTTTGAGTGTATACTAATACATTGTGCCCGTCCTGATATGACCTTAGATGTTGCCAGGACGTAAAACTCCAACACCCAACCTACCAATACGTTATTTTACTAATATGTGGTGCAAACGCCGCAGCACTAGCAGCGTATACTAGTCAACCTATATTGGTTCTCACAGTCAACACCAGGTGGCAGCACCACACTATATGCTTCTATCGCCGCAGCACTATCAGCGTATACCGATATGTGGTGGAAACGCCGCAACACTAGCAGCGTATACTACCAATACATGCTTCAAACTGCGCAGCACTATCAGCGTATACCAATATTTATGAAACCTGACTTCCGGGAATTTTCAGGGATTCCCTGACAATGCTAAGCCTATGGGAGAATATCAGCATTTCCGCTTTTTTCCCCGGAGACCACTTTCATCCCTGTATGCTTATTTACCTATCAATCAAGCACCATCAGCAACTACATAAACTCATTTATGCACCTGGCCATGTTTTCCTGTTTCACAATAGAACATTTGCATTCCCCCCACCAATGCATTATTATCGGAATATTTTACAATTAGGTCATTCTGACATATTTCTGTAGAGGAAACCCGCTGCTGCCACATATGCTACTCTTTCCGAGCATATCGGTGTGCATACCAATTTTTATTTTTGCGTGTTTACATGTTATTCAGTTTATAATAAATGTTACTCCAAAATAATATATTAATTCTTTTTAATGTGGCAGAAACTCAACCATCGGATTATGCAACTTCAAAGTTGTATCACTTAGAGGGTTTGAATTTTTGTCATTTTTTAAATAGATAAATGTATTAGGTTGAAAATTACAAACTACTTTACTTTAAAAAAAAGTCAATTTACTTTAAATGGTTAAGATCGAGATATTTGAAGTGAAAACAAGTTTGATGAATGAGTTGAGCGCTCACTTCCCTTGTCGATGGTCATGGGAATGATGGGATACAAACTTATGTATTTCTATACCTGATTTAATCATTCATTCTTTTTGATACCTAGCCTGACACTTGGATTTACTAGGATATGGCAAGAAATAGTGGAATGAAGAAGTCAAATTGTCCATGATTGAAATTTCCCCTGCTTAATCAATGAATGTAATAAAGCTGCAAGTACTTATCTGTTACAAATAGACATTACAATTCCACACTGTGACTGAACATATTAAAATGTGTTACACTACCTTTTATTTGTAGAGCATGGGTATTTGCTTCATTGGGACAAGAAACTTCCATCGGTTTATTGAAGAGGTAGGTGAAAGTTAAGCAGGGTTACTAAAATGTCGCAAGCAAATGCCTGTATTTATATGTAAGGCTGTTTCGAAACTCACTGTACCTTAAGTTGATACTCCCTATCAAATTTAGGAATATTAAACAAATTCAAAAAGCATATTGCTCTTGATTCTTTTGAATTTCAAACATGTTGAGTTGAGTGTAGTTTTTATGGCTAAGTGACTATATTTGTGATGACTAGTTGAAATCTGACAATACATTGTTGGCCTATCAGCAAACTATATTAGAATTTTGTTGTTGGGATGTCACCATTTGGAATTAGAACTCAATTAAATATTAAGTATTACAACTAAGCATTGATAAAGTATATATAGTATCAGGTGAATATGCTAAACGAAATTTTCATTTATTTTACTTTGCAGTATATTGAGCCTCGCTCTGGGAATTTCATTGATATTGAAACTGGCAATGTCGTTGGCACACATAAAGGTAGGCTTAGGTTAACAATACAATGTACACTATATAGGGTTCTCAAGGACACAAATTGCCTTAAATATCCACTTTGGCCTATTCATTTGGTTAAAGTTGCATAGTCCGTTGGTTTTGAGTGTCTGAGATTTTATTTTAGATAAATATATTAGGTTGATTGTTAAAATAATAGTTTGAAGTAACTTATTATGAATGACTAACTTTGAAAATATTTGAAGCAAAGACATGCCAAATTAATTTTGGCATGCACATTAAAATTCTGACGCCATAGATTTCAACAGTAATAAGCTCCATTAACTTGACTTACTCAGTTACTGTACCCTTTCATGCATCAACAAATGCTTAATAAGTGTACCAGTATCTAAGTTGGATATGTAGAATCAAATTTAAGTGTTTTGATTTTGAAAATTTGAAGCTTTCATCAGACTATGGTGCTTTAATTAAATTTAAAATGATAGTGCATTAAATAGTAAGTAGTACAGTATGGTGACATGTAGTGGACCAAATGGTTTTTCGATAGTCCTAACCATAGTTAGTGGTGTCTGTACACTGATGCAAACAGATTGACAATATCTACAGGATGATTGCATAAGTATGGATATCATATTTGAGCTAACTATATCAGGGCATTGTTGATGGTTCTGGCTGTGTATTAGTCTTTAATACAAACCAGAGTTGAGTCATTTCGGCAGTTACCTAATTCGGGTATTTTATCAGTCTCTGCTACTTCTTTATTTGTATTTTTTCTTCCTGCCTATCTTTTTTCTTTTCCTCAACTGCTAGGAACTCACTATTGGACGCTAGGGCAGCGTGCTAATATCGGGGGTATGGCCAAGGCTTATTTTATTGCGGAAATTGATTCCTCTACCCAGGAAATATTCGTGGTGAGTAGTGACGTTTTGTGTCACTTAGAGCTGCATAGTCTGATGAAAGCAACATTGTTTCATAACAAAAACACTTATCTAGATTGGATTCTACAGGTCTACTCTAACTTAGATGCTGGTGCACTTATTAAGCATTTGTTGCTGCATAGAATAGCATGCTGAGTTCATTTAATAAAACGTGTTACTGTTGAAGCCTATTGTGTCAGCTTTGATGCGCATGCCAAAATTAATTTAGCATGTTTGTTCTTTAAATATCTCCAAAATTAGCCACTTCAAACTGAAAGTAAAGTAGATTATAGTGATCAACATAATATATTCATCGAAATAAATGATAGAAACTCAAAACGATCGGACTAAGCAACTTTACCTGACAGGCAGTGTATTTAAACTACATTAAGCAGTTCCCCCAAGTCACCCCCCCCCCCCCCCGATGGAATTTCGCATTAACAGCCTTTGGTATAATTATGCACATTCCTCAAATGCCAATGATGCTATAAATAAACTAATTCGCTTGGTGGTGGTGGTGGGGGGGGGTTTACGGTGTGTATTTTATCGGGTTCCAAGCACGGTTCCAGAAAAGAACCCGTTCAAGGCATGTCGCATGGATCTATCTAGTATAAGCTGTGTCTGCGTCCATGCCGGTCTCAATCCGCAAATCTGTCACTGCTCCTTCCGCAACAGGCCTCGGGGACAGACCATCCAGCGTTGTTTGCCAATACGCTCACACTCAGCCCTCCTCACTGGATACACAAGCCGCCAACAGCAGACGCCAATGGGCGTATCGACTTTGACTTCCGGTTCCAGCACCTACATCCGGTTCTGCGCAGTGTGGCGCGGCAGCATGAGGACGGGACGCTTGGGGTGGAGCTGGGGCGGCCACTACGGGCTATCACCAGGGGGCAGTACGGGGTGTTGTATCAGGGTCCTGTGTGCCTCGGGGCCGGCAGGATACTCACCCCCGGACCGTCTCTGTTCACATTAAAGCGGCAGGAGCCGGTGCAGCTGCAGCAGGAATTCAGATGATGTTTCTATTCAGTTTGATGACTCTCTTTGTCCTCTCCACTCCCCCTCCTCACTCCCACCCTGCTGCGTCTCCCATCATGTTTGTCCAACTGCTTGCTAAACACTGAACATCTACAAATATGCAAGTTACCAACAGCTACCCAACTTATTTGCACCTTTAACAGGGATGAAAGTGGTATCCGTAAAAAACGCAGCGAAAATCGGGCTGAGTGCTTGTTGCCACCTAGCGGGTTCCAGTAGAACCAATTGTACATTTTCGCGAAAATGTGGGTTTTGCCCCATAGGATTAGCACTGTCACTGAGTGTCAGGGAATTGCGGGAAAATGCCTGAAATCGGGTTTCAACTGTCCTTTTGACTGTATTACCGCCCATGGCAGACTCTTGTTTGGGTCGCTGACATCTTTCTGCACACATCATCGGTTAAAGTTGCATAGTCTGAAGGTTTTGAGTTTCTGTCATCTTTTTAAATACATATATTAGGTGTATTGTTATAATCTAGCTTATTCTAGTTTGATGCAACTTTTATTTTTGAATGGCTAACTTTGGAGATATTTGAAGTGCAAACATACAATATTAATTTAGGCATGCGTGTAAAAACTTTGGCTTTAGCAGAATCAGATTCTATTAAATTGACTTAGTATTCCCTTCTACGCAGCAATACATGGTTAGATGATCAGTAGCTAAGTATATATGTAGAATAAAATCTAAATAAGTTTTTGTTTAAAAAATTTAGATTCTTTTTCCACCGGACTATGCAGCTTTACAAGGTGTCAATAAGTATCATCATTAGACCTATATCATTCTCTATCACAATCTTACCGTGAATATGGTCTTTGCTGCCGACACGGCGTTAAGCATTCACCAATCAATCAAGCTTATCACATTCTCATTCTCTAGTTTATTCATCACATTAATTTCTGTGTATAAATAAATGACGGCCAGAACCTACGGTATTAAAACCAGTGACTGCACAGGCGTATCATTCTGAAGAATAAAGATTTTTGTCACAAAAACATTAAATTTAAATGATGTTTTTTGTTTGTTGATATTCACAGTTTATGTTGAATTAAATATAGTCGCTGCTTGTATAGCAGTAGTCCAACTTTTGTGGGCACTTGGGTGCCACTCTCCCACAGTGTATAATTAATTGTTGAAGATAAATTTGCAGCAATAAAAAGCAATGTTTCCAGCTAGTCTGATGCAATTCACTAAGTGTACATTAGACCGGGCGCGGTGGCCGAATCGGTAGAGACCCCACCTGGTGAGAAATTCGTGTACCTCGTTACTTCCCTACATCCCAGCAATATAACCAGACGGGATGGCCGAATGAGTTAGAGCGTCCGTCTCCCGTGCTGGTAGGTCGTGGGTTCGAACCCTGTTCGAGTCAAACCAATGACTTTAAAATTGATACTTGTTGAATCATAGCCAAGCGCTCGCCATTATTAGGATAGGGCAAGGACTGGTGTGCTCAGTGTTAGGATAATGTGAATGAGTGGGATATCAGGTCATGGTGCCGGTGGCCTGATTTCCCAGTGGGGCAGCACTATAAAGTCACCATGAGTGTGCACTGTCACAAGTCGGTACCCATCCTGATATGACCTTAGATGTTGCTAGGACGTAAAACAACAAACAAACATCCCAGCAATATTAAATCCATAAATAATTATACAGATCTATTTATCTTCTGATTTATTCATTTAACAAGAAATATTACAAGCCAATAATTACTAGGGGACAAACAAGTACTAAGCAATTATAGGTAGCAACAACGAATCCAATGACATGGTTGATGTACATTAATGTATTCATCCAGAATGATTTTGTGGTTTTCAAATAGTGGTCAAATTTATGGCTTAACCATAGGAAGGAAGTGTGTCTCTGTCTCAGCTAGACTCCCAAATCACCAGTTTACACAGCCTACAGTTCTGGTATGGGGACACTAGGTTCAACAAGTCGTGGACGGTAACTTGGTGTGTTAGCTTAAAAGGACCCGGTATAGGCCGCTGAGATTGGAATGCTCTCCAAGCACACCGTGGTCTGGTTTTTCAGTTTGTGCAACCAAGTATGACAGGGAAGAGTGTTGAGGTTGGGTGCTCCTGCTATGTTGTAGTTAGTCCAGCATCACTGACATGGCTTCTACTTCTAGACAACTATATAAATAACAATTTCAGAATTTGCTAGCTATAGATCTATTCCTAAGCATATAGTTAAAATGGTGATTAAATCACTTTAAAAGTTTAATTGAGAGCTTTCGCCTTGGTTGTTCCCCTGGATTCCCCAGTCTGTGGGGAACCCCTATAGGTTATATGATGAGGGAATCCCACACATGATGTCATTCATACATTTCAGACCTCAGTACTCACCCATATGTTCGGTTGCATGAACTGAAAAACTACGCAACGGTGTGCTTGGAAATTAGAATTATTCGGAGTTCCTTTGTCTTTGGGCGAGGTATACCGGGCGACTTTAATCAATTAATGTGGTCCCTGATTTGGTATGAGACCCGCATCTACTATAATCACACCACTACACTTTCCAATAAAAACACCGAGAATCTTCCGCGTTTATTCCAATGAAATTTAATGTTCTTTGGTACGTTCAAGTGCTACTTGCTTGGACAATATGAGATTGATAACCTCATGAGAAAGGTGGCAAATGCAAACCAGTGTAGATAAAAAGTATGTATACAATAAAGCAACGACATGTTAGACAGTGAGTGTACACACTCTGTAAATACAGCCTTAAAACGTCGATTAATCCAAAACCTAGTTAGTATCCAAAGCGAGACAATTTATCGAAACCGGTGCAAACTCTCTTGTCTTAACACTAATTTTATCACAGTTTACTTTCATCATCACCCTGTGTGTTAAAGCTGCATAGTCTGATGAAATATCAAATTTTCAAAACCAAACCAATTATCTAGGTTTGAGTTTACATATCTAACTTAGATACTGATGCACTTATTAAGCATTTGTTTCTGTGTAGAAGGCAATACTGAGTCAATTTAACAGAACATGTTACTGCAGAAGTCTATGGTGTCAGAGTTTTGGCAAGCTTGCCAAAACTAACTTTCCATGTTTGCAGCCAAAATATCTCAAAAGTTTACCATTTAAAATAAAAGTAACTTTGAACTAGTGTAAAGTAGATACTTGTGATCGATCTAATATATTTATCTCAGAAAAAAGACAGAAATTAAAAACCATCAGACTATGCAACTTTAATATCAGTGTTTTTTCTCCTTCCGTCGTGTTATCGAGTGACATGAGTATTAATCTCCAGGAATGGCCGTGGAGCACTTCCAGCTGGACATCTTTCCCCTTAAATGTTATAAATAGGATGAACATGTTAAATTTATATATATATATTTCTTTTTTATATTAGAAATTGTATATTTAACATGTGTGTCCTAAAAAAACACTCCAAAGGTTTCGGAATTCATTGATTAGCATCTGTTGTTTCAAAATGCAATTAAATTATTAAAGGGTAATATTTATATTTTCTGTATGTATTTAATTAAATGTATTATTCATTCGAAATTGTATATTTAACAATTGCGTGTCCTAAAAAATACCCATCAAAAGTTCCGGTATACCAATAGGCTGTTTTAAAAATGCAATTAATTAATTAATTATTTAAAGGGTAACATGTTTTAGTTTCCCTACTTATATATGTTTTTTTAAACCTGAAAACCATTTCTCCGTCTTATCCATGTTAGTGGCTAAATTTTAATCTTAGTTTTATTTTTTTTCTTCCATCATTCCACTATAAGCGTTTCTAATAATCTACCGCGGACACACACACATACCAAAAAAACTCACCAAAAAAACCATTGTGCATTTCTTTAACTGTATCAGAAATTGTCATTAGCTAAGTGCGATACCGTTGACTGTTCAGGAGAAACCACTAATTAGTTCTAAGCAGTACTAACTCAGCCCATATGTACTTTATACGTATAGAACACCGGTATAATATGCGTTAGGCGGGGGGGACTTTGAGCGGAAGGCGACACTTATAGGTGTATACAATATGCTGTATGCTGAGAAAGCCCTAGTTTTAAACTTTTAACCATGGCAGGCAGCGCTAATAATGCAGCCGCCAGTATAACGCGGGAATATACGAGAGTTGGTGTATATATATATAGTTATATATTGGTTATATATAAGCAATAGGAGCCCTTGTAAGATGCCCGCTCTTCAGGGTGGACGGGTCTCGAGTAACTCATGCCTTTGTCTGAAATAAGCAATATTGAACGAGAATCACACTTTAATGTATGGCAATGTATGGGGATTAATTAAGCAAGATGAGTCGGTGCTTAAAATGAGATAATAATATTATACCTATTTTTTAATTTACTTAAAAAAAATTACCAAAGCAGGAATCGGTTAGCCTTGAATGTTGGGAATTATATATATATTTTTTTAATTGGTAAATGGTTTATCTTCCGTATATATATATATCGTCTTGCTTCCCCCAAGGAACCTCAGGCAATATGATCCACTTCCGGTTGTGAAAACTTCCCCGATCTCATCTTGCTTCCCACAAGAACCCTCGGACAAAATGATCCATTTCCGATTGTGAAACCCCGTCCTGATATGACCTTAGATGTTCCCAGGACGTAAAACTCCAACAACCAATCAACCAATTGTAGAAACTTCCTTGATCTCATCTTGCTTACACCAAGAACCCTCGGACAATATGATCCACTTCCGGTTGTGAAAACTTCCCCGATCTCATCCTGCTTCCCCCAAGAACCCTCGGACAATATGATCCACTTCCGGTTGCGTAAACTTCCCCAGTCTCATCTTGCTTCAGTCCTCCCGCCCCCCGCCCCAGGGACAAGCGGACAGTAACTCAGAAGACGTGCATCACGTGACCCCCATTAAGTGCGGCGTTGGTATGGCAACGGACAAACTACTCACGATGACGCGAACGCCGAAGTGAGCCTCGTTGTCGTCCCGCATGGTGACGAGGGCCGACTTGAGGCTGCCGTCTGCGTTCACTCCCACGTACTTCTTGGACTCGCTGACTGACTCCATGGCGATCATGGCTCCGACACTGTGTAGTTTCAGTTTCGTCTCTTCACCCGCCTTGGAAGCATCGTCCTAAGGACATATTTGGGGAAAAAAGTCATTAGTACCTGTCTTCAACAGACAACTTTGCTTTCACACCAATGTTTATATCCTGACAACGGAACTGATGTCCTGACGTGGGCGGAACAGTCAACACTGCAAATCTATTGATGAAACATATACTTCGGAAGTAATGAGGACATGGAATTTGAATTATATATATTCTTTTTCACAATTAAATAAGGTAAGATGAATTTGCAATGGCATCACCCATAAGGAGTGATCTTCCTGCGTGTATATATCCAAATATACTCTTCGGTTGAACCTCCATGAGCAATGCTAATGACGCGCTTATAAACGTCGTAACAGCAAATATCATCTTTGGTAATAGTACTACATTCTATATTGGAAGGTACAGGTGCAAAGTCTCCCGATTTGGCGGGGTATCTCCCTAAAATATAGCAAAATAACCCCAATCTCCCGATTTCCTGCTTTTAGTTTTAATTTGTAATCTCCCACCAAAGAAACATCTTAGCTGGTTTAAAATATATATTTGTAGGCATATTCTTTGTCAAAAATGCACCAGAATGCACCATTTTGTATCACTTTTCCTCCTAAATTTTCCGGAGCAGGCCCCCCTCCCCCGCCCCCCACACCTGGACCCTCTGCCAGAAGGGAGGTCGTTCCCTTCAACACCCTACCCCCCTTTGACCAAGCTATTTCTCCCTATTTGCAATTTGTGTATGTGGGAGATCTCCCTATTCACACTCTTGTCTACCTAGCAATCAGTAAAGCAATCCTGTATCAACCAGTAAAGGGGTGGGGGCTGGGAGACAGGGGCAGGTTAGACCAACTTACATATTGTTTGAGTTGTGTAATGCCGTCGCAGATGGCGAGGTAGTTGTTTCCGTTATTCAGGCGCACAACGTGAAGGCCCTCACTATGCACAGTCCACAAGCCTGCAATGCAAATTGTTATCGGGTGAGGGGGAATCTCAATACCCACTAACTGTAAGAAGAGGAGATTAGTTGGTTGTTGGAGTTTTACGTCTGGGCAACATCTAAGGTCATCTCAGGACATTTATATCACTTCCGGTATGCATGGGTCGGTTGGAGTAATGGAGAAGGGTCCACAGCGACGAAAGAAGCAAAAATGGCTGACCACTGGGTCATATCGAGCATACCCTTGCAGGAATAGTTTCCCATTCAGTAATTACTGATATTGTGTAATTTAAACAGAAATTGATGTAGATAAATTTCAAATATAGTTCAAACACTTTAATCCATTTATTCCCCCCCCCCCCCGATATAACTACAGCAAAGTATTTTATGTGTGTATTTTGTTACTCCACTCCTGGTGTACGATTTGAAATTCTAGCTCTGTGGAGGTCTAGCCTGGTCCCCTGGCATTCATTTGCTCAGGCAGAGGCACAGGAGTTTTCATCTATTATCACTCAGTCTCCAACCTGGTCCCCTAGCCTTTGTACCGGAAACAAGTTTAAACGAGCTGAAACGAGTTCAAACGTGACTGGTTGGGTCGCACCGTGGCTAGTTGGGTCGCTCCGTTTAGCGCTGAATATGCTTATGGAGTAATGAATGCTTGGGTAGCTTAAAGTTGCATAGTCCGATGGTTTTGAGTTTCTGTCATTTTCTGAGTTAAATATATTAAATTGATTGTTATGTCCTCCCTTACTTTAGCTTGAAGTAACTTTTATTTTAAATATCTAACTTTTGAGATATTTGAAGTACAACCATCCACAAATAATTTTTGCAAGCAGACAAAAACTCTGATACCATAGGCTTCTGCAGTAACAGGTTCTATTAAATTGGCTCTGTATGCCATTCTATAAAGCGACAAGTGCTTAATATGTGCAACAGTATCTAAGTTAGATATGTAAAATCAAATCTGGATAATTGTTTTGGTTTTGAAAATTTGATGTTTTCATCGGACTATGCAGCTTTAAAGTGGCTAGCTATACGTCGTGGTGACGGGGACCATACTCCGACAAATGCTCTCCAAGCACAACCTTGTTTAGTTTTTAGGTTTAAAGAACCAAATATGTGTGGGGAGAGTAGGGGACCCACTTCACCACCAGAAGTGGGTCAGTTCTGAGGCTGGGACTAGCTGGCTGGGTGAGTGGAGAGAAGGGAGAGTAAAACTGGGGTATTTTCTATCTTCTTTAGAGGAGTTCAATCAGGAAATATATTTGCGTAATGTAAAATATATGTTAGTACAATTACATTGTATAATTCAATGAGAAACAGATATAGATGAAAAACGTTTTTTTGTTGTTGAATGTAAATAAGTTTCTGAAGTGTATGGGGTTTGAACCCACACCACCAAATAACTTCAGATTACAAGTTGAACACTCTGACCACTAGGCCATGGAGACCACACATGATTACTACTCTCAGTTCAGGGTATTTGTGTATAGTACATCACATATACAAGGTGTGTATGTGTGTATGTTTGTTTTGTTTGTTGTTTTAAGTCCTAGCAACATCTAAGGTCATATCAGGACGGGTACCGACTTGTGACAGTGCACACTCATGGCAACTCTATAGTGCTGCCCCACTGGAATACCAGGCCACCAGCACCATGACCTGATATCCTACTCAGTCACATTATCCTGACACTGAGCCAACCAGTCCTTCTCCTATCCTATCCTAATAATGCCGAGCGCCAGACTAGGAAGCAACAAGTATCAATTTTAAAGTCATTGGTTTGACTCGACCAGGATTCGAACCCACGAGCTACCAACATGGGAGACGGACGCTCTAACTCATTTGGCCATCCTGTCTGGTCATGTATGTATGTAAATGTATGTTTTGCGTGCATCCGTTTGAAATTTGTCAGTAAAGCTGCAAACATACTGGACGCGTTTCTGACGCGGGCGTCAAGCGTTGCGCATGCGTCAAAAATCAAAATGTATATAATAAAGAGAAGCCAAACACATACATACATTTTGATTTTTGACGCACGCACGACGCAAAACATACATTTGCATACATACATAACCAGACGGGATGGCCGAATGAGTTAGAGCATCCGTCTCCTGTATTGGTAGATCATGGGGTCGTGGGTTTGAATCCTGGTCGAGTATATAATGTCTAGCACATTATACGAGTATAAATGCAGGGGTAACACGTACACCCTATACATATATATATACACACATAAAGGTTTACAAAGCCATGACTGGAGAGTGTGCCTTACTGTTGGTAGCCTCGGCGCCCTCCCCGCCCAGTCCGTTGAGAGCTCCGTCGACCACCTGGAGGGACTTGCCGCTGGTCCGTGCCACCAGCTGAAGAACTGTCCCCGACTTGAAGTCGTCCTGTCGACAGAACCAAACGGCGCCAAGTTAAACGGTGCATTTCACTTCTTTACAGCCCAGGAACATTTCCGGTCTTCCCTCAATTACACTATTTTCTTTTCTCTCTCTTTTTGTTGTTGTTGGTAAATATGTATATTCTGCTGAATAAGTATTTTGTCAGCGTCGATGCACTGGTCTTCTATGACATTTTACACTAAACTTCTAGCTTTCTGGAAACATGTAAAGTGAAACCCCTGTTTTAACAGCCAACAAATATTTAGAAGTGATCTACTTCAACCCCCCCCCCCCCCATCCACCCACTCGCCGCCGCGATGTACCACTGTTCAGCAACTTTTCACAAATGTCAGAACAGTGTGATTCAGCGCTCTATGCTTGCTATATTCAGGGGAATATATCTGTGACATCACTCTCACAGCAGAGAGCTAAATGGAGAGCGATAGTCAAGTAATGAAAGTAGTCTTTGTCGCATCGCGACCGACAGCATGATGATGATGATATCTGTGAACAAAAAAAACAACAGAAAACACCAGAGAAAGGAATCTAGCTAGAGAACAATTAGGAAATAAGCATTGTTATATAATTCAAATAAATATTTAAAAAAAGAGCAAAAGGAGTGAGTGCTGAGGCAATTATAAATAAAAACAGGGAAATTTACACGGCATCCTTTGTTACTATTATTTATTAATAACAGTGGAATATTATTTATATTTATGTATATTTATATACATTTTGATATGTATATGAATATACAATTTTTAATTGGACTGAGTAGCTCGTGAGTCGGTGGTGGTGCAGTAGAACGACTCCAGGCGGCGCCAGTAACCTTAGCGGGTAATGTGCGAAAGAGTAGTTATCTTATTAAGCATGTGAATACCATTGTAATATATATTTACATAGTAGTTATATGTATATAGCACATGAATGGTTCAGGTGTTAAAACTGACAAATCCATTTGAGTTGTTTTCTATCAAATAGAATCTATTTTTGCACTTTCCAATTAAAGTCTACCAATTTCATATTATATAGGGGATGTGGCAGCTTCTGAAAAAAAATAAAACACACTCGGATTGATTATCGGAATGATGGTAGCTTCAGCTCAAATGTGGTAGTCATGGTTTCATTTCGGCCTGAATAACATTTTCCGATTTTTGCGCCCGAACCCTTCAAATGTAGACCATTGCACTAAAGCTAAGATTCCTTCTACGCGGTATGCAGCATGCGGTATGTGGTATGTGAATGGGAGGATTCCTTCTACGCGGTAAGCGGCAAGCGTCTCCCCACCACCACCACTACCATATGTTTCCCCTCAGCACCCCTGTGTGTGACCGTTCCGTAATGATCAGTCGCCTCTCCTAGTCTAAAACTAATGGACAAGTGTGACTGACGTTTCTATTCGCATACCGCATGCTGCATGCGGCACTGATCGCTACAGGGACCGATCGAGTTGCTGCATTTGCATTCGCATACCGCGTGTAAGGGATGTAGCCCATTGACTTCAAGGCGTTTAGATTTTTTGCCGCATTCGCATACCGCATACCGTGTGTAAGGAATCTTAGCTTAATTCGACACCAACTGCGGGAGTAACTATATAACTATGTTTACAGCCGCTACTACTACAACAACAAAACTGTCACAGTGGATTAGCAATACAGAACAACACATGTGAGCACACACAGTTGGCTACAATCAGCTACACAAAAACAAATTCTACAATGTGACTTGAATGGGAAATTTAAGTGGTTCAACCATTGGTGCGTAATAGGTAAGAATTACAACTGATTTGTTACAGGGAGGGAGATGTTGAGAAAACAGTCCCTCACCCTCCCTCTGGACTTGGCTCGCAGATTTGATGCTTTCATCTGACTATGAAACTTTAACCCACTCCAAGGAAAATGCATTAATTTAACAGGTTACTTTCAAAACACGCTGCTTCCATTAAAAGACATTGACCATCATGTATATTACCTAAATCTATCTCTCTTCTATCAGGCTCATTGTGATTAAGTAGGTCAACCATATGATGTTTCTCACGTTGTGCTCAGAACACAACGTGCAATTAAGCCATGTGGGCAATTTGGCATCTCCATATGACTAATTATATATATAATACCCAATGTTGGTTAAGTTTGAGGGTTGTTCTGATCACTACCCCTCTGTTAATCTGTATTGCCAACACGCATCATCATACTCCACTGATGCTTCGCCATGTATGGGTTGTTAATAGCATGTTTTGTTGTGCCTACCATACACATTTCATATTAATTTTGATGGTTTTTTCTAACTTTGGTCACTTCGACCAGAGTGGCATCTATTTTGAGTCACATAACCGCCAGTGTTGTTAACTCCGCCATTAGATAGCGCCACGGATATGGTTTACCGCATAATGGTACAGATGGATTCCACCAGATGGTGGCACTATGTTGAAACGGGACCGTGCATGAGTCCGGAACATAGCCGAGAACATAGGTATATACACAGACTCTGAATATAGTCAGAGACTGTGAATATAAATATATATAATGACAGTTCAACACAATGTTGGTACAGGCATTGATGTGGAGTGCAGTTTTAACACAGCACAGATTAAAGCTAGTGTATATTGGTGCTGCGATAAGCACACCCGCGTTAGCTATGGGTAACCTTTTTTTTGCGGTGGGGGTGGGGGGGGGGGGGGGAGGAAGAGGAGGGTATGTGTACAAAGAGGGTGGAGGCTTTAATATTATATCGACTGAAAGCATTGATTGAACAAAATTATATAAATGAGCCTTGGTTTTCAATGATGGTTCAACTTGGCTGGTACTTCTGATAATTTAAATTTTTCCACAATATTTCCCAAGTCATTACTAAGCTGAGTTATTATCAAAACTGCTAATCTAAATGTAATGACTAAACCTATGTCATTATTTAATGAAGAATGTGTTTATCCTTTACTGGGGCGTGTGAAGTAAAGACTATCTAGCTTCATAGTTTATACTCAAATCAAATAGGTCACATATTCAATGAACGGTCAACATGCACATATGTCAGCACACACATCCACACCATCTAGTGTTAATACTTTCATTCACTTAGATTTCTGTGACCTGTTGTGGAAAGAAGATATTCATCACAGAATTGCTGGACATTCACATTTTGAGATAACTCGAGAAACCCTTGAAAGCCACCAAAGACCAATTAACTCACTAATATTATATGGTATATTATATTAGAAGCTTTCACGAAACATTTCTGCGTCAATATCTTCATTGTTCAATAGGTCACCGGTAAGTTAATGTTAGCATAGAGGTTCTACAGTAGCTCTAGACTAAGTTGTGGAATACATCAAACTGAGGATTCATAAATACTATGATAACATACTCCCTGATATTCAGAAAATTGAAAGTACAATAAAGCGAGAGAAGGGTGAGTATGCCTGTCAGAATGTGAAAGTCTGATTGAGATAAGAAAAACAGTTATCTTTGAATAACATATGTTAAAGTTGCATAATCCGATAGTTTTGAATTTCAGTCATTTTCTGAGATAAAAACATTAGATTGACCATTATAATCTATTTTACTGTAGGTTGAAGTAACTTACATTTGAAATAGTTAACTTTAGAAATATTTGAAGTGAAAATATGCCATAGTCAGTTTGGCAAGCATGTCAAAATCTTGACACGATAGGTTTCAGTGACAACAGATTATATTACAGTCAATTAGTATCCCCTGGTATGTAACAATAAATGCTGATTAAGTATCGGGCTATGCAACTCTAAGTGACTCTTCTAACAATAGTTGAAGATAACCAGTTCCAACCCGCATGTTCCCAATTTATTACAGAATACTTAGCGTAAGTAACAGATAATAGCAAATTATATATATATATATTATATAATATATATTATATTATATATTTATCTACCTTTATATAGAAATGAGCTACAGCTTAGAATTAATATTGTTGTGATCAAGATAGCTCTGCTTCCATCACTATGTTACTATTTTAACCGGCAACCGAGGCAGTAAGCCAGCCGTGGTTAATGTGGTGGGGACCCGCTGGGGGCGCCACCTATCATAATATGGAAGGAAAAGGTGGTAGAACTTTCATTAATTTATACCCGTATAATTCTTATACATCGTGTACATCAACACTGTGTGGTAACTGATAGCAGATTCTATAACTGCAATAAAGTTTTATTAGACTATTTCTGCATAAAACTTGTTTCGTTTATTTTTAAATCATCGAATTTAATTCCAAAGAAAATTAACAGAATTACAGATTTTTTTGAGGTGACGATTGGTACGACCTCCGTGTGGCTAACTAACGGTAGACTATCCGCACAGCTTATATAAGCATACACTAGCTACTCATCTCAATTCCCACTGGCTCTCCCGTCCCCCCACTCGCTGTCCCACCCTCCCGGTCACTCTCTCACCCTCCGACTCGCTGTCCTGCCTGTTCACTCAAGAAGGGTCCAAACCGAGGAAATGAGGAAAAATGGGTGACCACTGTCCCATCTTGAGCATACCCTTGCAGAATGAGTATTCCCATTCTTTAAGTACTGCTATTGTTTGATTTAAACAGAAGTCGATGTAGATAAATTTCAAATATATTTCAAGCACTTTAATCTGTGCAAAAGATACATAAATGTGTGACTACTAAAATAAATAATGGACGTATTCGACTGGGACCTTTCCATAAATTGAGCCAATCAGAGCTGTTCTTTTTTATTGCAAATGGCGGCCCCCCAACTCTGATTGGCTGACACTGAGTTCTCATGAAAATGAGAAGAGGAAAGTCCATTTCCGTCAAGTTCAAACGGGCTCAGACGAGTTCAAATGAGTTCAAACATGGCTGGTTGTCCCTCTCCTTTTAGCGCTGAATATGCTTATGGTTTGCTCTCCTATCCTACCTACTCCATTTATCTTACAGCATGGCCACCATGTAAATAGCCAATCATTAGTTAGCCACACGGCCACCGTTCAAGTATGCTGCCGTGTGAATAGCCAATCGTCAGTTAGCTGCACGGTCGCCGTGTGAATAGCCAATCGTCAGTTAGCCGCATGGCTGCTGTATGAATAGCCAATCATCAGTTAGCCGCATGGCCGCCATGCGAATAGCCAATCATCAATTAGCCACATGGCCGTTATGCGAATAGCTAATCGTCATTTACCCACACGGCCGTCATGCGAATAGCTAATCGTCAGTTAGCCACACGGCCGTCGTGCAAATAGCCTTGGGCCATTTTCTTTTATACCCCACCACCGTAAAAAAAACTCACTCAAACTAAAAAAAAACCTCAGCACTCACCAACAGTCCCGAAAGCGTCTTATCCACAGTGCTGATGGCGGAGTTGGCCGTCTTGTCGACAGCGCTGACGGCTGACCCCATGGCCGACCCAACTGACTTGGTGCCTGACTGGACGGAGCTGGCGGCCGAGCTGAGCGCCGAGTTGGCGGCGTCGCTGGCACTGCTCGCCTTCTTAGAGGCCGACGTCATTGCGGCGTTCGCCTTATCCTCGACTGACTTGGTGGCGGTGTTGGCGGCCGTGGCGGCGGACGTGGCGGCGGCGTTAGCCTTGGCCTCGGCGCTTTTCACGGCGCTGTCGGCGGCAGCCTGCGCCTCCTTGGCTTTCTTGTCCAGGGCGGCAGTAGTGGATTTGGCGGCCGAGTCTGCCGATTCTGCGGCACTCTTGGCGGCCGAGTCGACGGCGCTGGCGGCGCTCTTGGCCTTCTCGTCGGCCGCCGCCCCGACGGCCGTCACCTTCTTGTCGGCCGCGTCGGCCCCGGCGGACAAGGTACCGGTGAGGCTGTTGGTGAAGTTTGTCACGGCTCCGGCCGCGCTCTTAGCGGTCTGGTCGACCGTCTCTACGGCCGACTTGGCCGTTTTGTCAGCTGCGGCAGTTGCCTGTTTAAGATAATAATTATTATTAAAGTTGAAAATAGAATGGTTTGCTTAGAGTTGCAGCAAGTTGTATTTAACAAAAAAAGGGGCGGGGGGAGTATGCTTGTAGCTTAAAGCAAATACCCTATAAACTAAGACGGCTCACTCAGCCTGTACTGTGTAATCAAAATGATCAAACCCACCACTTGGTGCGCTGGCTGTTCTCTTGGTTAAACAGTTGCTATATTATATGTATAAATGTATATATGAATCTGAAAGATGTGTGATGATGGCAATGATGATGATGATGCTGATGATGATGTGTATTTGATCATAGCAATTTCATATAGATGTGTATTCATACTTACCTATCTCATGTATAATATAATTGTATGTGTTTACATGTGAAACACCAACCAGCAGCCGGACTGATCAAACCCACCACAAGGTGGCACTGCGAAATTTACATTACCATGGGAGAGATAGGGAGTGAGCCATCTTAGTATTATAGGGTCTTTGCTTAAAGTTACATAGTCTGATGGTTTTGAGTTTCTGCCATTTTCTGAGATAAATATGCCTACATTAGATTAATAGCTGTTTTGATCTAATCTACTTTAGGGCCGACTTTAGTTCGAACCCTGGTCGAGTCAAACCAATGACTTTAAAATTGATACTTGTCGCTTCCTACTATCCTAGCCAGGCGCTTGGCATTATTAGGACAGGGCAAGCTGGTGTGTTCAGTGTCAGGATAATGTGACTGAATGGGATGTCAGGTCATGGTGCCAGTGGCCTGGTTTCCCAGTGGGACAGCACTATAAAGTCACCATGAGTGCGCACTGTCACAAGTTGGTACCCGTCCTGATATGACCTTAGATGTTGCTAGGATGTAAAAAAACAAAGAAACAAATTAGTTTGAAGTAACTTCTATTTGAAATGGCACACGACCACACGAGCACATAAATAGGTTGTAGGCAAAACAACAATATGCGAATTGGATCTAGGCGAATTGGCTGTAGGCAAAATACTGTAACACCGGTATGGTGTATCTGAATGAATATAGCTCTTTAAATATGTATTTTTTATATAGAAAATAACATTTACACCCTGTCCTGATAAGACCCTAGATATTGATAGGACGTAAAACCTCATCAAACAAACACTTACACAGAGCAGGAGATCATGTTATTTTAACATTATCAGTTACATGACTGACATCTCATAGAGACACCTACTACAGTAAAACCTCTCTAACCGACCACCTCCACAGATCGACTGCTTCCCCATATCGATCGCTTTATTTGGGTTCCAAATGATCGGCAATACAATATCATCATAACAATTAAAAAAACTCCCTAAAGCAACCACCTCCCTGAATGAACCATTGGTTCCATGGCCGGTCGATTTAGAGAGGTAGGCCTATACCTCTTTGGCCGTGTTGTCAACAGTGGTGGAGATGCTCTTGGTTGTTGATTCAACCGCGCCGGACAATTTCTTGCTGAATCCGCTGAAGAAGCTCTGAAATGACAATTATCAGTGTGAGAAGTTTGCGCCAGTGACCAGAAAACGCAAATTCAGCCACCAGTTCAAATTTGCATAGCCCTATTACTAATGAGGTACCCTGTGTCATGCTAGGTTGTGACGAGTATAAATTGTCTAAGTCATTTACTCTGAAATAAAGAATTGAATTGAATTGAATCATTGCTTTAACTCGATTGAGGTTCAAACCCACGATCTCCAGCATGAGAAGCCAACCACTGCTCCTACCGATTTGGCCATTCCATCCGATGATCAGTTTAATGAATTAATTAATGCTTTATATGTAATCACACCAAACATTAACTCGCTTTAACTGGTCATCCTACAAGAAGACTTAATGCATCGTTAGTTTTATGATAATCATTCAATCATCCTAGTGATATATATAAGATCATCCTAGATCCTAATATGGTCAATGTCCTTCATATGGTCATCCTAAGGCATAACTAAGGCCATCTGTGTACATATTCAACACGAAATGTTAATGGCCAAATGAGTTAGAGCATCCGTCTCCCGTGTTGGTAGATCGTGGGTTCAAATCCTGGTTGAGTCAAACCAATGACGTAAAAATTGATACTTGTCGCTTCCTAGCCAGATGCTCAGCATTACTAGGATAGGGCAAGGAGCAGTGGAATGAGGAGAGGAAGACCAGTCGTCTGCGACTGAAATTTCCCCTAATGTACCAACAAAAAAAAGGGCATAATATCATCAAATATGTTCTTTATTTGATCCATTTATTTCAAGTTCCGTATATTTGTTATTTCTCACATTCCTCCCCTCTTCCTCCCTCTCCCTCTCCCTGTTCTCTCTACCTCTCCCTTTCGCTCGCTTAATCACTCACTTATTACAAATAAAAAAAAACTAAATACAGTGAAACCTCTCTAGCCGACCACCTCCACAGATCGACCACTCCCCTATATCGATCGCTTTATTTGGGTACCCGAACGATCGCCCATACAATACCATTGTAACGATAAAAAAAAAGCCTTCCTAAACCGACCCCCCCCCCCCCCCCCCCCCCAAGTGGACCATTTAAAGTCGGCCTCATGTTGGGTCGATTTAGAGACGTTTTACTGTAATTTATTTCAAGTACACTGAATTCACAATAACAACATTTCCTCTCCCCCCCCCCCCCCCGCCCGCATACATATTACCATTCAATATGTAGTAGCCAAGATGTCCTTTCTAAATCTTTAGTTAATACCGCACATCCTGATACATTTATGCTTACCATGCGTTATTTCCCTGACACATGAATCGCAACGGTAAGTAAATATATCACTTATCAGTAAGAAATGGAAGAGCGATGAGTCAAATCGCGCAAATGTTACAATTTTTTTTTTTTTAACCTCCAAAAAGATTGCATTCCATTAGCATTATTTGCCTGCTGCTGAAGCGCCCACTACATGAAGGGGTTGTGGAAATAGTTTATGCTTTGTGGTGTGTGGTGGTCACCACAAGGAGCTGATGGAGTACTTGTAGGCTGACACGTCTGTTAGTACAACAGGGCTGGGAATGTGAGGAGGTGGATGTATAGATGAATGTAAACTCAGTACACACGCACTCACAAGTAGTTACTCCCACAGCATTGTCTCCGGTACTCTAGATAGAAAAAGTGTTGGAAAGGCTCGGTTATTGATATAATCATATGAATTTTCAATCTAATGTGCCAAATATGTGGTTCAAATGCTTATCTACCATAGCCTGCATTCTTTGGAGTGAAGAATGCATTAAATCATGTAGATTAATAACATCTAGTGGCTGCCATCTTTGTTTCTTTGCATTCTCTCCAAGTTCCTCCACTGTATGCCAATAATATGAGTGCTGAAACAAGGGCCTCTACAACTTGTTTATACTTTATTCATACAACAGCAGTTTTTGCTTAGATTTAGGCTAGATTCATCCCTACTTTGGATATGGATGAATCTTTTATCTAACTCACGGTCACCCGCACACACAACGAAGCCACGTCAGGAGCAATGGATGCGTGGGAAGGAAGAAAGCGTCGTGCTATATCTCGGAGTAGTGAAAGAAAACGGGACCCATGTTGGAGCTGGAGGGAATTCCCCCCATGAATCATGAGTTATTGAGAAGGGCTCAGTCAGCGTGAACATTTTGAGGAATGCGCGCCTGTCTATCCGCTGGTCCCTGACTCCGAGGTGTGACTGAAGCTGTGACCTGGCGGAAGTGGATTAGTGCGTCTCTCTAAACTTAAAGTTGCATAGTCCGATGGTTTTGAGTTTCAGAAATTTTCTGAGATAAATACATTAGGTTGATCGTTATAATGTACCTTACTTTAGCTTGAAGTAACTTTTATTTTAAGTGTCTAACTTTTGAGATATTTGAAATGCAAACAGGCAACATTAATTTTGGCAAGCTTGCCAAAACTCTGACACCATGGCATTCTGCAGTAACATGATCTATTCAATCGCCTCCCTATTCCCTTCTGTGTTGCGACAAATTCTTAATAAGTGCATCAGTATCTAAGCTAGATATGTAGAATCAAATTTAGATCAATGTTTTGGTTTTGAAAATTTGATGATTTCATCGGACTATGCAGCTTTAATCTTTCAGTGTAGTATACCAGATGGGATGACCGAATGAGTTGAGCAGCCGTCTCCAGTTTTGGTAGATCATGGTCGAGTCAAACCAATGACTTAAACATTTATACTTTTCTCTTCCTAGCCAGGCACTCGGCATTATTAGGATAAGGCAAGAAGTGGTTGGTTCAGTGTTCTAGATGTAATATATCCTATTTACACAGATACCACCGACGACATTTCTATACAATGTATATAGGTATATCATTCCTCCGAAAAACCGCATTTGCATTGATTATACAAACAATATTTTAGCAGTCCATGTTATATATATCTTGTAAATGTATATATATATACACACACATTTCCAAGATTAGAGCAAAGCCTAGATTGTGTCCGACCTACAACGCCCCGCATCAGACTTCGATTCTGGATAAGACAACATAACTAGAAAGACAAGCGCTCTGGCAAGCTTCCAGAATATAAAACTCGCTATTTTCCCAGTGGACCTGTCAATTATTTACCCACTCCCCACTAAGAGGGAAAATACCGTCAAAGTTAAAAGAGCACATCTGCCCAGGCTGCAATAATATCAAGGATGCTTTGGAGAGAGAGAGAGAGAGAGAGAGAGAGAGAGAGAGAGAGAGAGAGAGAGACGGTGGTGGTGTATGAGTGTGCTAGCAAATTAGACTTGCTAGCCTTAGGAGAAATTGAAGGCATGCATTGGTAAAAGAGACCAGTTATTATCCCAGGTGATTTAACGTTCTGCTCACCTGACTTTGCTATGCATTCCATACATGAATATTTAATATATATCTTAACTCTATCTATAGGTGAAATATTAACATATATTAATATAAATACAATTTATATATATATAAAAATATTAATATAATTTATAATAATAAAAATATAAAAAAATATGGTAAGACCGCTCGAACTGACCACCTCCACAGATCGACCACCCCCCTATATCGATCTCTTTATTTGGGTCCCAAATGATTGCCCATACAATACCATTGTAATGATAAAATAACTCCCGAAACTGACCACCTCCTTAAAGGGACCATTTAAAGTCGGTTCCATGGATGGTCGATTTAGAGAGGTTTTACTGTAAATGTATAAATAGTTAGTATTAATATATACATATATATTCTTAAAAGATTGGCATTTCCGGGGTTTTGCCTCTGAACTCTTCAAATAGTAAATATGTCTATTGAGTAACTATGGAAATAATCACATCAATATTTGCATCTGTCCTATTTCTAGAACACACAAAGTTCGACCAGAGCTAGCTAGCTAGTCTTGCACTGACCTCATCATCGCATCCAACACCTCCCACACATGAAACAGACTCTTTACTAATAGACAGTGATGAATGCAATTCAATAACTATCATTCCAGAATTTAACAAAATCTCACGTCCCTAGAACCATGAAGCTCTAAGTATTGACCAAACTCAATGCATTGTCAATGGCCGTGAGCAATCTAATGAATCTTCATACAGAAAAAGTTAAATATCTCTAAAACCACACCACCTAGAAACAAACTGATACGATTACACATAGAAAACATGTTTAACAAAAAGATTATATTAAATTAATGAAGTTAGTGTTCTGGATTTCTATTAATTTTGAATAAAACTGACGTTTTGCACCGCGCGTACTGACAAACTCAGTGGCAGTGTGCATTCGTTCTGCAGCCAAGCTGCGCGCGCATACACAATGTTTACAAACATTGAAATAGGTCTATAAGCATATTTCTGCAATGATGCCACAGTGGTGATGTGTACAATGCATCACTATTCATAAGTCATTGAAATAATGCATTGCCAGCATTTTCCATGAGGACACACCCCATGAGACAAATATAGTACTGACACGACCAGACAGGATGGACGAATGAGTTGAGCGTCCGTCTCCCGTTTTGGTAGATCGTGGGATTCGAACCCACGGGTTCGAACCCTGGTCGAGTCAAACCAATAACTTTAAAATTCATACTTGTCACTTCCTATCAGTGTCAGGATAATCTGACTGAGTGGGATATAAGGTCACGGTGCTGGTGGCCTGGTCTCCCAGTGGGGCAGCACTATAACATCGCCATGAGTGTGCACTGTGACAAGTCAGTACCCATCCTGATATGACCTTAGATGTTGCAAGGATGCAATACTCCAACAAACACATATAGTACTGACACTGGAATTCTGTGGTTCATTGCACACTAATGTCATTATGTTATTGTATTTTACACGTGCCTTTCTATCAGATTCAAATCTATAACTCCACCATTTCCGACATGTGTATAAATGAAGCACAGCTAGTATGCTTTGAACATATGGCATGCGGCTGTCCACATTTTCACACACCCTATTATTACCCGCTGCAGGGAACAACCTCTCCAGACCTTGATGCCGATACGTCAATAAAGTTGCAGTGCGTGCTTGTCAGATCCATGTAGCTGCAGCCATAGCTGGTGGTCTAGCCCCCCCCCCCCCACACACACACACTGACACACCTCCTCTCCAGACTCACACACACATAGTTTTTTCTTCTCTTTTCCCCCCATGCAACATTGGCCGAAATTACCTACTTAAAAATATAATTTGCTGACATTTATTTTTCTTCTTTCCTCCACCGACCGCCAATCTTCTTTCTGCATGTTCTAATTAAAGCCGGATATATTTTCTATTCTATATTCTGTTTGTTGCGTAATTATATATATATATATGTATATGTATATTGCTGGACCCGGATGTGCTTCCTTCTCCCTAGCCTGCGGCTAGCCAGAGGCGGTATACCGAGGTAAAATATATATATATATACACATATAAACTGAGCTAGTATATATATACACACACAATATATATATATATATATATATATATATATATATATATATATATACTGTGTATATATATATATAAACTGAACTATATATATATATATATTATTTTACAACTAGCTATAGATAAGGGGATATAATAAACTAGTTATATATAACTATAATGAGGGGAAATAATAAACTAGTATATATATAGATTCATATATATATATATACAACCAGCTATAAATAAGGGGAAATAATCGATGGAGTGAGTGTTTGTGTGCCAGATTTTGCTAGTGTTGGCGGGAGGGGTGTCTGGAACCCTAGACGTTGTGTCTCGCTGGTTATTGATTGCCCTCAGCAGCGGATTTCCTGGAAGAGGTGCACTGCACTGCGCCAACGAAATGGCCGCACCTACGGTGACCCCAAACCACAAACTCACTTTCAAGCACGACCTGACCAGACAGGATGGCCAAATGAGTTGAGCGTATGTCTCCTGTTTTGGGAGATCGGAGGATCTGAATACATGGGTTGTGAGTTTGAACCCTGGTCGAGTCAAAGGAATGACTTAAAGATTTATACTTGTCGCTTCCTAGCCAGGCACTCGTCATTATTAGGATAGCACAAGGACTGGTTGGCTCAGTGTCAGGATAATGTGACTGAGTGGGATATCAGGTCATGGTGCTGGTGGCCTGGTCTCCCAGTGGGGAAGCACTATAAGTTGCCACAAGTCGGTACTCGTCCTGATATGACCTTAGATGTTGCTAGGACGTAAAACAACAAGCAATCAAGCACGACATGGTAATTTCCTAGATTTGTTCAAACAGTGAAAATTCTGAATATGGAAATTTGATTATCAACCTGGCTCTGGATGCAGTGGGCCTAAACAATTGAAAATTCCGACTGTGGACATCTTTGAGGCGTAGATAATATGGGTAATGCGAGTTCTGTTGGCCCCTCAGGAAAGACTGAAACTGAGACCCAGCATGCCGGGTTGCTGTTACAAGCGTAGACAGTGGAAGGTGGGGGGAAGTGGTGAATACACACATGAAAAGTGGTATTTTATCTCATGTGAAATATTTGCTAGGGTAATTCCACTGCATTACATTAAGAACAGATGTATGGAAATAGCCCTACCAAGTTTGGTCATCGACAGGCACATGGTTATAAATGCAAAGTGAGTTTAAAGTATGGGTTCTATTGTGAAGAGTAGGGCTGGGAGGAGCATCAATCCTAATTTCTGTCATGTAAATTGTAGCGATGACCCAGACCAACCTGGGCCGCGTTCAGGGTACGTCTCGGAGACGTCTCGGCGATGCTTTTTGGCTTATTTCCATTCAGGGTGCGTCTCGGAGACATCTCGGAGACACCTCCCATTTTAGACAGGAGATGAAAAGCGCCTCGAAAATGGCCGCCATATTCAGTGGTTTCAGCCAATCACAGCACAGCTTTTTCATTGCAAATGACCACCGCCTATGGGGACAGCCATTTTTGAGGCGACAAACTGCTTTTGCAGTTCAGACCAGCATGACTTCAGGGTCATCGTGGAGACGTCTCGGAGACGGACCCTGAATGCAGCCCAGGTCACTGTCACTGGACTCACTTCGGTATGGTCTGCCAAACAAGCAGACCAGCGCTGTTTTGTATGGGAATCAGGAAAGCAATTGAATTGATATAATGTTCATAGCCTTCAAACTGCCCAAACTACCAAATGCACTGGATCTAAGGTCGCTGTGTTTTTGCTTCTATGAGTACCCATCCAATACTTCCAAACCATTGGAAATAAAAGGATAAACAGCCCATAAACCTAACTATATAACCCAACTCCAAGCAATCTGTGATAAAATACAGAGGCCACTTTCAGGAGAGAAATGCATGAAGTGTTAAGTAAATATTCTGGTGAATTTTGAACAACATTTCTTTATATATTTATGTAGGTGATTTTATGACTGGCATTTACAGAAAAAAAGCTGCACCCAAATCAGGACACGCACGTTATCGACAGATTTGCAAACTGGCAAATGCACTGATTGGTTGGTTGTTGGAGGTTTACTTCCTAGCAACATCTAAGGTCATATCAGGACGAGTACCGACTTCTGACAGTTCGCACTGATGGTGACTTTATAGTGCTGCCCCAATGGGAAATCAGGCTGCCGGCACCATGACCCGATATCCCAATGTCACATTATCCTGACACTGAGCTAACCAGTCCTTGCCCTATCCTATTAATGCCAAGTGCCAGGCTAGGAGGCGACCGATATCAATTTCAAAGTCACTGGTTTGACTCGACCCGGAACCGAACTCCCGACCTACGCCACGCGAGGGCCGCGCTCTACCGATTAGGCCACCGCGCCCGGTCGGAAAATGTACTGAATACAGTGAATCTCAGCATGTTGTGTCTTTGTTACTGAGGGCGCCTCTCCTATGCCCCCAATGCATATAATTGTGAATATTATATATACAATGCACCCTCGCTAAAACCTACTAACAGGGGTAAAGGTGACCCTTTTAGCTGATTGTCAGAGTTAACTTAATGTACTTCCATGCATCGCATTGCAAATTCATGTGGCTACATTCATAACCCAGTTTCCCCACACTTTTTTCCTAATACCCCTGTCACACTACAATGTAACGCGGTAGCGTAAGCCAACGTAGGTGAAATTTGGCCATTACGTCGAGATACGTCAAGTTATGGCGAGTTACATCAAGATACGGTGATACATGTCAAGGTTTTGGACATACCCAAAACTTTCGACATAGCTCGACATAAGGCCGTTATGTTGGGTTACGTTGGGCTTACGTTGCACTCACGTTAGGCTTACATCGAGATACGTTTGACGTTCGTTAGAGCTACGTCAGTCTATGTTGAGCTATGTCGACTTATGGTAGACTGACGGAGAGCCTGGAGGAACGTGCAGCCCACACGCTGACAACGTGGTGTTAACGTATCTCGACATAGGTCTAATGTATCTCTGACGTGTGTCTAACGTTAGTCTGACTTAAGTCCAACATGTCTTGACGTATTCGACGTAGTTGACGAATGGCTGGCGCGCGCGTAATGTATGTAACATGCACCAACGTTCTTCAGACGTAAGCGAACGTGCTGTGAACATGGTGTGAATGTGGTGCGAAAGTTTTGCCTTTGAGTATATAAAGACATCTGTTGAGCACTTGCTGTCCTTATGCTGAGCACGCTGGACTGTCGTTAGACTGACACTGCCCACTCGCGGGCCTGACATTGACTCACATTACGAATTACGCCAGAGTCACAAGTAGCTATGTTAGGGCGACGCTAGGGTTTCATTAGGCTGGCGCCGCACGCGCTGGAGGCTCATTAGCCTTACGTTGGGCCTTTTTTTTTTTACGTTCTAACTCGTAGAGACACGTTACAACAACATTGGATGGACGTTTCGCCTACATCCACTACATTGCACTGATGTCCAATTTGGCCCTGAAACGCTGAGAATTTCGATGTATCTCGACTTAAAAAAAGTGATTTTTACGTTTCCCACTCGCTGGCCTGTTACGTCGTAGTGTGACAGGGGGGGGGGGGGGGGGTGTAAGGGGTTGTTTAGCAACCCTGTCATGGAGACAGTGTTGCGGGAGTAATCTATGCCACACCTGGAATGCAGTGCTCGTCTAGATTTGTACCTTTGGACCACCGTACGCCGCCACCCCCCACCCCCACCCCCGCCCACCATGCTGCACTGGAAACTGTCCTAGAAAGCCAGTGGCCTGGGATGGGTGAGTGATACATAACATGAACTGTACATGCGTCGTAGCTTTCCACAAAGCCTGCCTTCATACATCTCGCTGATCGATCATGCCCACCACCAGCAGCCAACGCCGTGCACACTCCATCCAACCTCCTGTTGCAAACACTGTTGGCTATTCAAACATGGCCGAATCTGGCGGCCACGGCCTAAAAAAAAATAGACGTGGAATTGATACAACAACGTGTGTCTTTAAAACCAGATCTAGGCTATACAACCCCTGGGATTTCAGCAGAGTTATAGGCTAATGGTCCTGCAGGCCTTGCCATTAGAGCGTTTGGGTAATGTGTAACGGGGATTTAATATCGTATGTCTTGCCAATATTTGCTCAGGTGTCACCAAACACACATTGTTGCACCAAAGATTATACTATACAGTAAAACCTCTCTAACCGACCAACACCACCGATCGACCACTCTCCTATATCGATTGCTTTATTTGGGTCCCAAACGACCGCCCATACAATACCATTGTGATGATATTCTAACACCCTAAACCGACCACCTCCCTAAATGGACCATTTAAAGTCAGTCCCATGGTCGGTCGATTTAGAGAGGTTTTGCGGCCTGTTTGTAGACCCCCCCCCCCTCCCCCCGTCACCTAGTTGTTCCATATCAGCGTCTCCCGCCACTAAATCTTGTCTGCATCCAATCATGACACTGGGCATTGCCAGACGACATTTAACACGCACGGAATAGCCCCTTTTGATAGCAACGCGCATCTTACTCAAATCGCAATGCATTTGATCGAAAGCAGACGACATTGAGGGGTAAAAAAACCGCGCCATTTTTTGCACCATGAGCTATGTTGTCCTGTACGCCAGTCACAACACAGCGTCCTTATAATGTGGAACACTGCCAGCGGCCAATACGGCCCGGGGACGGGGCCGGCACCTAAATCCAGCCACCTGTGACTGCCATGAAGGATTAGGTCCACTTTAGTAGGCGGACATCGCGGGCTACACACGAACGTCCATCTAGTGACCTTTTACCGGCCACACATGTCAGGTGGACCGACAGAGGTCAGGGCGAAGGGCAGTGCCAAGTCATATTTAAATCAATAAGGACAACGCCATAGATGCAAATTCTGATAACTGAATGCAGCTCTTTTTGTGTGTGTGGATTTTGTTGTTGTTCTATCATCACAGGATGTAGATAAAAGATTCACCCCGTACTTGTAGTACAGGAGTGAACGACAACATAATCTAAATACTGGCGAAAACTGCTTTAGTATGGAACAGGAAGTAGAATACCTGGCTCCAATATCAAATGGCTACTAGATCAGCACAGAGTTGGTGAAATGGGAGAGAATGCAAAAAGAAAAGATGGCGGCAATAGAACGCCGGCGATTTCACTTTTAAAGTCAATTAAACTACATGTTTTATTATATTTTTCAACTAAAAAATAGTGGGGAAATATGAAGCCATATATACAGAATACGTGTTGGTTCTTAGATTGTGGACTTAGGCTCTCATTTCATTTCATTTCCCCACTTTTTCGATAGCTTTTAAGTTTTATATAGGGTTGATATTCACCCATGTACTGCAGTACAGGGTGAATCCTTTATCTACACATGATGATGCTCATTTGAATACTATGCGTGCTTTTAACTGGATCCGATTGTTAAATATATTGGTTGGTTGTTGGAGTTTTACGTCCTGGCAACATCTAAGGTCATATCAAGATGGGTACTGACTTGGGACAGTGCACACTCATGGCAACTTTATAGTGCTGCCCCACTGGGAGACCAGGCCACCAGCACCATGACCATATATCCCACTCAGTCACATTATCCGGACACTGAGCCAACCAGTCCTTGCCCTATCCTAATAATGCCGAGCGCCTGGCTAGGAAGTGACAAGCATACATTTTTAATTCATTGCTTTGACTCGACCAGGGTTCAAACCTGTGGATTCGAATCCCACGATCTACCAAAATGGGAGACGGACGATCAACTCATTCGGCCACCCATCTGGTGTTAAATATGTCAACATTTTGTGTAGGTGTGTGTAATCCTGTTCTGTTGTGTAAACTATGTCACCATATGATCTTTTGAGCTGCAAAGATTGAGTTGCATTTTTAATGACTGTGATTTGGGCACTGTGCTTCTATATTACTCAATGTCTATTGTAGTAATTGGGAAAGGGTGAAAGACTGTATTTCAAATGCTATATACAGTAAAACCTCTCTAACCGACCACCTCCACAGATCGACAACTTCCCTATACCAATCGCTTTATTTGGGTCCCAAACGATCACCCATACAATATCATTGTAACAATTAAAAAACCTCCCTAAACCGACCACCTCCCTAAATGGATCAATTAAAGTCAGTTCCATGGTTGGTTGATTTACAGAGGTTTTACTGTATAAGCAATAGGCCTATACATTCCTCCATCTCATCGAATGATCGGACACCACGTCATCAGTTTGCTTGTCTGGGATGTGCCATAGCAATTTCCTAAGTGTGTCACCGCTTTCAGACAGAATACTCGCATTGAACGAGCGTTTCTCTTTTCCTTGTTTTTTTCACTTCTAGCTAACACACGTCAAACATATGCGCGCCAAATTTGTCGTATATAGGCCTATATCTGCGCAACTAGGCGACTGGCCTACTGTAATAACGTTACACAACGTCAAGTTGTTGTTGTTTTACATCCTAGCAACATCTAAGGTCATATCAGGATGCGTACCAACTTGTGACAGTGCACATTCATGGTGACTTTAAAGTACTGTCCCACTGGGAAACCAGGCCACTGGCACCATGACCTGATATCCCACTCAGTCACATTATCCTGACACTGAGCCAACCAGTCCCTGCCCTATCCTATTAATACCGAGTGCCTGGCTAGGAAGCGACAAGTATCAATTTTTAAGTCATTAGTTTGACTCAACCAAGCTTCGAATCCACGACCCCATGATCTACGGGAGACGGGCGCACGTATGCCCGGTGCACACCTCCCGTATAAAACCTAAAACTCCCTGTTTCGCGACTAAGTTTGAGTTTTAGTCGGTTTCAGTCTTTAGGTGTGTGACCCCCTATCACACCAGAGCCTTCCGATTCGCGACTTCAAACTCAGTTTTAGGTTTTATACGCAAGGTGTGTACAAGGTTTTATAAGATTCGAAAAATGAATCGGGCAGTTTTAGTCGAGAAACGAGACGGGTCGGGTTGTGATGGGTCCCATCAGGCAGTCAGTTTTAGCGCGTGAATCGTATACGAAAGGTGTGTACCAGGCTTAACTCATTCAGCCATCCCGTCTGGTCTACACAAGGTCAAATCAACACCACTAATAGTCTAATCATACAGACAAGACGGCGGTAATTAGGGCTACTCTATTAAAAAAAAAAAATGCACACCTCCACACATTTATATCCCGTGTGTGTGTCACTGTGGACACATACTTTTATTGAATGTGTGAATAGACGAGATCACCGTTCCGAGTGTGCATGCACTGAGAACGACATTGGCAGCAAAGCAAGGGTGTATGGCCATTGAGTTTGCCGGTACGCATAGAGCAAAACTTCGATTTTATTCCGAATTAATAAAAATGCATAGCAATTTGGCACAAACATGGGTGGATGGATGCAATATAATAATATAATGAATATGTTTAACACACAACTCTCCATAATTAAGCATTTTGAGCTAAGAAACATACAATTTCAGTCACTTTACAGGCTGATGTTTACATCACCATTCGGTCCATTGATTAGACATAGGTAATTCTTGTTCTAAATATTAAAAGGTCAAATGTGTCAACAAAAACTTGTTTCAAAGAAATATATAACCAATGTCTAATTAACCCTACACATTTCCTAGCCCAACAAATGTTATTAGCCATAGGATATAAATAAAAATATGAATAAAATGAGTAAAACTGACTCTGGCTATGGCTCTAACACTAGTCTGAGTGCACAGATTGTTCTCAATCTAAATGGAGATGGTATAAGATGTGCTGATTAGATTGATTTAAATGCAATGCTAGATAAAAGATTAACATCTTAATTTATTATATATATTTTTTTACTTGGTATTCTATGTTTCAAACAAGGGCTGAGATGAGCTGAAACTAGCACATTTCATAGCTGCAGCCAGTATCTTACTTAGCATTAGCCATGTGCTTCGCGGGGGTTTGTTTATCTTCCATGCATCCCACAATGCACCACGCGGTTGGAATGGCGATGTAGTCTATACCCACCACCGAACTTAGTATGACTCATTGTTTACGGCAGACTCTCCCTGCTCGGGCCTTCTGCCAACGTGAACGCGGTTGGCCCCAACACCCCGTCCCCGCCCCCACACCCCGCCCCCGCCCTCACCCTCAACACAACCATCCTTAATTCAAACAGGAGCTGAGTGAGTTGGAGCAGGCTGCTACTACTAGTATTACTACTGAGACTGAGACTGTGACAGTGGAAAACTACCGTTACCAAGCCTAGCCCCAAAACACACTCCTGACAACCCCCCCCCCCCCCCCCCCTTCTCCCCTCAGAATTTGGTTCCCGTTATAAAGAGACAGTTTCCAGTTATAAAGAGACAGTGAATAGCTTCTCTCTTTTTTTCCTCTTTTTTTTTTGGTGGGTGGGTGGTTTTGGGGTGTTTTTTTGTGTGTGGTTTTGTGTGTGTGAGCGCCAGGGCACTGAACCTCTACAAAGTATAAAGAGAGAGTCCATCCTACATGACCTCTGGAGAGCATAGGCGACTGACAGTGCCTCCGACTCCTAGTGCATTCACCATATGTTAAAAGGGGCAGAAAAGATTCAAAACTCATTCAGAATCATCATGATAAAAATTAGTTTTCCATAGTTTGACCATTTTAAAACAACCTATTCTCTGGTTGGTTCGTTGTTGGAGTTTTACGTCCTGGCAACATCTAAGGCCATATCAGGACGAATACCGACTTGTGACAGTATGCACTCATGCCAACTTTATAGTGCTGCCCCACTGAGAAATCAGGTCGCCAGCACCATGTCCCGATATCCCACTCAGTCACATTATTCTGAAGGGTGGGGTCTGATGTGGTCAATTAGTATTAGTCATTCAGCCCTAATGACCCACCTCAGCTGTCAGAGTGATGTAGGACAGGGAATGTTTACATACAGTATAACCCCATTAAACCAAACTTGAAGGGACCCTAGAAATTTGTTTGGATTAACCGATCATTGGTTTAACCGAGCTTTGGCTTTGGCTTCAACTTTGACTTGGCTTTGGCAAAAACACGGGTGTATTATGAATGTAATATACAATGTATGTGGACACTATGATTATTGTTTTTTTATGTATATACACTATAACCCCATTAAAATAAGCTTGGTTAAACCCAACGATTGGTTAATCCAAACTTTTTTCGGCGGCCTGGCAAAATACTACCATTTATCATATAAAAAAGTCTCAGATGACCTTATAATCACATGAAAGTTTGGTTTAACCGTACCAGAAGTGGCCTGGGGCCTGACAATTTTGTTTGGATTAACCGATAATTTGGATTAACTGACTTTGGTTTAACCAACTTTTTTATATGATAAATGGTAATATTTTGGCGGGCTGCCGAAAAAAGTTTGGATTAACCAATCGTTTGGTTTAACCGAGCTAGGTTTAACGGGGTTTTACTGTAGTTAGATATGAACTGTCTCTATAAAATAGAACTGAAACACATTCCAGACCCACAGGTCTAAAAAGACGTTGTTTACAGCAATAGAGTTCCTCAGGTAAAGAATCGTGAAGCCTAATTTGATTAATAATAATAGTGAATATGAATCCCTTTAAATAAGCCTTGTAACCTATGTAATTCCACCTATTCCTTCCCTGCAGGACGTCACAAAAATGGGTTATCTGAGCTGCATGATATTTCGGAACATTAGCCCAATTATCACATTGGCTATTCTAAGTTCAATGTAGTTGATATTTCTAGAATATGAATATTTTGTTAAGATACACCAAATCGTCATGTAAAGCCTCAATCACATTATGGCTGGCGACCACTTGTGACCACTTTGCGACTAAAATCTGGCAACCTCCTTGCGAGCAGAGCAAAAGAAGAAGCAGGAAAAACAGTGGTAGGCGATTGGTCGACCATCTTGGTTACAAGGAGATTGCAGGTTCTGCACCAAAAACCTCCTTGCAACCAAAATGGTCACAATAAGGTCGCCGACCACTTTCAGTGCTTGTGACTGGTCGGCGACTGGTCAGTGACCAGTCAGAAACCGGTCAGCGGCCAATCGGCCTCTTGGTCGCAAAGTAGTTGCAAAGTGGTTGCAAAGTGGTCAGAAGCCATGGTGTGATTGGGCTTTAGGAATACATGTAAAATTGACGATTGGGACGTAGCTCAGGCAGTAGAGTGTCCACATGTGAAGGTGTGGGTCATCCGATCGAATCCTGTTCAGTGCACCCATTTGCAGTTTGGGTTATTTTACATTCCAACCAGTGGTCCACAACTGGTTCATCAAAGACTGTGGTATGTGCTGTCCTGTCTGTGGGAAAGTGCATATAAAAGATCCCTTGCTGCTTATCGGAAAGAGTAGCCTATGTGGCACCAACAGGTTTCCTCCAAAGAAATAGGTCAGAATGACCATATGTTTGATGTCCAATAGCCGATGATAAAAATGAATGTGCTCTAGAGGCGCCGTTAAATAAAACAAACTTTATTTACATGTAAAATTCAGTTGACCAGATCTTTAAGGTTTCTCACTTCCCCACTCCACCCCCGGCCCATGAGACTCTTGCCCTTCAGTTGCTGTAACCAGTGTTGCACCGGACTGGACTGTCTTCCTGGCAAAACCACATTCCTGAATTAACGATTTAACCATCTCCCCCAAAAACAGTGTACATGTTAATGTATTTAGATTTACCTAGAAGAAATGCTTCTGAATTATTCTGACTAAATCCACCAATATATTTAATACACATATAGTTTAATTGAATCTATATGAATATAATCTATATGAATATAATCTATATGATTATAATCTATATGAATATAATCTATATGAATGTAATCTATATGAATATAATCGATATGAATATAATCGATATGAATATAATCTATATGAATATAATCTATATGGATTTAAACTATATGGATATAATATATATGAATATAATCTATGTGAATATAATCTATATGAATATAATCTATACTCAAAGTACGATACAACCTCTCTCAGAATACCGCATGTCAAAGAACACCCCCCCCCCCCCCCCACACACACAATGCCCAAAGGTTTCTAAAAGTAAAACCTTTTTGTCTGTACATATATATACAGTAAAACCTCTCTAAACGACCACATCCACAGATCGACCACTCCCGTATATCGATCGCTTTATTTGGGTCCCAACGATACCATTGTAACTATATTCTAACTCCCTAAACCGACCACCTCCCGAAATGGACCACTTACAGTCGGTCCCAAGATCGGTCGATTTAGAGAGGTTTTACTGTATATATCCTAATGCATTGCCATAATAATATATGACCATGGATGTTGCTAGGATGTAAAACAACAATAGACAAACATATATAATGCATTATTTGAATATAAATAATTAACACATATATCCAGCATGTTCTTTTTACTTGCATTATTTCTATTACCCGTCTTCCAGTTGTGAGTTGATTATGCTAATTGCTGGACCCGGATTTGCTTCCTTCTCCCTGGGCTACGAGTAGCCAGAGGCGTAGTACCGAGGTAAAATTATAACTAAACTGCATACAGAAGTGATGGTACAAGTGTTGGGGTGATGTACCCCTTCGTTTCCTCATAGGTGTCTAGGCTAGTGTCTGTGATCAACTTCTGTAATTATACTACCCAATATGAATTAAAAAAATTGCAATCTTTGTAAATGAAGGATAAACTATCATACTACCCAATGTGCTTAAACATAAAATCTTTGTTAATAAAGGCTAAGCAATGAGGGATGATCCTTATTTAATAATTCTATATATATCCAATATATCACCCTCAACTATACAGTGCAGTGTAAACTTTGTATATGGGCAACTCCTGAACACTTGGCTAATACTTTGGCAACAATCATTTTCCCCCCAAATGGAACATGCACGGTTCTCCCAATCTGGGTACACCGGGGGCGGTGGCTGAATCGGTAGAGCCCGGGCCTCGCATGCAGAAGTTTGGGAGTTCAGTTCTCGGTCGAGTCAAACCAATGACTTATAAAATTGATACTCGTCGCTTCCTAGCCCGGCGGTTGGCATTAATAGGATAGGCCAAGGACTGGTTAGCTCAGTATCAGGATAATGTGACTGAGTGGGATATCGGGTCATGGTGATGGTGGTCTGATTTCCCAGTGGAGCAGCACTATAAAGTCACCATGAGTGCACATTGTCACAGGTCGCTACCCGTCCTGATATGACCTTAGATGTTGCCAGGATGTAAAATAAGGACGCAAAACAACCAACCAGCCACCCAGAGCCGGGTTGATTTCCTGGAGTAGACAAGCACAGCTCTACCCTCCCCCCTCCGCCCCCCCCCCCCCCCCCCCCCCCCCCACACACACACAGATCACTGGGTGAGTGCGACAGCCGGTGCACTGAACGAGCCCCTTTCTGTGGTCCAGACACGCCGTGCTATATCCGTGTTACAGTGCTATATTATACAGCACCGGGTTGCATGTGAAAGAGGGACATGCAGTGTATTTGTGGAAGTGCAAAGAAGGCAAGTCAGCTGTAATGTGTGATAACTGCAGAACTGTATGTACAATACATACATATATATATATATATATATATATATATATATATGTATATATATATATATATATACACATATATATGTAGGCCTACAAATACATAGAGCTTATATATAGTGCTATATATATATCCATACTTAGTGTTACATGTATATATACAGTACAACCCCGTTAAACCAAGCTCGGTTAAACCAAACGATCGGTTAATCCAAACTTTTTTCGGCGGCCTGGCAAAATACTACCATTTATCATATAAAAAAGCTTGTGAAACCAAAGTTGGTTCATCCAAAGTATCGCTTAATCCAAACAAAATTGTCGGCCCCAGGCCACTTCTGGTACAGTTAAACCAAACTTTCTTGTGGTTTTAAGGTCATCTGAGGCTTTTTTGATATGATAAATGGTAGTATTTTGCCAGGTCGCCGAAAAAAGTTGGGATTAACCCATCGTTTGATTTAGCCGAGGTTGGTTTAATGGGGTTAAACTGTATATACATAAACATAAACTGTATATACATATTCATATATATAATCATAGTGTCCACATACATTGTACATTCATAATGCACCCGCATATTTGCCAAAGCCAAGTCAAAGTCAAAGCTCGGTTAAACCAATGATCGGTTAATCCAAACAAATTTCTAGGGTCCCTTCAAGTTTGGTTTAACAGGGTTATACTGTATATGTATCTATATGTATGCATATGTATATATATATATATATATATGTATATATATAGTATAGTTATACAAATCTTACCTGGGTACAGATGATGGATAACTGTTGTTTTCCCGAAGTACAAGCCTCGGGTAGTCGTGGGCTAGGGAGAAGGAAGCACATCTGAGTCCAGCAATCTTTACCTACTTATTCAGGAAAAAAATGATCTTAATTTCTATGGATACTTCAATGTTTTCGTCTTGACACAAGCAAACGTAATAGTCGTGGTAGGGTTTGGTGGGTGGGCCCTAGCCCACGACTATCCGAGGCTTGTACCTCAGGAAAACAACAGTTATCCATCATCTGTACCCAAGTAAGATTCATATAACTATACTATTTTACCTCGGTACTAAGCCTCAGGCTACTCGTAGCCGAGGGAGACTTTTACATAACTTCAATTTTATCCTAATCATTACAATTTTGTATACAGTAGTATTACGAAACCATATACTTATAATCTTCTCACCTGTCATGTTAATCGGTGAGTAAGCTTGTCGCTAGGCCGCTTGACTTATCTAGTCGTTTGTTGTAATGTTTTGCAAACGATCTAGCTGTCTTCCAGCCTGTGTGTGCTAGGATCCTCTTAACGGAGATCCCCAGCTGTCATGCTTTTGAGACCATGGCTCCTCTTGTCGAATGAGACGTGTATCATCCTGTATCGACGCCTGCGGCCTTAAGCACTTTAATAGTCCATCTTGCGAGTGTGTCTCTCGAAATGGCCTTATGTGGTTTAATAAAACTCACCAAAAGTTGTCTTGAATTTCTAATTCCTTTTGTCTTGGATATATACTCCCATATGGCTGACACTAGACAAAGGCGTCGGTCATCCGGGAAACTATTCAAATGCACTGTGGACAGCGGGTCCCCTGTGCGGTTTGATTTTAGCAATTTTTCTAAATCAAACATCGCCTCCTTGCGATCTATCTGCAGTCCATCTAGAGACAATGCTACAATGGTTTGTCCCCGATGTCCGGTGACAAGCAGCAATAGAACTGCTAACTTAAAACCTAACTCTTTAATTCCTAAATGATGATTACTAGGCCATGATTTAAACAGTTTAAAGACGATTGAAACATCCCAAAATCGATTATATTTTGGTTTTGGCGGATTCCTCTCGTAGACCGATCTCATAAACCAGTGAATAACCTGGTGTTTTCCAACTGTCCATCTACTCTTGGGAGTACTATCGCAAACTAACCCAAATGGGAATAACGGGAGTAACAGGAAAATGGCTAGCGAGCTATCTAGAAAACAGAAAGCAATGCACCACAGTAAATGGATCCATATCCAATGAGGAAAAGATAACTTGCGGAGTACCCCAAGGGTCAGTCCTGGGGCCACTTCTCTTCCTCATATATATTAACGATCTAAACAACTGGCTAGAAATTGAAAACATCCAACTATATGCACATGACACTGTGGTATATGCTGCAGGCAAAACAACCGAAGAAATAGAAATGAAACTGAATCTAACACTAACAAAACTAATCGAGTGGTGCCAACTAAATAGGATAACCATAAACAACAGCAAGTCAAAAACAGTACTATTTGGTACCAGGCTAACAAGTAATGAGAAAATAAAGTGTCTTCTGGGAAACACTGAACTAGAACAAGTAGACAACTACCGATATCTGGGAGTGGATCTAGACAGACACCTAAATTATGACCTCTGCATAACAAATACTATCAAAAAAGTAAACCATAAAATATGGCTACTGGCTAAACTGAGATACTACATGACTGAAAGCATGGCAATTAAAATATATAAAGGCATGATCCTCCCCTACTTTGACTATGGCGATGTAGTATACATGGGAGGAAATACAAAACTATTAAACAAACTACAGGTGCTACAAAATAGAGCCCTCAAAGTATGCCTTCAGGTGAACAAAAGATATCCCACAATCGAATTACACAAAAAATGCAATGCAACACCACTAACAAGTAGAAGGGAAACGCACCTCAAAATACTGGCACACCATTACACCACAAAACCAGGCTACACAGCAACCCCCCGTAGGGACACCAGGCAAATGGCAGCCCCAGTGCTACTGACAGCAATAAGTAACACCAAAATTTATGAGAGAAGTGTATTTGCCATGGCGGCACATGCCTGGAATAATCAACCCACACAACAACGGGCAATCAAAAGCATGGACCACTATAAAAGGTCCTTAAAGAAAACATAATACACAACCACCTACTGAAGAAACAATATCTCACCTGATCTTGGGCGCAGTCACTGCTTGCTGTGTTCTGGCACAAAAAGCAAAAGACCGGCCAGAAAAGATGGTAGATATTACAAATACGGAAACTAGCCCTACTAAGTACTAAGGAATTCGAAATGACTATCACCATAGGGCGCAGTCCGTCTGGGTATGTGTACTGGCACAAACCAAAGCAGAACCAGGCAGGCCACGGTCATGCATCCGAATCACCCTGAAATACGAAATGGCTAACCATACAACACAGCCATCCCACCTAGTCGCAGTCCTGAAGGGTCCAGGGGAGTTCTGGCACACTGGTGTACAATCTAAGGACAGCGCATGGGTGAAAGGATGCTGTAACAAACCACAATGGGATGGGATCCTCTCCCACAGGCCTGTATGTCATCTGCGTAGATGTACATAGTAGGCTAAGTTATCATATACAGGTTAGGAAAAAACTTGAAAATTAAAAAAAAACTAATATAGAAACTACTAACACCCAAAACCGCAAAGGATGGCCCGAGCAAGATCAGGTAAAGACTCCTGAGTGCGGGACCAGACCAATCCAGTACCACAGCTGTCCAGCTTTGAAAACAAGCACCCTCACGGGAGCTTATACGTTATGGGCAGAATAAAAAACTTGTCACAAAAAAACAAAAAAAACAACAAAAAATACATACTGTTGTTCTAATGCCTCATGCCTACCATCAGAGCAGCCATTGCGTGCAGCACATGGTGATTATATCACTTTCAGATGCTCGTCTCCAAACGCAGCATCGAACCCGGGTAGTATGCTCTCCTAATCCTATAGGCAGCTGCACCTCCTAGTCCTAGTACTATTGTACCTTATTGAACTTCTCTCTAAAATGCACACTAAATATAAATGCAACCAAATGTAAATAGTATGTATGCACATATATTTAGACGTATGCATGATCCACATAATTATACTCATAAGTATACATTTGTATATATATACATATATATATTCATATATATATATTCATATATATATATTTATATATATATTCATATATAATCATATATATATGAATATATATATGAATATATATATATTCACACATATGTGTAAGAAAGTCTAATATAATATATAACCAGGTATTTCCGTAGGATTGCATTACGTCGGTGCCATATATTTCATGAAGGGCACGTATGTTTGTTTGTTTTGGGGGGCTTTACATCCTAGCAACATCTAAGGCCATATTAATTATGACGGGTACTGGCTTGTGACAGTGCACACTAATGGTGTCTTTACAGTGCTACCTCACTCGGAAACGGGATGACGGCACCATGACCTAATATCCCACTCAGTCACATTATCCTGATACTGAGCAAACAAATCGTTGCACTATCCTAAAAATGCAGAGCGCCAGGGTAGGTAGCGACAAGTTTTAATTTTGCAAGGCATTGGTTTGACTCAGCCGTGGTTCGAACCGATGTCTTCCCGGACAGGAAGCCAGCTGACGCTCTTAACGATTCGGATGCATGACGTTGTCATGGCAATTAAAGCTGCATAGTCTGATGAAGCATCAACTTTTCAAAACCAAAATAATTATAGAGATTTGACTGCATATCTAACTTATGCTAGGTACACACCTACCGTTTACGACACGATTCGCGAATACGACCTCGTTAGTCGGTAGGTGGGTGCGTGACCATAGCACACCAGACGTCCGCGATTTGCGATTACAACTCAGTTTTAGGCCTTAAAACTGAAATCGCAAGCAATTCAAAAAACGAATGGGGACGATTGCAAATCGGGAGGTGTGTGCGGTCGGTCGTATCTTAAATGGTATATGTGTGCTAGCCGCAGACCGTTCGCGTCTGAGTTTTAACGATCAACGAATCGCCGGGCCGGAAAAAGGACATGTGACAGTGTCTTAACCAAAATATTCTAATCGGCGGCTATATATTAATATTTTCTAATCGACAAATGTAAACTAAACAAATACGTAGCAGGCGCAAGGAAATTCCGCCGGTTTGGCAGCTACATATTACACCCAAATCTATTCAACGGCGGCGATATTAATGTTTTCTAATCGACGAATGTAAACTAAACAAGTACGTAGCAGGCGCAAGGAAATTCCGCCGGTTCGGCGGCTACATATTAGACCCAAATCTATTCAACGGTGGCGATATTAATGTTTTCTAATCGACGAATGTAAACTAAACAAGTACGTAGCAGGCGCAAGGAAATTCCGCCGCCGGCGATATTAATGTTTTCTAATCAACGAATGTAAACAAAACAAATAGCATTGCTACAGGAAACTGCTAGATGGCGCTGATAGCGACGTAGTTCACGCAAAACCCACCGGGTGTGTGCAGCGCAGTCGCGAATCAGTGCAAGGAAAATGCTAGATGGCACTGATGGCGAGGTAGTTCGCGCAAAAACCCACCAGGAGCGTGGATCGCAGCCGCGAATCGGACGTTATATGTGCGCGTCCAGTCGGTATATGTGCGCATCCCTTATCTTCGGTTTTAATTGCGATCGGGTCATGATCGGGTCTAAATGGGCATGAATAGACAGCATCACATGAGGGGTTAATAACTTTAAAACCGAAGATGACCCCTGCGAGGATAAACTCGAAGTCTCGATCAATTTCACCTCGAAAGAAGCATTCACAAAAAAACCTACACGGCTTCAGTTGCACTCGGCTGTGACCAATAAAATGTACACAAGAACAGACAGCATTCAGACAGTCACGCGAAACGTCAAATTCAAGTTCATGTACACTATTATGGAGGTCACAAGCTTTGACACGGAGGATAGGCCCAATGCGCTGGACCGTCAACCAGTCACTATTAAACGCGGGGCAATCAGGCATAGCAATGCTAATGCGTGCCGGGGCCTCAGTCTCCTGGGCGACCTTGATGCAAACATCGACAAGGGCATCACAAAGCCCAGAGTCATCACCAGCGACCACAATGTCGTTAGAGCGGTCATAAGCCGCAGCCCGCTTACAGCAGGTATCTGTTCTCACACCACAGCCGTGTTCCACATCACGGCCAGGGTGGAAAATCAACGGCTGTTCCACAGTAGCACAAATAGGGACAGTCGACTCAGGGATGGCAGACGGGTGGGCAGAGGTCAAGTCGGTAGCACAATATACCTTGCTGATAAGTTCGGGACTAAATTCCACATTCCCAACCTCCCGGCACAATCCGGTCATACACCGACCTCGGCACCCGACAGGCCCCTAATCTTTACTGCACTTATTTCTGATGTGAAACTTGCTGCCACAGCGGGAGCACCAGTGGCCGTAATTACAAGTCTTGCCATCACGGGAGCAACCCTCATCTTTATTAAACGCGAAACATGGCTTCTTACCCTCCTTCGTAAAGAGGCGTTTGGAGCTAGGAATAGTACACGTTCTATTTTTATTAGCACTTGAAACGGACCCCCCCTTTTTCATGTATTCGAAAGCATAATATTTCAATGCTATTTCGGGGTTCCCGGATGAGAAGGCATCGAATCCCTCGGTGGCAGCAAGCTTCCTAATGGCCCGATCATAGTTGGCATTGGTTTTTTCCATAAAGGTGCCCGACTTAGCCTTGCCCGCTATGTAACCCAAGTGTTTTAGGAGTCTTAAAAGTTTATTGCCGTCTAATAGAGGCGACCGCCTCTATTAGACGGCAATAGAGGCGACCGCCCAATTAACCGAAGCCTCAATTAGCTCGAAGGCGGTCACTTTTTTGATGTCCTTCCCGTCCTCTACATGACGGCGAAGCGACCACTTACTACGAGCCTTCCTCTCCCGACTGGTTGAGCGCTCGTCTGACGAACTAGAGCTGTAGGTCCGTCGTCTATGGCCTCTCCTCCGCCTCTCCCGGGCGGGGCTCCGCTCATGGCTGCTAGTACGGGCTTTCGAACGCCTCTCGGTCCCACTTTGTTCGTCCAAGGGATGGCATGACCGGTCGCTTCCCCGATCACGTTCACGCCGAGTAGTCGGTTCCCTCCCTCTCTCGCGCGTGCGGCCAAGGGTCAAGTTGGCAACGTCTTCGCGCAGCTCACGCTCGGTGCGTTCCAATTCCGCAATCCGTTTGCGCCTCTCAAGGTTGCGAATCCTTTCGCCGATCTCACGCTCTTCCTTGGCAAGAGCTTCATCGTCAATGACAAGCCCATTTTCCTCCGCAGCCATGAAACCTTTTCCGCCCTCTGCCATCGTGTCATCCTCTCTCCCCGCGCACGAGCGAGTAATCCGCTTGTTTGAAACCCTAGATGGGCAGTCCACGTCCACCGGCTCAGAGTGCACTCTAGCGCAGAACGCACAAAAAGCCTTGGGCATAGTCGGTGCCAGAAACAATAAATGGCGGATAAATGGCGACGGGCAAATGGCGTCAAATATAGTTGATCCTGGTAGGTATCACAATTATAGGGTGTCGGGAAATAAATTAAATGGCGCAAGAAGAAAGCGTCAGAGAAATAAAAATAAAAAGTCAATAATAATTAATAATGATAATGGCAGCGAAGGTGAGCCCTCATATCCAGGCACAATAGTGACAGATTGACTAGATAGTGTTAGAGGTATAGTCGTCAAAAAACGGCAGTGTGATAAAAATAAAAGGGACTATGATTAAAGTCCTCTCAGGCAGTTGTTTAGCATTATAATGCAATCCTTCCCTATGTAAGTAGTAGAGTGCGTAATTGCCGGATCATAAAAATATAAGTGTCATCATGTGACAGTTCAAGTTGTCATCATATTTTCAGCAAATGTCATCACATGTTTACAATTTCAATATATAGCAGCAGTTCTAGTCCTGTGTCGAAAATGTAATCGACAATCGACAATCGACAATCGACCACACTCGAGATGTCAGACTGCAGTCTGCAGTCACATGTTATTCAAATTGTTTGTCGATTTATAAATTTAAAATAAAATAAAATGAAATAAAATAAAATAAGGTAAAATAAAATATTGTCTGTCCAATAATCGATAATAAGTATTTATAAACTATAGCTTAGTAGAAATCGACAGAGCAACTAATATCGACACACACGAAAGCATATTGTGCAAGTGTGTGAGGCATCGACATTCAAAATATTTTCGCCTACATATCGACACGAACTACGTATCGACATACGACCTACGTACGTATCGACACGGAGATCCTACGTATCGACAAGGATCGACAAGTTAATCGACAGAGAAGCGTAGAATTTATATAAAGTTTGTACAGCTCACGATTCTCCGCTCCAATCAATCTATCCTCCTTGCAGTAGCCCAGGTATTAGCACAGGTAGAACACAGGTAGAACACAGGTAGCTCAGTAGACTGTGAAAGCGAATGGAGGTATATTTTCGCCTACGTATCGACACGGCCTACGTATTGACATATGACCTACGTACGTATCGACACGGAGATCCTACGTATCGACAGGATCGACAAGTTAATCGACAGAGAAGCGTAGAATTTATATAAAGTTTGTACAGCTCACGATTCTCCGCTCAAATCAATCGATCCTCCTTGCAGTAGCCCAGGTATTAGCACAGGTAGAACACAGGTAGAAAGCGAGTGAAAGTATGTGGTGCAGTGCTGAAGCGAACTAGCGCGAACTCCGGGTCTGGTTTGTATATATAGGCACCTGGCGCCCCGAGCGGGCCGCCCACACCTAGCAGACGAGTGTCCGCGCACCGCGCGAGAGGAGCAGTGCGAATCTTACACTCGCATATATGCTGGCATATATACGTGGCTATATATACATGTGATGTATAAGCATTATGCGAGTATAAAGGTGAGGAAGGGAATTATTATTATTATTATTGTTCTATTTCATTATCTACCAACCATTATCCTCGATGTATTCACCTCCTAGCCTACATACTGGTGCTTGTATGTGTGTATATATATATATATATATAAAACTGGCTATGGTGGAGGGAGAGGAAGGAGCGCAAACGAGGAGTGGGTGGGAACCTTCCAGTCTTTTATTTTGCAAGGAAAGGCCCATGGCCGGGCAAAAGAAAATAGCCCTACCAATCAAAGCTAAAAATGCATGCGATACAAGGTACGGCGGCAGAGCAAGTGACCTGTGAGCAGCAATGGCGGAGTAGCAGCGAGGCAAAAGCAGCCAAGGAGCAAATATATGCGAAGAAATAATAATAAAATAAATAAATAAATAAATAATAAATAAGGTAGGTAAACCCCGCCTCTTTATATATATATAATAAATTATATTTTACATAAAACTGGCTATGGTGGAGGGAGAGGAAGGAGCGCAAACGAGGAGTGGGTGGGAACCTTCCAGTCTTTTATTTTGCAAGGAAAGGCCCATGGCCGGGCAAAAGAAAATAGCCAAAGGGGGCCCTCAAAGAGAGCCCCCCCCCCAACCACTACTCGCTTAACTCAACTGGGCCAGCGAAGAGGAAACCCTCAGGTCATTCATTATACGAACCTGCAATGGCGTTTTCAGGTAAGCGTAGACCGTTTCACTGGCCCAGTCCCCCCTCACCTTAATCTCTTCAATTGTAGCACCACAAATAGCCAAAAAGGTTGTACCACCCCGGCGGAGGGAGTGGGAGGTAAAATCAAACTCACCCAGGCCAGCAATATTGGTAAATAATTTTAGCATGGACTGGTAAGACGAATATGACATCGGAGTGGAACCGACATCAGCTGGAAGCCTAAAGGCCATATCACCCGGCCCAGCAGGTATCTCATCAAAATGCTTACGTGTCCAAAAAAACTGCGCAAAGGGCGAGGTTGCAACACTTAGCGACAGGTATCTCGAGAATCCTCTCATTAAATTGGATGGTCTTGCATTTTTTTTACCCGTACTACCATGCCCCAATCAAAGAAGGTGAAATCTGATCGGGTCAAGGCCGCATCTGAGGCGGTGACCTGGCTTTTTCTAAGCAATGCACGAAATGACAGCAAAACGGCTGCCCGCCAAGCCGTGTATCCTGAGTTTAGGGTCAAGCCCTCAAAAATCTTAAGCAACATGTTTGGAAGGCGAGGCGGGGCCCTCCTAAGGGTATCGCCCTTTGAGCGCCTTATACCCTTTAAGGTTGCGGCGACATAGTAGTCAGAGTATGCGATTTCCGGGGAACCATTCTGCTTTAAATAAAAATTTAGGCCCGAAAGATAATTTAAGATGGAGCTATAGGCGAGATCCTTAGCCAACCAGGTTGCGTACAGGGCAACCCACTTAGAGGAGCATGGTAGCGGGGCCCTATGTTCCCCCACTTGATCCACAAAACGCAGGTAACGCTTAATTTGGACGTTTCTAGCAGACCAGGAGTTTGGGGCGTAATATCCCTGCTCATAGAGGCGCTGCTCCCCCCTTAAGTCCTCCCGTCCTGGAACAAAAGAAAAAAGGGGTCTCAAAAATGCTCCTACAGCACATCCTCCAACTCTCATCTACAGTGGCGATTCTGGCCGCACTTCCCTTATCAGCCAATCTACTAAGTGCATCGCAAGTTATATTCTTAGAGGTATTAATATAACATGAGCTAAAAACAAAATTCTCTTCAATCGCGAGCCAAAAAAGTCGCCTCAAGTAGGACATTATAACATTAGAGCGCGAGCGGCCCGTATTAAGGGCTGCCTGGACCACAACACTATCAGTCACGAATATAATTGAGGAACCCCCCCAACAATGGGCCCATCGATCAGCCGCCTCCCATGCTGCAGCCATCTCCTTAATATTAATATGAGCGGCGCCCAGGCTCCTATCAGGCGAGACATGATGGTGGCCTGCATAAAGCTGCAAGGCCTCATCCGCCTTCTCAGCTAAAAATGCATGCGATACAAGGTACGGCGGCAGAGCAAGTGACCTGCGAGCAGCAATGGCGGAGTAGCAGCGAGGCAAAAGCAGCCAAGGAGCAAATATATTCGAAGAAATAATAATAAAATAAATAAATAAATAAATAATAAATAAGGTAGGTAAACCCCGCCTCTTTATATATATATAATAAATTATATTTTACATATATATATATATATATATATATGATGACCGACTTCGGGATGCCCTTAACCCCAGTGAATCTCTCGCTCAAATTCATGATCACTTCCACCAGTTTGAAGGTATGGAAGTGACCTTGGATGGTTTTCCGCATCATGGTGGTTGTCTGGATCTTCTTCCTCTTGAGGACTTTGATCTTCTTCAGAACCTTTCCACTAACTCTGGCGTATTTTCCCACGCACTCAGTGTCGGAATCCAAGTTCGTCGAGGACGAGTCGGATGAAGAGTCCGAAGAAGAAAACTTGCTTTTCTTGGCCTTTTTTTACTTCTTCTTCATTGGTTTCTTCACCAGCCGCTTCTTTTTGCGTGCCCTGGTGAAGTTGTCCCCCTCGGAGGAGTCTGCCTTCATCTTATGTTTGCACTTACGCGCAGGCAACAGCACCTCTTCCTGGGACTCTTCATCGGACGAGTCCGGGGAGTCGGACTCCGAGCCCCCCCCCCGCCTCCCCAGAATCTCTTTGTTCTGGTGAACTTTGGACCCTCAACTGCGGTGATGGGTCTTCGTCTTCGCTGAGATCACGAGGTGCATCCACCTTACTCCGCTTCATAGCCATAGCTGGGAGTCTGTAAGAAACCCAAAACCAAAAGGTTAGGAATCTTTCACGGTGAATCATGACACTGGCAAAACATAATAATATTATTACCAATCATGTCTAGTGGTGTTAAATGCGTACTTAAACCATTTTTAACACAGGCGTGTGGTTAATTTTGTCAGTCGTAGGTAACCGGTATGGATAACCAACCGAAACCAAACGAGGGGTAGGGACCAGTGTAGCGGTAGCGTCCCACACTCTCTGTCCAATAAACTTCTCCCACCTGTGACTTTTGTGGGCAACAAGTTGGAGAAAATACTACGGGACCCAGAGGTACGCCTAAACAATATTGCGGAATCTTAAAGAAACCCAGGAATAAATCCTAGCGATGTAAATGGCTCCTGCCAAACATCTCTCCGTTCGGCAAATCGTAATTAACCTGCAAAACAGTTAATATGCAATTTAAAGTTTTTTAAACTGGATGTATGTGAATGCTAACATGAACTAACCCAATGGATCCTTTCAAAAATGATACTAACCTGTTTGGTTTAGTAGTTATGTAGAAAAACTGCCGGAGCTACTCAACAAACGTCCTCCCATTGTAAGTAGATTATGCTAATTTCTGGACCCTGATGTGCTTCCTTCTCCTGGGCTACGAGTAGGCAGAGGCGTAGTACCGAGGTAAAATATATATATATACATATATATATATATATTTGCATGCACACATGATTGTGCTCACCTCAGGTACTGATTCGTGGTACGGGAAACGCTGTCCAGATCACTTACCATGGTGACGGTCTGTGTGGCGAATTAACGATGAGAACGATGCTCGACCTGAAGAGAAAGAAGCAAATACGAAATAGGCCAATAGTCACACGAATACCATTGCTTCGGCAGCACTACAAAATGACCCCATCAACTTCATAAAACAAAAAAACACAACCAAGAACAGCAAAGAACCGACACTCTTACTCCAACCTACCACACACGCGCGCCCTGCTTATTATTAATATGGCCGACACAGGTTAGCTTAGATGGCAAGGAACCGGCTACGACAGACTTGAGTGATGGGTGTTCTAGTTATTTGCGAGAAGGGGCCCGCCGGCGGGCGGCTGGGTGAGCGGGGAAGCCGGCGGGCGGCGGGGAAGCCGGCGGGCGGCTGGGTGGGCGGGGAGCCGGCGGGCGGCTGGTTGGGCGCGGAAGCCGGCGGGCGGCTGGGTGGGTGGGTGGCCGGGCGGGGAAGCCGGCGGGCGGGCGGGCCAGACGTTTCACAAACAGACTGGGGGAGGTTGAATCTCAAATCCCGGCGCTGGGCCGACATACCCCTTGCTATGTACGATATCTCCACAGCCCGTGCTATTTATGAAGGGCATCGAATGTGTGAACCGGGCCTACACGTGGGTTCCGGTGTCCGACTGAGATTATGACGGAGACTGAGACGGAGACGGAGAGCGCCTGATGCTGGAAGCATGGGCTGTGCGGAGGGAGGAAGGGGAAGGAGAGAGGATAGAGAGAGAGAGAGAAAGAGAGAGAGAGAGAGAGAGAGAGAGAGAGAGGGAGAGAGAGAGAGAGTGTGGGGGGCGGGGGGGAGGCGATGGCGAAACATCCTTACCTGAGGGAGGTTGCTGCAGCACTGCGGCAGAGCAGACGATCGCAGCACCGCCGATGACGACATCTCTGGGCGCTGCCGTTGTATGGCGCGCCGTTCGTCTCAGGAATAACCAGCACAAACTCGCCCCTGTATGAGAGCGTACAGATCAGAAATGTGAATTATTTTTGCTGGTTGGCATTTAACAATTAACAAAAAAATATCTAAAGAGGTCTTTTCTTTTTCGTTCACAGTGATCATTTACAGATGCATGTAATTTATTATATGGAAATTGGTATCTTTATTTATTATTTATTCAGAACTTTTTTTCACTCACGCTTAACTTTTACAAACGCACTTGAGTATTAGGATACTTTTAGGAGATTAGGATCCCCCCCCAACATCAATCCCCCCCCCCCCCAACACACACACAAGGCTCACACATAGTTACTTATTTGTACAGGGGCATTTCATTCAACATTACGATTTTGTTTTCTCAGACAAATTTGTATCTTAATTTTTTTTCCTACTCAGAACAATTCTTTTTCAAATTTATTTATCTTTTTCATTTTCACTCACACCTATGTTTTACAGGCGCACTTCATTATTAGGCTTACATATCTGAAAATTGTATTTGTTATTTCTTTGCTACCCTATTTTTTCATCCCTACCCCTCGCTCCCACTCCATGGCGCCGTAGCAATGTTTCCCATGACATTTAATTCTTCAGAACAATTTTATTTCCCATATATTTCTTCTTTCCCAGCCCACAATCGCTGTGGCTAAAGCCGTGTTCACACATGGGCATTAAGTCGCCTCAACTAGTTCGCCTTGTCTAGTTCGGCTCACATTCGCCGTGTGGACGCGACGATAAGGCGGATTAGGGCTGATTCGGCTCAACTAGTTCGCCGCATGTAAACCGCGTCGCGAGGTAGCTTATATGAACCGAACTAGCTTAAGTCGGCCCACCTTGCTTGTGTGGACAGTAGTGGTTTACTTGAAGCGGATTAAGCACGTCACACTATATAATATAATTTGATCTATGAACCGGCTACAGGTGTACAGATATTTTTTTCATGATTTATTTTTAGGTTTTCACTGGCCAACAGAAGTTTTGATCATTCCAAAACAATACGATTCAGTCCATGCATATCTAGGTCGAACCCACACTCTCTCGTGGCGACGTCGACTAACCGAAACTGGCACTGGTTAGTATGGACTTGCTCATGCGCAGATATCGATTTCCGCCTTAAACCGCTCCGTGTGTGGACACACTAGTTCGCCTCATCTAGTTTGCCTTATCTAGTTCGGCCTAAAGTTGTGGGTGTGAACACGGCTATAGACCTTCCAGCCATACTGATTTCAGGTGATTTGCTCCCTAATTTAACACTTTTACGTCTACTTGAAACGGAATTATGGAGTGCCGAAGAAATGATATGTTGGAGTAATCTATAATAGCAAGGGGCACTAAAAAAGAGGGGGGTGAGAAGGAAATGAAGATCTATAATAAAGAAGGCAGGGTGAACCTCAGCGGTTTGTGACGAGGCTATTCTAAATGTAACAACACTATATCCCCCCCCCCCCCCCCCCTCGACCACTGTCTCCCACGACCTCTACTGCCTCACCCCCACATCTACATACAGACATCCAGACACACACACGAACCAACCAGCACCCCATACACCTGTCCCCTGAGCAGGGCAAGGGTTCCCAGGGCTGTCATGGCTGAGTACTCACGTCTGGTGGGGGGAGGCTGTGGCGCTATATAGCCCTTTCAATGTTTGTAAACATTGTGTATGCGCACGCAGCTTGGCTGCAGAATGAATGCACACTGCCACTGAGTTTGCCAGTACGCGCAGTGTAAAACCTCAGATTTATTCAAAATGAATAGAAATCCGAGAACCCTAACTTCATTACTTTAATATAATCTTTTTGGTAAACATGTGTATTCCAATCAGTTTGTTTCTAGGTGGTGTGGTTTTAGAGATATTTAACTTTTTCTGTATGAAGATTGCTCACCGCCATTGACAATGCATTGAATTTGCCATACGTGCAGTGCAAAACGTCAGTTTTATTCAAAATTAATAGAAATCCAGAACCCTAACCATATCAATTTAATATAATATTTTTAGTAAACATGTTTTCTATGTGTATTCCAATCAGTTTGTTTCTAGGTGTTGTGGTTTTAGAGATATTTAACTTTATCTGTATGAAGATTGCTCACTGCCATTGACAATCCATTGAGTTTGCCGGTATGCACAGTGCAAAACGTCGATTTTATTCAAGATTTATAGAAATCCAGAACCCTAACCATATCAATTTAATATAATATTTTTGGTAAACATGTTTTCTATGTGTATTCCAATCAGTTTGTTTCTAGGTGTTGTGGTTTTAGAGATATTTAACTTTATCTGTATGAAGATTGCTCACTGCCATTGACAATCCATTGAGTTTGCCGGTATGCACAGTGCAAAACGTCGATTTTATTCAAGATCTACAGAAATCCAGAACCCTAACCGTATCAATTTAATATAATATTTTTGGTAAACATGTTTTCTATGTGTATTCCAATCAGTTTGTTTCTAGGTGTTGTGGTTTTAGAGATATTTAACTTTTTCTGTATGAAGATTGCTCACTGCCATTGACAATGCATTGAGTTTGCCGGTACGCTTAGTGCAAAGCATCAGTTTTATTAAAAATTAATAGAAATCCAGAACACTAACGTTGTTAATTTAATATAATCTTTTTGTTAAACATGTTTTCTATGTGTATTCCAATCAGTTTGTTTTTAGGTGGTGTGGCTTTAGAGATATTTAACTTTTTCTGTAGTAAGATTCATTAGATTGCTCACGGCCATTGACAATGCATTGAGTTTGCCGGTACGTGCAGTGCAATACGTCGATTCTATTCAAAATTAATAGAAATGCAGCACCCTAACCTTATAAATTTAATCTAATCTCTTCTTTGAATATGTTTTCTATATGTCTTCCAGTTCAGTTTGTGGCTAGGTGGTTTGGTTTAAGGGATATTTCACCTTTTCTCTATGAAGAGTGCTCATAGCCATTGAGTTTGCGGTGTGACCGGATGTTGTCCTGCAGCCAAGCAGCGTGCGCACTGACGTGCTGACGTCATATGAAATTGGTCAATGGTGCTACGGTGCTATGGGGCTATAGAGGGAGTGCACTTGACGTCATTACTTAGCAATCAGCGGTCAGCAGGCTGCCATCTTGGATTATGAGCACCCTCCCTAGCCATGTTGTGAATGCATGCAGATACAGTAAAACAGAGTTTTCTTGTGTTATGGGAGGTTCTGGGCAGTTTACATCCAGTGTGTCTACTTACAGCACTTTAGCAACAACTTCTGAGACCAAACTGCTCAAAACAGTGACAAATAAACCAACAAATCAGTAAATAACCACAGTGTAGGCAGTTGCAAGCCTTCTGTATGTCATCCAATATGGCCACCAAAAGTTGCCTCGTGACATCATTACACCTCGCGCCGGGTCACCGGTGGCGGGCGCTGAGTCGCGGCAGTATACATAACACTATGGTGCTATGGTGCTGTGGTGCTGGGGTGCTACAGTGCTACAGTGCTATGGTGCTACGTTGCTATGGTGCCACGGTGCTCTGGTGATATGGTGCTACGGTGCTATGGTCCTACGGTGCTACGGCGCTATGTTGGTATGGTGCTATGCTATGGTGCTGAAGTGCTATGTTGCTATGGTGATGTGGTGCTACGGTGCTATGGTGCTACGGTGCTAGAGTGCTACGGTGATGTGGTGCTATGTTGCTATGTTGCTATGTTGCTATGTTGCTATGTTGCTATGGTGCTATGTTGCTATGGTGCTATGTTGCTATGGTGCTATGTTGCTACGGTGCTATGGTGCTGCGGTGCTGCGGTGCTGCGGTGCTCCGGTGCTCCGGTGCTCCGGTGCTAGAGTGCTCCGGTACTGCAGTGCTGTGGTGCTGTGGTGCTGTAGTGGTATTGGAGGTATGGTCTAATGCACAATGTCTGTCTGGGAAAGACGGCCTTGTGAGGACAGGGCGCTAACGTGACACGGCATGCCGTAGGTGGTGTAGAATAGAGGTCAACGGAGGAGGTTCGCGGTGCGCGGTGCGCAGTGTGTGTGTGTGTGGGGGGGGGGGGGGGGGGGCAGAATTGACGCGCATATCAGTGCGCAACTGTTCTTAAAGCTGCTCAGTCTGATGAAAGCATTACATCTTCTAAATCAAAATATTTACCTAAATCTGATCTTACATATCCGACTTACATTAGTTATAATGCTGGCGCATTTGCTAAACATTTGTTGCTGCATAGAAGGAATGCTTAGTCAATTTAAGGCTATGGTGTCCAGCATTTCAGCATGCATGCTGGCAATAGTTTTGCATGTTTTCATTCCTAATATCTCCAAAGTTAATCCTTCAAATTAAAAGTTCCCTGAAACTACAATAAAGTAGATTATAACGATCAACCGAATATAGTTATCTAAAAATTATGGTTAAGACCTAAAATCGTCGTCCAGTGCAATTGTAATTCATGGCCATGTTGGCTTGGACTGATTTATTGGGCCCTTGCCTGCATGTGGTCAAACCTTTCACCTCATACTGGTTAACGGGTCGGACCGTCAACAGGAGTCATGTTCAGCTTCAACCAGGTGTAATATCATCATCATCATCGTCATCGTCGTCAATCCGTTAACCATGAGGATCGTTGAGGCAGCACGGATGACTTTGCAACCAGTTTTCTCCATTTTACCATGTCATCCACTGCCCGCTGGGACTCCAGGCATGCCCATACATCTTCCTTTAATTGTTTGGGGGTAAATATGTTTATTCTGATGAACAAGTTCTTTCGTCAGTGGAAAAGCATTGGTCTTCCAGCCATTTGTTCAATTTGGGATTATTTGCACAAACCGCCTTGTCTTCCCCAAGACAACTACCGACCGCTCAGACTTCTAAGCCGATCACAGTGCACACATTGAACAAAGCAGTCCAGATTGTTGAAGAGCGTTCTCTGTGGCAGAGTGGTTAGAGTATCTGACTTTTTTCTAGGTCAGACTCCTAATCTGAGGGTCAGCAGTTCGATTCCCCGTGCCCCCAGCTCTGCCAATTTGGATTTCCACTGCTGTGTATAACTTACAGTGTCATTAAAAGCCGGTTGCTCTCATACCATGTCTATGTGGTGTGGGAGGTTAAAAATCCCTTGGGTCATTAAAAGTGTAGGCTCAGGCTTTCTATCGACCAGCAGTGGAATGAGGAAGACTGAAATTTCCCCTGCTTAAACAACTAATGGACCAAAAAAAAAAAGAAAAAAAAAAGAGCACCAGCTGGTGCAAGTTGGAATCAATGTGGGTGAGCTAGCACTCACTGACCCCTGGCACAAGCCAGCACGCACTGCACGCACCCATGCTGTGAATGTAGCACATTCCACGCACCAACTCAGCACGATTAAAGACTCGGCTGAAGGATGATAAGTGCATTTTTAATAAGTAATTCCGATTTCCGCTGGTCCCTGGTAGAGTGCCTATCACACTATGGCGGATTGAGCAACGGACAGAACCGGACGAAGAATATTCTAGTCCGTTGTTATTCGGACTTGAAATATATCGATTATGTAACGGATGGGTAACGGACGGGTAATGGATGGGTAATGGCCGGGTACTGGATGGGTAACAGATGGGTAACGGACGGGTAATGGACAGTAACGGACGGTAATGGTTGATAATGTATCTAATGATCAACGGACAATTCAAAATACAAAAAGAACTATAGCGAACGGCAACGGACGTGTAATGGATATGTAACAGGCGGGAACGGACAGGAACAGACGAGAACGGACGGGAACAGACGGGAACAGACGAGAACGGATGGGGAACAGACGGGGAACAGACAAGCAACAGACGGGGAACAAGTGGGGAACGGACAAGGAACGGAGGGGAATGGACGGGGAACGGACGGTAATGGGATAATAACTGCATAGGTCAGTCCGGCGCAATCTGTTAGTGTTACAAGTTTTGTGCATGCTCAAAACTTGTAATGGATCGGCCTGGATATCAACGGATATCAACGGATATCAACGGATATCAAAGGATATCAACGGACACAAACCGGACTTTGACGGATATCAACGGACTTTGTTCGGTTTCTTTCCGTTTCCCCAATCCGGTGATGTGTGACAGAGTCTTAAGGACTGAGGGTGAGATTCCTCAACATGACGGGTCATTGCCTCAGCTGACATAGCGGAAGGTGGGGGAGGTGGTTTTGTTTGTTTGTTTATTGTTGTTTTAAATCCTAGCAACATATAAGGTCATATCGGGACGGGTACCGACTTGTGACATTGCACATTCATTATGGTGTTTCCCCACCAGGAGATCAGTATGATGACCCGGTATCCCACATAGTCACATTATCCTGACACTGAGCTAACCAGTAATTGCCCTATCCTATTAATGCTGAGCACCAGGTTAGGTAGTGACAAGTGTCAATTTTATAAGTCATTGGTTTGACTCGACCGAAGATCGAACTCCTGACTTTCCGCGCGGGAGGCCTGCGCTCTACCAATTCGGCTACCCGGCCCGGTAGGGGGAGGTGGTGAAAACACTACACCATGATGGAAGAAGTAGTATTTGATCTGATATTCCGTAAGAAAGTTTCACTGCAGTCTATATTATTAGTAGACCTATAGCAGTAATCCTACCAAGTTTGGTTATCAACGGGCATATATGGTTGCATATATGGTTGCTACCCACACCCACACCCACACCTCCACTCACACGTCTACCCAACCCCACCTCAACCTAAACCCACCCACCCACACCTCAACCCACACCCCCACCCGCACATTTACACCCACACCTTCATCCACACCCACACCCAGACTTCCACCCACATTCACACCTTCACCCACACCCACACCTCCAACTCCACCCACACCCACACCTCCACCCACACATCTACCCACACCCACACCTCCACTCATAACCACACCCACACCTCCACCCACACCCACACCTCCACCCACACCCCCACCTCCACCCACACCTCCTCCCACACCTCCAGCCACAGATCCACTCCCACCTCGACCCACACCTCGACCCACACCTCGACTCACACATCCACCCACACCTCCACCCACACCTCCACCCACACCTCCACCCACACCTCCACCCACACCTCCACCCACACCTCCACCCACACCTCGTCCCACACCTCCACTCACACCTCCACACACACCTCCACACACACCTCCACCCACACCTCCACTCCCACCGCTACCCACACCTGCACCCATACCTCCACTCACACATCCACCCACACCTCCACACACACATCCACACACACCTCGACCCACACCTCGACCCACACCTCCACACACACCTTGACCCACACCTCCACCCACACCTCCACACACACCTTGACCCACACCTCCACTCACACCTCCACACACACCTCCACACATGCCTCCACCCACACCTCCACCCACACCTCCACCCACACCTCCACTGCCACCTCGACCCACATCTGCACCAATACCTCCACTCACACATCCACCCACACCTCAACCGACACCTCCACCCACACATCCACCTCCACTCCCACCTACACCCACACCTGCACCAGTACCTCCACTCACACATCCACCCACACCTCAACCGACAGCTCCACACACACCTCCACTCATACCTCGACCCACACCTCGACCCACACCTCCACTCACACCTCCAACCACACCTCCATCCACACCTCCACTCACACCTCCACTCACACCTCCATCCACACCTCCATCCACACCTCCAGACACACCTCCACTCACACCTCCATTCACACCTCCACTCACACATCCATCCACACCTCCACCCACACCTTCACCCACACCTCCACCCACACCTTCACCTACATCCTGACCGGACGTGGTGACTAAATCGGCAAGAGCGCAGCTTTCCCGTGTGGAAGGTCGGGAGTTTCAATAAGCCGTAGACTGGTTAGCTCACTACACCAGGCGCAGACTGACTGGTTAGCTGAGTATCAGGATAATCTGACTGAGTGGGAAATCAGATCATCGTGCTGGCGGCCTGGTCTCCTAATAGGATGGCACTATAAAGACGGTTATGCAGGTATTGCAACACCTCAGGGAGTTTGACACCCCTGCCCTGCAGAGTTGTAAACCACTGCCTTGTGGTACAGGTTCTTGACAGAAACGAAGGCTAAGGGAGCAAACCCTGAACAAAAAACCATGTCACTGTGGCAGCATCAAGGGCGGTTGATGTATGGAACTCCCAACATCTCCCGACCAGCCACTGCAGGGACAAATAGTTTTGCACCTGTCTGGACATGTTCTTGCCGGTGTGAAACCTCTACTTGCTCCCCGAGAGAGTGCCGCTGGTAACTTGCAAAAGCCAGCAGCACTTCAACACTTTTGCAGGCAGCTTTCATGAAATGTATTAGCTAAATGGAGAGCGGTAGTCAAGTAATGAAAGCAGTCTTTGACGCATCGCGACCGACAGCATGATGATGATGATAAAGTCGCTATGAGTTACAAGTCAGTATGACCTCGGACGTTGCTAGGACTTAAATACAAAACAAACAAACCAGTGTGGGGGGAAAGCATTTGGTTAGTTTTACACCCTTTATGACAAACTGGAATTGCAAATAGCGACTATAATCCTTCAGCGTTGGTCTAAATTACCCTCTGCAGATCAATATGTGACTGGCACTTCGGAGATCTACTTACAGCACGCCACACCTTCCCTCACCGCGCCCGGGTATCTCTATCTGTCAGCACCACCCATATACACATATAGAACACATACTCACTCACTCACCACCCAGCCCACAGTCACTCATCTACACACATAGAAAACACACTCACTCACTCACTAACTCACCACCCAACCTACAGTCACTCATCGACACAAATAGATCACACACTCACTCACCACCCAGCCCACAGTCACTCATCTACACACATAGATCACACACTCACTCACCACCCAGCCCACAGTCACTCATCTACACACATAGAACACACACTCACTCACCACCCCAGCCACAATCACTCATCTACACACATAGAACACACTCACTCACCACCTTGCCCACAGTCACTCATCTACACACATACAACATGCACTCACTCACCATCCAGCCCACAGCCACTCATCTACACACATCGAACACACACTCACTCACCACCCAGCCCACAGCCACTCATCTACACACATCGAACACTCACTCACTCACCACCCAGCCCACAGTCACTCATCTACACACATACAACATGCACTCACTCACCATCCAGCCCACAGCCACTCATCTACACACATCGAACACACACTCACTGACCACCCAGCCCACAGCCACTCATCTACACACATCGAACACACACTCACTCACCACCCAGCCCACAGTCACTCATCCACACACATAGAACACACTCTCTCACCACCCCACCCACAGTCACTCATATATACACATAGAATACACATGCACTCACTCACCACCACACCCTCAGTCACTCATCTAGACACATAGAATATACACTCACTCACTCACCACCCTGCGCACATCCACTCATCTACCCACATAGAACACACACTCACTCACCACCTCGCCCACAGTCACTCATCTCCACACATAAAACACACACTCACTCACTCATCACCCTGCGCACAGCCACTCATCTACACACATAGAACACACACTCACTCACTACCTTGCTCACATCCACTCATCTACCCACATAGAACACACACTCACTCACTCACCACCCTGCCCACAGCCACTCATCTACACACATAGAACACACACTCACTCACCACCCTGCCCACAGTCACTCATCTACACACATATAACACACACTCACTCACTCACCACCTCGCCCACAGTCACTCGTCTACACACATAAAACACACACTCACTCACCACCTCGCCCAGGTCGTACTCTTCAACACACACACACACTCTTCCACACACCTATACACACCTACTCACACATTCATGCAACCACTCAATTCAGGTCAGACCCACCAAAACTCATCTACACACCTACACCCATCTACACCCACTCACAGGCACACCTATGCACTCACTCACGCACTCATACACCCACTCACCACTCCATTCAGATCACACCCTCCCACACTCACTAACACACACCTAGACACATACACACACTCACTCATGCCCTCTTCCACACACACCTGCACACACCTATGCACACTCACTCACGCACTCATGCATCCACTCACCACTCCATTCAGGTCACATCCGCCCACACTCATCAACACACATCATCATGCCGTCGGTCGCGATGCGACAAAGACTGCTTTCATTACTTGACTGTCGCTCTCCATTTAGCTCTCTGCTGTGAGAGTGATGTCCATGAGCCGGTCTTAATGGTTTCTCATGAAGGTATCCTTGAACCGGAGACGAGGGCGCCCTCTCTTTCTATAACCAGAAGACAGTTGAGGGTAGAGGATCTGCTTTGGTAGCCTGTCTGATGACATCCTCATGAGGTGTCCAGTCCACCGGAGATTCTTTTTGATCAGAAGATCTTCCATAGAGGGCAGCCCTGTCCGTTCGAGTATTTCCTTATTTGTCACTTTGTCCTTCCAGGTTAGCCTCATGATCGAACACAGATGTTGCATCATGAAGGTATGCAGCTTTTTCACCTGTCGCCTGTACACTGTCCAGGCCTCGGCTCCGTATAGTAGGGTGGATAGCACGATTGCATGGTAGATCTTGCCTTTGACCCGCATGGACACATAGTGGTTGTTCCAGAGTCTCTGGCGTTGTCAGCCGAAAGATGTGCTAACCTTGGCCATCCTCCTCTGTATTTCAGCATCAATGCGTCCATCACTTGATATAGTGCTTCCTAGGTAGGTGAATTCCAGACACATCAACACACACCTAGACACATACTCACACTCACACACTCATCCATACACACCTACACACCTACTCACGCATGCACTCACTCACTCACACACTCACTCACACACTCATGCACCCAATCACCACTCCATCCAGGTCACACCCACCCATACTCATCCACAGACATCTACATACACTCACTCATGCTCTCACTCACTCACTCACTCACTCACTCACTCACTCACACACTCACTCACACACTCACTCACACACTCACACACTCATGCACCCACTCACCACTCCACCCAGATCACACCTTCCCACAGTCCCTCGGTCACCCACCCTCACCCACTTCACCGATACTGACTGCACACAGAACGCACACCTACACACACAGTCACTCAGACACTCACTCACACACTCATGCACTCACTCACCACTCCATCCAGGTCGGTCACACCTTCCCACACAGCCCTCACTCACACATCCTCACCCACTTCTTCACCGCCACTGACTGCACACACAAACACACACACAGAACAACACACACCACACACACCCTTTAACCCTGTCCTCACCCCTCGCCCGACCCAAACTGTGCTAAGTCAGCCAAATAACCCCGCCACATTTCGTAGTTAAAACAGACTTCTGTATTCAGCGTCCATCAGTCGATGACGTCACAACTGGTGGCTAGCTCCCAGTGGTTCACACTGCAGTCCCCCTGCCTTTCTCCCCTCCCGCCTTATGGTGCTGTCACATTACGACGTTTCTCGCCAATGCGTGTCAACGTGGGTCACTTTTTGGGGAAACGTCAGGAGACATCTGGAAGCATTACGCGCGCGTTAGGCGCGTGTTGGTATTCGTTGATGGACGGCGACAGTTGGCGGCGCACGTCATCGGATCGCCGAAGTTTTGCACTTGCACAAAACTTTCGACGACCGACAACGCATGACAATGCGCGGGTGCCAACATTATGCGAACGATAGGCACACGCCGCGCGCGCATGAGTGTCGTTCCCATAGGTTGCGCCAAACTTTTGCTTTTTGTTGTTTTACATCCTAGCAACATCTAAGGTCATATCAGGACGGCGCGCCAAACTTTTACCACAACGTCGGCCGCGCGCTACCAATACGTTGCGCTGACGCCAAAAGGTTTGACGTGTCTCGACGATTAAAAGTGATTTTGCGCATTGGCGGCACGCCGGCGAGATACGTCATAGTGTAACAGGGCTATTACTGACCCTACCCCGATGCCGCTTACTGCCCCCCCCCCCACATCACCCCCATCCCCGTACCACCACCCCGCCCGCTCCCCCCCCCCCCCCGCCCTCCCACGCTCTGTTCGTTAACCCTTTAGGGACGGCGTTCTCCCAGAACCACCTGTACGTCCTCAATCCTAATCCATAAACTCGTCCCATACACCGCACACTCCGCCTCTACACACTGCATCGCCCCTCACCCCATCTCTTACCAGCAATGGTGGGCTGCCAATCCAACATCCCCTAATCACACCAAAAATGGGCGGGGGGGGGGGGCGTTATTTGTAATTGTTTTTTAATTTATATTTTTATATGTTCATATAAATATTTAATTTTATATATATATATTTGTTTAAATACTAAATATTGTTTGTTACATTCCATTGATTAAGAAAGAAATGCCAATAACACACAATTGGGCTTTTTCGTTCCACGGCTCTTTTCCCTGTCCTGTGGTTAAAGCAGTGCCCGGTTTAGGTAGCTGCAAATTTAACAAACAATTAAACCATCTGTATGACTTGTCTCTGGGGATCGGGAGGCCCATCCCACCATTAAATTAACCAGACTCATATTCACCACCAAGCAGACGGGATGGACAACTGAGATGAGCATACGTGACAGGGGTTGGGATTCGAACCCATGGGGTTCAGATCCGGCTGAGTCAAACCTCGGGCCCTGTGACCCTATTCTCTCAACAACCTCCTATCCTCGTATCCTCGTATCCTCGTATCCGCCTATCCTCATATCCTCCTATCCTCTTATCTGCCATTCCCCACATCCTCCTATCCTCCTATCTGCCTATCCTCCTATCTGCCTATCCTTTTATCCGCCCATCCCCATATCCGCCTATCCTCCTAACCTCCTATCCTCCTACCCCTATCCTCCTACCCTCCTACCCTCCTATCCTCTATCCTCCTCTTCTCCTACCCTCCAATCCTCCTATCCTCCTACACCCTATCCTCCTATCCTCCTATCCTCCTACACCTTATCCTCCTACCCTCCTACCCTCCTATCCTCCTACACCCTATACTCCTCTCCTCCTCTCCTCATTTCCTCCTCTCCTATCCTCCTATCCTCCTATCCTCCTATAACCTCCCCGACCTCCTCCCCCTCCCCCACCTGAGAAGGGCACTCTTTCTAATGTAGCAGTCACACTACGACGACAAGGGAGGGACGACAGCCCGGCGGCTGGGATTTTGTGAAATCCCGACGACCTCGACAAATTCGGGCTAAGTTGGACGACAATCGGACGACATCCGGACGACATCGGGACAACAGACGGGACGACAGCGGGACGACAGTGTCTGTGTGTCTGTGTCTGTGTCTGTGTGACTCTGTGTCTGTGTGTGTGTCTCTATGTGTGTGTCTGTGTCTCTGTGTGTCTGTGTCTATGTGTGTGTCTGTGTCTCTGTGTGTCTGTGTCTATGTGTCTATGTGTTTCTATGTGTGTCTATGTGTGTCTATGTGTGTGTCTGTGTGTGTGTGTCTGTGTCTGTGTGTGTGTCTGTGTCTGTGTGTGTCTGTGTGTGTCTGTGTCTGTGTGTGTATGTGTCTCTGTGTGTGTGTCTGTGTCTCTGTGTGTGTCTGTGTCTGTGTGTGTCTGTGTGTGTCTGTGTCTGTGTGTGTGTCTGTGTCTATGTGTGTGTGTCTGTGTCTCTGTGTGTGCCTGACTCTCACTCTCAGTCTGACTCTGACTCTCACTCTCAGTCTGACTCTGACTCTCAGTCTGACTCTGACTCTGACTCTCAGTCTGACTCTCACTCTCAGTCTGACTCTCACTCTCAGTCTGACTCTCACTCTCAGTCTGACTCTCACTCTCACTCTCAGTCTGACTCTCACTCTCACTCTCACTCTCAGTCTGACTCTCACTCTCACTCTCACTCTCACTCTCACTCTCAGAGACACAGAGACACAGAGACACACAGAGACACACACACAGACACACACACAGACACACACACAGAAACACAGAAACACAGAGACACACACAGAGACACAGACACACACATAGAGACACACAGAGACAGAGTCACACACAGATACACACACAGAGACACACACACAGAAACAGAGACACACACACAGACACACAGAGACACACACACACATAGAGACACACACAGAGACACAGAGTCAGACTGTGTGTGTCTCTGTGTGTGTCTCTGTGTTTCTGTGTGTCAGACTCAGAGTCAGACTGAGAGTGAGAGTCAGACTGAGAGTGAGAGTGAGAGTCAGACTGAGAGTGAGAGTCAGACTGAGAGTGAGAGTGAGAGTCAGACTGAGACTGAGAGTGAGAGTCAGACTGAGAGTGAGAGTCAGACTGAGAGTGAGAGTGAGACTGAGAGTGAGAGTCAGACTGAGAGTGAGAGTCAGACTGAGAGTCAGAGTCAGACTGAGAGTGAGAGTGAGAGTCAGACTGAGAGTGAGAGTCAGAGTCAGTCTGAGAGTGAGAGTGAGGCACACACAGAGACACAGACACACACATAGACACAGACACACACACAGACACAGACACACACAGACACACACAGAGACACACAGACACACACATAGACACACATAGACACACATAGACACAGACACACACATAGACACAAATAGACACACATAGACACAGACACACACATAGACACAGACACAGACACACACAGAGACACATACATGGAGAGAGAAGCAACTACAGCTTAACGACAAGGCGATAGTGCCGCAACAGTGCCGTGACAGTGCCGCGACAGTGCCGCGACAGTGCGACAGTGCCACGACAGTGCCGCGACAGTGCCGTGACAGTGCCGCAACATCGGCTGTCGTCGAAGTTTTTCAACATGTCCAAAACACCTACGACAACCCGGCGACAGTCGAGAAAGAGTGGAGAAACTGGAGGTGTCGCGCAGGTGTCGCGGCGACACCTGCGCGACACCTGCGCGACACCTGCGCGACACCTGCGCGACACCGGAAGTCGCTGCCGCAGAGCTGTCGTCGCCGCTTGTCGTCGTAGTGTGACTGCTACATAACCCACTATTCTGCACGTCGGACTCTCTCCATCACCCACACCCCTCTCCCCTCCCACCTCCCCGCCCCTTTTCCTGACACCGTATGCAGTGTGCAACACGCCCTCCTAGTACCACTGCTCAGTATGGAGTCAGGTGTGTTCTACTAATGATTCACTATCTGAAGTACAATCTAGTTATAGTACCAGACAGGATGGTCGAATGAGCTGATGTGATGGGATTAGACCCCCAGGTTCAAATCCTGGCCGTGTCAAACCAATGCTTTAAAAATGTGTACCTGTCACTACCTAGCTTGCTGTTCGGCATTACTATGGAAAAGGTATGGAGCAGTGGGATGAGTAAGACCAATTGACAGAGAATTAAATTGTCTGTGCTTAATCAACAAATGTAGCAAAATATCCATCAAAATAGTTCTTGGCCAATTCTACTTTATATATATATATATTTTACCTCGGTATACAGCCTCAGGCTAGCCTCAGGCTAGGGAGAAGGAAGCACGTGAGGTACCAGCAATTAGCATATACAACTCACGACTGGATTACGTGTCGTTGGGTTGCTCCGGCAAATTTAGTCTACATACAAGCAAATACGCAGTAAGTATAATAAAAACTGTGGTTAGCTTAATTATGATGCATTAGAGCATCATTATGGAAAGTTTAGACTTTCTTTGGTCCATTTTGGACGAGTTATTTGGTTATAAAAAGGATAGAATTCCTTCTCGAAGGAACCAAACCGATCATTAGCGGTTCTGTCAACACCCGAGTCACCATGTGATTATGGGTAGAGATGTGGGCTCTGCCTCATCTCCTGTGGAAATTCTCTCGTACTCTAATAGAGAGTAATGTTGGAGATGCTCCTGGGTTTCTTTTATAGACGCCCCACAAACTTTTTCAGGCGTTTCTCCGAGTTTCGTAGCATTTTCTCCAACTTGTTGACGTAGTAGTCACAGGTGGGAGAAGTGTGCGGAACAGAGGGATGGGCGGGATGATACACTGGTCCCGACCCCGCGTACGGTTTGGGCTTGACCCACAACCCATGCACAAATTTAGCTTATTACGCCTGTGTTATAACGGTATAAACACGTTCTCTAACACCACTAGATGTCCAAATGAGTTTGAAACAACCATATTGTGACATATATATATACCGGGACTGACCAAAAATCTTTGTTTCAGTTCCCGATGGCCATGAAGCGGAGTAAGCGCGGTGCAACAGCAGCCGAGGGGCGTGTTCCGAGTGGATTGGACGAGGAGTACGACTCCTCACCCGTGTTGTCGGCAGTGCCTTTGACAGAGCCCGGGGCGCATATTCTCTCCGAGGAGGACATAGTGCCTGACGGCGCCGCGGCTAAAAATTGGGAGACGCGGTTTGCGGCGATGGAGAGTCATATTATGGCTCTCAAACCACCGGTGTCTCGTAAACGGCGAATGCCGAGTGTCCAAGATGAGTCATCATTTGAGGATTTCTCGGAGACAGACTCAGCGATGGAGCTTAAGGCTCCTCCTCCTCCTTCTCCTAAACGGAGGAAGAAGAAGAAACATATCATTTCTTCTGGTGATGATTTCACCAAGGAACGGGGGAAGACTGGACTTTGCAAAAAGCGGAAGACCAAGTCCAAGAAGAAGAAGAAGAAGAGGAAAGATTCTTCTTCTTCCGATTCTTCACAGATTCCACTTCCACGGAATCGGACTCAGACACACAATATGAAGGTGTCTATGCTGCCATTGGTGGCAAAGTGGCTAAGAAAGTGGAGAAGCCAAAGGCTAAGCGTGTGAAAACCACTACGCTTATGCGCGAGAACATTAATGGCCATTTCCGCACGTTTAAACCGGCGGAGATTATTTCCAAGTTAGGAGATGAGTTAACAGGCATTAAAGGTGTTCCCAACTCCATCATTAAGGAGATGGATCGAGATGTCAATATGACGGATGACCATAAGAGATTTGAGGGTGTGTTGCACACAGTGCATAAGGCGGTGCTTGGTACCCTAACAGCTATTGCTCCTGTGGCAAATAGAATGCAAAGAGAAAATAAGTTCTCGTCTTTGGCTAAGACGATGGACAAAGGAATTGCATTGTTGGCGGCGGCAGGTAATTACCTGTCGTATCGAAGATATGAAAATGTCTTCAAGTCGGTTTGCACAGATGCTGGCAAAGAAGTGGCTCACTCAAAGAAGATTACGGATAATGATGGGAAAGAGTTTACGCTCTTTCTCGCTCCAGAGCCGATTAAAGGGAAACCTTTAGATAACACGAAAATGTTTGGCGGTCAACTACAATACCTCTATAAAGAGGTAGAAACTGCAGCCAAGAGTGGCAAAAACATGGATGGTAAGAAGAAACAGGAAACTCCTCGTTTCAAAAGGTCACGAGGGGATTTTCGTCCACGGCGGTTCACCAGGGGAACCAGACCGGGCTCAAACTTCGGTCAAGCTTTTCGGGGCCGGGGCGCTCGCTCAGGCTGGACCGACAACACCGCACGGCCACTAGGCCGAGGCGTCAACTCGCCGAGACCCTTCCCCAGGGGCGGGTCCAAGTAGAGGTTGAAACACAGACGTTACAAGTCCTTGCAGCCTCTAAAACCACACAAACTGTAAGCAACTTTGTGGCTGGTAATATTAATAATCATATTTCTGAGTGGCACAAAATTACGAGTGACCAAGAAATTTTACAAATAGTTAGGGGTGTTCACATTCCCTTCACACAAATTCCGGTACAAGGCAGGATACCTTTTCCTTATAACATTGAACCGGTTGAACGAGAGGCACTAACTAAACAGGTACAAAAATTCTTTGAGAAAGGAATTATACAAAAAGTGACATACTGTTCAGGAGAGTTTATTTCAAACATCTTCTCGAGACCAAAGCCTAATGGCGAGGTTAGAATGATCCTGGATTTAACAATCCTTAATAAAATGGTTGAATATCGACATTTTAAAATGTTCTCGCTAGATACGGCACGAGATCTGATTACGCCAGATGCGTGGATGGCTAGTGTTGATTTACAAGATGCATATTATACGCTTCCCATAAGGGAAAAAGACCGGAAATTTCTTCGGTTTCTTTGGGATAACCAACTCTATGAGTTTACCTTTTTTTTTTTGTTGTTGAAGATTTATACTGCCTATCATGGATAAGCCTGAATAGGCTTGTTTTCACCATTAGACAGTTTGTCGATAGAAAGCCCGAGCCTACACTTTTACCGACCCAAGGGATTTTTAACCTCCCACACCACATAGACATGGTATGAAAGCAACTGGCCTTTGATGACGCTGTAAGTTCTACACAGCGGTGGAAATCCAAATTGGCAGAGCTGGCGGCACAGGGAACCGAACCACTGACCTTCAGATTAGGAGTCCGACCTAGAAAAAAGTCAGACACTCTAACTACTCCGCCACAGAGAACACCACCTGCATGCCAAATGGTTTAGCTTGTGCCCCTCGTTTATTCACTAAACTGCTTAAACCTGTTTTCTCAGTAATGGCGCGGAAGGGTCATATAATGTTTCCATACATAGATGATTCCTTTATTATAGCATCAACACAAATTGATTGTGTGAATGCAGTTTTGGATTTATGTGCATTACTCACTAAACTGGGGTTTTATGTACATCCACAAAAGTCAGTGCTTAAACCAACAAAACAACTCAAATGTTTAGGGTTTATTCTGGATACACAGTCTCTGACAGTGTCGATAACAGAACAAAAACTAATTAAGTTTATGAATACAGCGACCCAGCTTATTAAGTTACCAAAACCTAAAATTAGACAGGTCGCAGTCCTTATTGGGATAATGAAATCGTATGCACCCGCTATTCTATACGGGAAGGCCCATATTAAATCTCTAGAAATAGATCAAAATTTAGCGTTAACACAAACTAAAGGGAATTTTGAGCGAAAGATGTTTATTTCGCAAGAAGGGCTACAGGATATTGCATGGTGGATGCAACACATAGCAAGTTCACCAAATCCAATCCGCATGGCGGAACCTAATACGGTAATTACTACTGATGCTTCGTTAGAAGGTTGGGGAGCTCATCGAGATGGGGTCACAACAGGAGGTAGATGGCTTGATGATGAAAAATCAGACCATATTAATGCACAAGAATTGCGTGCTATTTATCTGGGCTTATGTAGTTTAGTAAAGATACATAACTCACAAGTTAGAATACTAACTGATAATACTATTGCCATGGCATATATTCGTAACATGGGTGGAACCAAATCAAAGCCTTGCAATCAGTTGTCTAAACTGATTTGGAACTGGGCACAGGCTCAACAAGTCTGGCTGACTGTAGCGCATATTCCAGGGTCACAAAATACACCAAGAAAGTCGGGTTGAAGTTAGGCGGACGGCAGCTGCGATGGTTCTGGGCGTTTTGCATGGGTGAGCCAGATAACATACAGATCTCGCCGGCAGAGTTCCGGTCAATGGCGCCACCTATGGAGTTAGTCAGGAACTAAAGTATATTCCTCCAGGTGGCAGCATCATTTCGTCCAGTCTCCGCCGAGAATTACTCATGTTAATTATAACATGTACACTGGTGGTGCCCGATTGGGACACGCAACCTTGGCTGCCAGCAGTTTCACAACTGGCAAAAGAACATATACGATTCCCAAGAAAACTCGGGAATCTGACGCACCACGGACCGCTAGTGGTTCACGGCGACGTGTCAAAGACGCCCCTATTGGCATTCCTTTTCTAAGGAAACAGCTGCAGCAATTTGGATTGGACAAAATTACTGAGAATAGGATAGTATCTGATGCCTGGAGGCCAGGAACGGTCAAAATGTACACAACCTATTTAAAGAAATGGGGTGTACATTGTTTGTTAATGAAAGTCAAGCCAACAAATCCAACAATTTCACAAGTAGCTCGTTTTCTTCGTTCTCTAGAGGATGAAGGACTATCCTTTGGGTCGATCAATGCGGCAAGATGTGCGTTATCAATCATATTACCTAGAATTGATGGCGAAACAGTTGGAAAACAATATGTCCTTTGTTATCTACTTCGGTCAATTTATCAAAGGAATCCTCCAAAACCAAAGTATAGTCGGTTTTGGGATGTTTCTATAGTATTTAAGTTGTTTCAGGCTTGGCCTCACAACTCGTGGTTAGATATAAAACAATTAGGTTTTAAGGTCGCGGTCCTCTTATTATTAGTAACGGGACACAGAGGACAGACGATTGTTGCTTTATCCTTAACTGGATTAGAAATAGACAAGAAACAAGCTACGTTTGATTTAGCACAATTGCTCAAATCGAACACGTTAGGTGACCCTTTATCTACGGTTCACTTAGACTGCTTTCCGAATGATCGGAAATTATGTGTTGTGTCAACCATACGGGCTTATATATCTAAGACAAAGGATTTACGTGCATCACAACAACTATTAGTGAGCTTTATAAAGCCACATAAGGCAATTTCACGAGACACCCTTGCCAGATGGACAATTACGGTGTTGAAATTGGCTGGAGTGGATACGGGCAAATACTCTTCCCACTCAACTAGAGGTGCCATGGTCTCCAAGGCACGGTTGCTAGGTATTTCTGTGAAAAGAATACTAGCGCATGCAGGCTGGAAGACAGCTAAGTCATTTGCAAAACATTACAACAAACGATTAGAAAAGCCTACCGGCATTGCAAAGCGCCTGCTCGCCAACTAACAAGAATAGGTGAGAACAAAAACGTTGAATATTATAATAAGAATGGATGATATTAAGGATAAAAATGAATTATGTAAAGGTCTCCCTAGCCTGAGGCTAGCCTGAGGCTGTATACCGAGGTAAAATAGTATAGTTATACGAATCTTACCTGGGTATAGATGATGGATAACTGTTGTTTTCCCGAGGTATAAGCCTCGGGTAGACGTGGGCTAGGGCCCACCCACCACGCCCTGCCACGTCTATCCCGTTGGTGTACCATTACGGGAAAATCATAGTATCCATTGTATTGAAAGATCATTTTTATCCTGAATAAGTAGGTTAAAATTGCTGGTACCTCACGTGCTTCCTTCTCCCTAGCCCACGTCTACCCGAGGCTTATACCTCGGGAAAACAACAGTTATCCATCATCTATACCCAGGTAAGATTCGTATAACTATACTATCTATATATATATGTATTACAATATTGTTATAATCATGAAAGGATGAGTTACAAGTCAAGTCAAAGACAAGACCTGTTCAATAGATGTGTCCCATATCCCACAATATCTGATTAATATAATGACTTACATCAATGGCAAACAAAAAATATATCAGCGGACTCTTGCCTCCAGTCAAATTATGAGATGTTGGTAGTGAATTATTGAACCAGTAGGCTCAGTGTCAGGATAATGTGACTGAGTGGTCTATCGATCATGGTGCCAATGGCCTGATTTCCCAGTGGGGCAGCACTATAAAGTCACCATGAGTGTACAATGTCACAAGTCAGTACCCGTCCAAATATGACCTTAGATGTTGCCAAGTCGTAAAACTCCAACAAGCAACCAAGTGCCTAATCTGAAGGTCAGTGGTTCGATTCCCAATGCCCCCCACCTCTGCCAATTTGGATTTCCACCGCTGTGTATAACTTACAGTGTCATGAAGGTCAGTGGTTCGATTCCCCATGCCCCCCCACCTCTGCCAATTTAGATTTCCACCACTGTGTATACCATACAGTGTCACCAAAGGCCAGTTGCTCTCATACCATGTCTATGTGGTGTGGGAGATTAAAAATCCCTTGGGTCAGTAAAAGTGTAGGCTCTGGCTTTCTGTCGACAAACTGTCTGTCTAATGGTGAAAACAAGTCTATTCAGACTTATCCATGATAGGCAGTATAAATCTTCAAGAAAATGCCTGCCATCATCTGCCACCAGGTGGCAGTCAGTACAAGGGGGCGTCTTAAAGCTGCATAATCTGATGAAAGAAGCAAGACATTTATCTAGATTTGATTTGAAATATCCAAATTAGATATTGGTGCACTTATTACGCGTGTTGCTTCAATGAACGGAATGCCAAGTCAAATTAAAGTTGCATGATTCGATGGTTTTGAGTTTCTACCATTTTCGGAGATCAAAATATTAAGTTGCTAGATATAATCTGCCTGACTTTTGTTTGAAGTAACTTTTATTTTAAATTACTAACTTTTGAGATATTTGAAGTGCAAGCATAGAAAATTAACTTAGGAAAGCATGCAGTAACAGGTTCTATTAAATTGCCTCCATATTCCCTTCTATGTAGCAACACATGCTTAATAAGTGCACCAGTATCTAAGTTAGATACACAGAATCAAATTTAGATAATTGTTTTGGTTTTTGAAAATTTATGCATTCATCAGACTATACAGTGTCACGTATAATAACTAATGCCTAATCTTATAGACTAGCTAATATAGTGAGGAGAAAAGAGAATTTGGAACATCTTCTATTCTTAGTAAAGAAGACAAGTAATGATACACAAATATGTAGTTCTTCTTCTTTTCGTTCGCCTTCAATTACACTTGGAGCCCAGTTCTCATAATAAAATTGACAGTCCTCTGTAGCACATCTGCAGCCCCGTACAGCTTCTCCTGCAAGTCAGTGGGAGCTGGCCATATCTCTTCCCTCAGTGAGTGATGGTTCAAGCAGCTCTGTAGGATATGCTCCGCAGTCTGATCTTCCTCTCCACAGGGGCAGAGGGCAGATGGTACTACACAGAAGTATCTGTGCAGGTGATTGTTAAGCCTGTTATGCCCAGTCCTAAGGCGGAAGATGATCACTTGATGTTGCCTTGACAGTTGATGGTAGCTGTCTCGTGATTCTGGTGATCTATGCAGAGACTTAATGATGGTCTTCATCTCCTTAAAGTCAACACTGTTTTCGTGCTGTTCTGCCTCTGCACCCATCTTTGCCATTTTGTCAGCTTCTTCGTTACCCTGAATGCCACAGTGTGAGGGAATCCACTGCAGCACAATTCTGAAGCAGTGGATATTTGGAAGTGCTTCCTGGAGTCATGGCAGTTTGTTCTCTGTGACTGCCTCGAGGACAGACCTGGCATCAGTCAGGAAAACTATCTGAGAGTCTGTGGCTGTGGTGCTTTTCAATATCTTAGCAGCTTGGACCAGGGCTTCAACCTCAGCTCTATAGTTTGTGCAGTGAAGGCCTGTTGGTGTTGCCTCTGTCTGCCTTTGTCCATTAGGGTACCTGATGTATACCCCAGCACCACCTCTCCGGACTGCATCTGTAGCTGACCCGTCAGTGTAGGCATGGATCCATGCCTCCTGGGGGTACTTTTCATCAAGCATTGGCAGTGTCAGGATTTTCCTGCTCATTTCGCCGTGTGCATCTTTTAGTGGAGAGGTAAGGCACTGTGATACTAATACTGAAGTTCTCCAGCTTTCTTTCCCAGGGAGGAGAATCAGTGATGGTTAAGGCCTCTACTTGCACTGGGAGCTTTGCTTGGTGTTTTGTCTGCAGGGTTCTTGTTTCAGTCATAAAACTGGACCTTTTCAATCTTTTCAATGTACTTATAACATTTATTTACTTATAACATAAGTACATATGTACTTATAACATATATTTTCAATGTACTTATAACATATATTCTCAATTACAAAGTGTACAGTTACATATAAATTCTCAATGGTATGATATTACACTCACAACACTCTGTGTAGTCCATATGGATGATAGATACACTCAGTCCTCTTATTGCTTATTCTATGTCTCGGTTGCCTTGAGGAGTTGATATATATATAGATGATCCATTGTCTATGAGCTGTCACCAACCATACAGGTATAAAGTCTCAGTTGATGATGGATGTACATGTCAGGCTAAGCAGCAGTGATGTGGGAAAAGGCAGACACCACAGTCACCAATCCTCCTCATGGCCATTGGTCAATATTGTTGAAGCTCAGCAAGTTGAATCCATCCCATAAGCTGTAACTAGCCAGATCAGGTTTCAGGCCTAACTGACTTGGGGATGTTGACACCTCGGTGTCTGGGAGTAGAGTGCCGAGAGTGCCGACGATTGGGGGTGTTTGTAACCTTACGACGGTTAGTGGTTGCAGAACTGCAACATTGGTAGAGAGGCTCCGATAAATCGGCCCAATCTTTGGTTGCAGACTTAACTTCAGTAGGGAGTGTTGTAGAAGCTGCGGACATCTTGACAACGTTGTAATGGCGAGGCTTTGGGGCGGCAGCGAATCTCTTCGGTCCAGCGGTAGTTGAGCTGTAGGTGTAGTTGAGCACTTGAACCCGGTCAGCAGCACGGGTTCGAGGAAGGCAGGCAAAGATGGGAGCAGCGGTGGTTCCAGCAACAAGAACAAGACAGAGAAATCGTAAAGGTTAAAGGCCCCACCCAAGAACACAACTACCCTGGTCAGGGGAATAAGTGTGCCTGGGAGAAATTGAAAGGGCAGAGTCTAGGAAAGAGAAATGAGGAGAGTTGAGTCAAAGGACCGTGTCTATTTGCTCTATGGAGAGTGATGATGATTGGGGGTGTTTGTAACCTTATGATGGTTACCGGTTGCAGAACTGCAACATTGGGTAGAGAGGCTCCGATAAATCGGCCCAATCTTTGGTTGAAGACTTAACTTCAGTAGGGAGTGTTGTAGAAGCTGGGGACATCTTCACAACGTTGTAACGGCCAGGCGTTGGGGCGGCAGCGAATCTCTTCGGTCCGGCGTGTAGTTGAGCTGTAGGTGTAGTGTAGTGTAGCACTTGAATCTGGTCAACAGCAGGGGTTTGAGGAAGGTGGGCAAAGGTGGGAGCAGCGGTCATTCCAGCAACAAGAGTGTGTGACTATGCTCCTTATATAGTTGCTGGGTAGGCCAGTCCTAACAAAGAGATGGGAAGAGTAGGACGGTCCAAACATGTGTTGTAACCACTATAAAAGGCAAACTACCTGTTAGGAAGCAGTCTCCATATATTCACTGCTATGTTACAACAGCTTTAGCCACTACCTACCTTGACCATTGAGTGCGATCACTATTCCAGCAGAGGAGGTGGGCCCTGAGTGCATCCACACCCAGACCTGCCAGCTGTTACTGCTGAAACCAATGGTGTCAGAGTTTTGACCTGCACACCAAAATTAAGTTTGCACTTCAAATATCTCCAAAATTAGCTATTGAATGAAAAAGGTTGCTTGCAACGAAAGTAAGATAGGTTGTAATGATCAACCTAATATTTATTTATCTAAAAAAAAAGACAAAAAAGACAAAACCATCGGACCATGCAACTTTAAGAAAACAGAAAAAGGTAGCCAAGTAAACTCCATTCGAATTACTTAAAACGAATTGTGAGAAAGAATTATTACTTACATAAATAAACACCTATCCACATAAATATAACTCTATGTATGGCACAGATAAATAGTAGCTTACAGTAGTACCAGTTTTCAGAAGACAGCTCTGCATTGAGACCAATGTTGTCCTGGTATAACAGTAGTGGTAAATACACATACACAAAGTGGTATTGGAGGCATTTGACTGGGACCTTTCCATCCGCAAGATTTAGACTCCGGCCCACCTGCGCAGTGAACTAGGTTTTCAAATGCAAAGAGGACCAGTCAAATGGCTTCAGTGGTTTCAGACAATCAGAGCTGTTCTCTTCCATTGCAAATGGGTGCCCTGTATAGGGGTGGCCATTTGCAATCGAAAAGAACCAATCAGAGCTGTTCATTTACATTGCAAATGGCTGCCCCCATAGAGGGCAGCCATTTGCAATAAAAAAGAACAGCTCTGATTGGCTGAAGCTACTGAATCTTTCAACCTTTCCATATCAGCCATCTTGAAATACACCATGTGACCTTATGGATGGAGCCTCAAGACACATTTGATTCATAGGTATAGAAACCCACTTCCTGTCCCAGTCAAATAGGAATTTGTAAAGAAATATTTTGATATGGGTATAGAAAGGCTCAGTCGAATACGCCCATTGTATCTCATGCAAAATATCTTCTATGGTAATTTCACTTGAATCTACATAAGAAACAAATACATGTCAATGATCCTACCAAGTTTGGTTATCAGGAGGCATGTGTTTTTGGGGGTTTATTTTTGGTACATTAGTTGTTTAAGTAGGGGAAATTTCAGTCGAAGATGACTGGTCTTCCTCATTCCACTGCTCTTTGCCCTACCCTAATAGTGCTGAGTGCCTGGCTAGGAAGCGACAAGTATAAATTTTTAAGTCATTGGTTTGACTCAACCACGATTCAAACCCATGATCCCACAATCTACCAACACGGGAGATGGATGCTTTAACTCATTCGGCCATCCTTGTCAATTCAATGTGAGTTTAAAGTGTTGGATAGTGAAGGGGGGAGCAGGGAGTGGCACCAACCCACACTTCCTGTGTGTGCGATGAAGCTGTGACCCGGCATGCCAGGTCTCAGCTTTAGTTCTTCGTGAGAGACCACTTAAACTGGGAATAACAGTAATACCCAATATACAAGCTATTTATGTATCATCTGACTGTCCCTTCATTGATAGGGCACCTGCTATGTCCGTACAACATTGGTCTGGATACAGAATTGTCTGCTGATGGTAGACGGTATACATACATGCATACATATATGTACTATATAATTTATTATGTGGATATAAATAATGGCAGCCCCTTAATGTTTCTATCTAACAACCTTAAATTCCATGTTATTCACTGTGGAGCAGGCATTCTCTCCTCCACGCCTCCTCTATTGAGGATTTGCGTCAAACGATTAGCACCACATGACCAGTGCCTAGTCGGCCATCATGGTTGGATAGAAGCAGTTCCCTTTAGTATCAAGTGTGTGTGAATAGTCACTACTGAAATCTAATTCTGATATTTAGAACCATGAATATTCACGGGGTGGGGGGGTTGAAATAATGTTATTTAGAAGCATAACTTACTCAATAAGTGAAATTCTGGTAAAATTAAACCCAAAATCCAAGTGAAAGTACAGCGACAACGGCAATCACGCTGCCGATGTGGCAGCAGCCTTAATATCGTTTGGATTTTGGGATTAATCTGACCGAATTTCACTTATTGAGTAAGTTATGCTCCTAAATACCGTTATTTCAACCCCTGTGTGAATATTCATGGTTCTAAATAACAGAATTAGATCGTAGCAGTGAATAGATTTGTGCTTTTCGTTTTATTTACATTCGCAATAACTTAACACACACACTTGATAGTAGAAGGAACTGCTTCTATCCAACCACGACGCAGGAGTAGTGTGATGCCTACATCACAAGCAAATCCTCAATACCGTGAGCCAATTGTCCCTTTGTTCACTACTGGTTTTTGTATGAACATAATAATACATAGCGTGGCGGCTAGATAAAATGTTCCCTCCTACCTACAGTAGGGGTGAATGACAACTAGATCTAAATCTGAGCAAAAACTGCCTGGTATGAATCAACTGCAAATAAAAGGTGGAGCTCCTAGTTCTATCATCCAGTTCTTATCAGTATTGAAGTACAATTGATGAAATGGGAGAGAATGCAACAAAAAAAAACGCCCAAAACCAAGATGGTGGTCACTGAATGCTCTCCATTCGACTTTTAATGCATATTAATCTACGGGATTTAACAAATTCTTCACTCCAAAAATAGTGGGCTATGAAGCATGATAGATAAGTATTTGAATAATATATTTAACAAATTAGATTGCAAATTCATGTGGCTATGTCCATAACCCAGCTTCTGGAAACTTTTTCTGTAAAGTCACGCTATGGCAGATTGAGCAACGGACAGAACCGGACAAAGAATATTCTAGTCCGGTGTTATTCGGACTTGAAATGTATCGATTATGTAAGGGACAGGTAACGGACATGTAACGAATGGGTAACGGATGGTAACAAACAGTAACGGTTGATAATGTACCTACTTATCAACAGACAATTCAAAATACAAAAAGAACTATAACGAATGGCAGTGGATCTGTAATGGATATGTAACGGACGGGAATGGACGGGAACAGACGGGAATGGACGGGAACGGATGGGGAACGGACGGGGAATGGACGGGGAACGGACGGGGAACGGACGGGGAATGGACGGGGAACGGACGGGGAATGGACAGGGAACGGACGGGGAATGGACGGGAACGGACGGGGAACAAACAGGGAACGGACAGTAACGGATAATAACCGCCAGACAATTCAGAATACAAAAAGAACTATAACGAATGGCAACGGACATGTAATGGATATGTAACGGACGGGAATGGACGGGAACAGACGGGAATGGACGGGAATGGACGGGAATGGACAGGGAACGGACGGGGAATGGACGGGGAACAAACAGGGAACGGACGGTAACGGATAATAACTGCCTAGGTCAGTCCGGCGCAATCCGTTACAAGTTTTGCGCATGCTCAAAACTTGTCACGGATCGGGCCAGATATCAACGGATATCAATGGATATGCAATGGACACAAACCCGACTTTGCTGGATATCAACGGTCTTTGTTTGGTTTCTTTCCGTTTCCCCAATCCAGTGATGTGTGACAGAGCCTTTATGGCCCTCTCACACTACGATGTAATGACGTCAGCGTAGGGAGAACGTGAAGAACGTTGAACTTCTCGGCGTAGTATGCAAATTTGGGCACAAGTTGAACGTGGATGCAGCGTTGTGGACGAGAGAGTAATGGCGGTAAAGCATAGTGATGGCGTCATTCAACGAGAGAGGACAACGTAATTACACTCAGGGAACGTTATGTACGTTATTCTATCGCCAGAACTACGTTGCTTTACGTTACCTTACGTTACTTACGTCATGCAATGGTAGCAAAACGCAAAACATACGTTGGACGTACATTAGGCATACGTTATCCTGACGGTTTCACTACGCGGACTGCACTTTTCCACTGGCTTTAATGTGGGTCAACGTAGTGCAACATAGTGACCAGCATTTGACTAACGTCCGTTTAACATCATTGACGTTCGCCGAACGTGTACAGAACGTATGGCGAACGTAAACCCTTACGTTCTAGTTACGTTGAAAGTTTTGAACAGGTTCAAAACTTTGACGCACGTCGACGTAACACGACGTAACATGACGTAGCTCGACATCAGTCAAACGTCATTCTGACATCATCATAACGTAACCCAACGTACGTCAACGTAATGACGAAAAATGACCATGTTAGGCTCACGTTGGCGCGAGTGCCAGGTGAGCCTTTATGGTTATAGCACAGTCCCCCAGTTTGTTATGAAATAGCAATGAGACGAGCAGTGCACTGATGCCGTTATAGCGCGTTGACAGGTTATGGCGCTCTGTTGTTCCTTTTTATCCAGTCTGTCTACATAATAGAAAGGAGAACCTGCTGCGTTATTTAAAGTTGCATAGTCCGATGGTTTTGAATTTCTGTACTTTTTTCTGAGATAAATATATTAGATTGATCACTAGTAACTACTTTACATTAGTTCAAAGTTACTTTTATTTCAAATGGTAAACTTTTAAGATATTTTGAGTGCAAACATGGAAAATTAGTTTTGGCAAGCTTGCCAAAGCTAACACCATAGACTTCTGTAGTAACAGGTTCTGTTAAATTGACTCAGTATTGCCTTCTACGCAGAAACAAATGCTTAATAAGTGCATCAGGGTCTAAGTTAGATATGTAGAATCAAATCTAGATAATTAGTTTGATTTTTAAAATTTAATATTTCATCGGACTATGCAACTTTAAGCACCAAACAGCTCCTGGACCCATGTAGTAAAACTCTAAAGTAACTACGATGTATAAGTCATATGGTGGTTGATTGGTTGTTGAGGTTTTACGTCATGGCAACATCTAAGGTCATATCACTACAGGTACCGACTTGTGACAATGCGCACTCATGGCGACTTAATAGTACTGCCCCACTAGGAGACCAGGCCGCCAACACCATGACTTGATATCCCACTCACTCACATTATCCACACAGACTATAGAACATGTTACTGCAGAATCCTATGGTGTTGGAGTTTTGGTATGCTACCCACAATTTATTTTGCATGGTTGCATTTCAAATATCTCCAAAGTTAGCCATTTAAAATAAAAGTAGCTTCAAACTAAAGCAAGGTAGATCAGAAAATGACTGAAACCCAAACCATCGGACTATGCAACTTTAACAGGAAGTTTGGTCTTCTTCCGGTTTTCTTTGTATACTTTGTATACAAATGATGTTCATTGAGATGACCCCACATTAAAACATATATATATATATACAAATATATGAAGAATCAATAAACATTGTCTCTTAATTGCTTAGAAGGTGTTCATAACACATGCTCTATGGCACTGTCATAACGCTGCTGGAGTCTGGTATAAATTGGAATTGGGACCAGACGGGATGACCGAATGAGTTGAGCGTCCGTCTCCCGTTTTGGTAGATCGTGGGATTCGAACTAATGGGTTCGAACCCTGGTCGAGTCAAATGAATGACTGTAAAATTGATACTTGTCACTTCCTAGCCAGGCACTAGGCATTATTAGGATATGGCAAGGACTGGTTGGCTTAGTGTCAGGATAATGTAATTGAGTGGGATATCAGGACATGGTGCTGGTGGCCTGTTCTCCTAGTGAGGCAGCACTATAAGGTCGCCATGAGTGTGCACTGTCACAAGTCGGTATCCATCCTGATATGACCATAGATGTTGCCAGGATGTAAAACTCCAACAACCAACCAACCGACTTTGTTCCGGAAAATGTTCTCCAGCATAGCTATGTATGCAAGTCTCCTTTTCATATCTTTGTATATGGATACTTACTTTCCTTTATCCTATATGGATACTTCAGTCCTCATTATCTCGAAACGACCATTTTGTCAGATAGGACCTTTTAATAGTAGGGTCGCGAAATTACTATGTAGTTTACGACAAGCTTTAAACACCTGTCCATAAATCAAAGTCTGGCCCTCACGACAGATCTCACTTCTGACCCTACTACTCTACAGTCGACCGTATGAGAATATGTCTTCTCCTGTTGTGTGAAGAACACGGTATGACATTCAGGTGGTCAGTAGCCTACATACTGCTGGCAACCATCAGATGTATAAAGCAGCGTCACACATCAGCGGATTGGAGGAAACGGAAAGAAACTGAACAAAGTCCGTTGATAGTCCGGTTTGTGTCCATACAAATTTTGAACATGCACAAAACTTGGAACTTGGAACCACCGTATTGATGTCTACGTTTCGTCCGTTGGCTATCCGTTCATGTCGGTTTCATGTCCATTTTATGTCCATTTCATATCCATTTCATGTCCATTCATCCAGCGGCCTTTGACCTGATATCGCAACATTTTGACACATTTTAATACATTTTGATACTTATCATGCCGAACACCAACGGACTAGACAATTCTGTCCGTTGCTCAATCCGGTGATGTGTGACAGCCACTTAAAGGACACTTGTTACAAAGCTGCAGCGTCAGTAGTGCCAACAAGCCAAGAATAATATTAATACCCTTTGTTCACTACTGGTTTTTGTATGAACATAATAATACATAGCGTGGCGGCTAGATAAAATGTTCCCTCCTACCTACAGTAGGGGTGAATGACAACTAGATCTAAATCTGAGCAAAAACTGCCTGGTATGAATCAACTGCAAATAAAAGGTGGAGCTCCTAGTTCTATCATCCAGTTCTTATCAGTATTGAAGTACAATTGATGAAATGGGAGAGAATGCAAAAAAAAAACCCGCCCAAAACCAAGATGGTGGTCACTGAATGCTCTCCATTCGACTTTTAGTGCATATTAATCTACAGGATTTAACAAATTCTTCACTCCAAAAATAGTGGGCTATGAAGCATGATAGATAAGTATTTGAATAATATATTTAGCAAATTAGATTGCAAATTCATGTGGCTATGTCCATAACCCAGCTTCTGGACACTTTTTCTGTAAAGTGCCTGTCACGCTATGGCAGATTGAGCAACGGACAGAACCGGACAAAGAATATTCTAGTCCGGTGTTATTCGGACTTGAAATGTATCGATTATGTAAGGGACAGGTAACGGACATGTAACGAATGGGTAACGGATGGTAACGAACAGTAACGGTTGATAATGTACCTACTTATCAACAGACAATTCAGAATACAAAAAGAACTATAACGAATGGCAGCGGATCTGTAATGGATATGTAACGGACGGGAATGGACGGGAACAGATGGGAATGGACGGGAACGGATGGGGAACGGACGGGGAATGGACGGGGAACGGACGGGGAACGGACGGGGAATGGACGGGGAACGGACGGGGAATGGACAGGGAACGGACGGGGAACGGACGGGAACGGACGGGGAACAAACAGGGAACGGACAGTAACGGATAATAACCGCCAGACAATTCAGAATACAAAAAGAACTATAACGAATGGCAACGGACATGTAATGGATATGTAACGGACGGGAATGGACGGGAACAGACGGGAATGGACGGGAATGGACGGGAATGGACAGGGAACGGACGGGGAACGGACGGGGAACAAACAGGGAACGGACGGTAACGGATAATAACCGCCTAGGTCAGTCCGGCGCAATCCGTTACAAGTTTTGCGCATGCTCAAAACTTGTCACGGATCGGGCCAGATATCAACGGATATCAACGGATATGCAATGGACACAAACCCGACTTTGCTGGATATCAACGGTCTTTGTTTGGTTTCTTTCCGTTTCCCCAATCCAGTGATGTGTGACAGAGCCTTTATGGCCCTGTCACACTACGGTGTAATGACGTCAGCGTAGGGAGAACGTGAAGAACGTTGAACTTCTCGGCGTAGTATGCAAATTTGGGCACAAGTTGAACGTGGATGCAGCGTAGTGGACGAGAGAGTAATGGCGGTAAAGCGTAGTGATGGCGTCATTCAACGAGAGAGGACAACGTAATTACACTCAGGGAACGTTATGTACGTTATTCCATCGCCAGAACTACGTTGCTTTATGTTACCTTACGTTACTTACGTCATGCAATGGTGGCAAAACGCTAAACATACGTTGGACGTACATTAGGCATACGTTATCCTGACGGTTTCACTACGCGGACTGCACTTTTCCACTGGCTTTAATGTGGGTCAACGTAGTGCAACATAGTGACCAGCATTTGACTAACGTCCGTTTAACATCATTGACGTTCGCCGAACGTGTACAGAACGTATGGCGAACGTAAACCCTTACGTTCTAGTTACGTTGAAAGTTTTGAACAGGTTCAAAACTTTGACGCACGTCGACGTAACACGACGTAACATGACGTAGCTCGACGTCAGTCTAACGTCATTCTGACGTCATCATAACGTAACCCAACGTACGTCAACGTAATGACGAAAAATGACCATGTTAGGCTCACGTTGGCGCTAGTGCCAGGTGAGCCTTTATGGTTATAGCACAGTCCCCCAGTTTGTTATGAAATAGCAATGAGACGAGCAGTGCACTGATGCCGTTATAGCGCGTTGACAGGTTATGGCGCTCAGTTGTTCCTTTTTATCCAGTCTGTCTACATAATAGAAAGGAGAACCTGCTGCGTTATTTAAAGTTGCATAGTCCGATGGTTTTGAATTTCTGTACTTTTTTCTGAGATAAATATATTAGATTGATCACTAGTAACTACTTTACATTAGTTCAAAGTTACTTTTATTTCAAATGGTAAACTTTTAAGATATTTTGAGTGCAAACATGGAAAATTAGTTTTGGCAAGCTTGCCAAAGCTAACACCATAGACTTCTGTAGTAACAGGTTCTGTTAAATTGACTCAGTATTGCCTTCTACGCAGAAACAAATGCTTAATAAGTGCATCAGGGTCTAAGTTAGATATGTAGAATCAAATCTAGATAATTAGTTTGATTTTTAAAATTTGATATTTCATCGGACTATGCAACTTTACGCACCAAACAGCTCCGGGACTCATGTAGGAAAACTATAAAGTAACTACTATGTATAAGTCATATGGTGGTTGATTGGTTGTTGAGGTTTTACGTCATGGCAACATCTAAGGTCATATCACTACAGGTACCGACTTGTGACAGTACGCACTCATGGCGACTTAATAGTACTGCCCCACTAGGAGACCAGGCCGCCAACACCATGACTTGATATCCCACTCACTCACATTATCCACACAGACGATAGAAAATGTTACTGCAGAAGCCTATGGTGTTGGAGTTTTGGTGTGCTACCCACAATTTATTTTGCATGGTTGCATTTCAAATATCTCCAAAGTTAGCCATTTAAAATAAAAGTAGTTTCAAACTAAAGCAAGGTAGATCAGAAAATGACTGAAACCCAAACCATCGGACTATGCAACTTTAACAGGAAGTTTGGTCTTCTTCCGGTTTTCTTTGTACACTTTGTATACAAATGATGTTCATTGAGATGACCCCACATTAAAACATATATATATATATATACAAATATATGAAAAATCAATAAACATTGTCTCTTAATTGCTTAGAAGGTGTTCATAACACATGCTCTATGGCACTGTCTTAACGCTGCTGGAGTCTGGTATAAATCGGAATTGGGACCAGACGGGATGACCGAATGAGTTGAGCGTCCGTCTCCCGTTTTGGTAGATCGTGGGATTGGAACTAATGGGTTCGAACCCTGGTCGAGTCAAATGAATGACTGTAAAATTGATACTTGTCACTTCCTAGCCAGGCACTCGGCATTATTAGGATATGGCAAGGACTGGTTGGCTTAGTGTCAGGATAATGTAATTGAGTGGGATATCAGGACATGGTGCTGGTGGCCTGTTTCTCCTAGTGAGGCAGCACTATAAGGTCGCCATGAGTGTGCACTGTCACAAGTCGGTATCCATCCTGATATGACCATAGATGTTGCCAGGATGTAAAACTCCAACAACCAACCAACCGACTTTGTTCCGGAAAATGTTCTCCAGCATAGCTATGCATGCAAGTCTCCTTTTCATATCTTTGTATATGGATACATGCTTTCCTTTATCCTATATAGATACTTCAGTCCTCATTATCTCGAAAGGACCATTTTGCCAGATAGAACCTTTTAATAGTAGGATCGCGAAATTGGTCGTAATGCGAAGCATTACGTTTGATGCGAGGAGAGGAAGAGACCCTCCCCCCGCCCCGGGCTGTCGCGCTGCGCTCACACCTCACCCGACGCCGCCGCGCCGCGCCCCGCTCCCTCCCCCCCCCCCCCCGTGTCGCGCAGCATTCGCGCCTCACCCGATGCCCGCTGCTCACTTTCTCTCGCCCTCCCCCGGGCCGGCAGCTTTCACACCTCACCTGCTGTCGCCCTTCCCCCTTCCCTTATAAGGCCGCCCGCCAGCCTCCCTCAGGCACTCGCCCTCCTGCCGCCGTCCAGCTCTCTCCTTTTTTTCCTTTTTGGGCCTACCTCCACCTCGGACCGCTGATACGCCATGCCACAGGGAAAAGGAAAAGGACGCAAGGGCTCCCGGGCGGCCGCCCGCGGCACCCCGGGGCCGGCTTCAACTCCGCGGTGGGACGAGTCCCGGGCCTCCGCCCCGGCGTCTCCCTCGGACCGCACCTTGGGCGCCGAAACCTCTGCCGTATTGGAGGCGCTCCAGCGTCTCCAGCTCGAGCAGCGCCAGACTGCCGCCGACATCCATGCCCGGATCGACGGCCTGGAGGCCGGAAGGGCTCGGCCCGCCCCCGAGGCGCCCTCTCCTGCACCCAGACGCCAAGCCGCCTACACTGCCGCGCCCGCCCGCGCACCTCGGGCGCGCACTTCGGCCGGGGCCCGGCCCCCGCCACCGCCTCCGGCGGCCCTGCCGGGGGCCGTTCACCCCCAGTATGAGCGCTACCATCACCTCGGGACCCAAGCCGCAGCTGCCCCGTCGCCGGCCTACCACGAGGAGCCGACGCAGCACACCCCGGCGTCCGCGGCCGACGCCGTCCGGGAAATCCTTGCCTCCGCCGAGGCGCGGCACTCGGTCAGGTGACAAGGGATCCCGGTCGACTACATCTTTCCTTCGGACCTGGTAGAGAGGGGGCCTGAGAGGAAGCCGGTGAAGAGGGGCGAGGCAACAAAAGACGAGTATAGCCTCGCCCTTCTCACCCTCATTGACCACCCCGACTTCCCAGCCCACTCCTTCCAGGGCCTACACCACCATCACCTCACCGTGCTCAGGGACGTCCTCCTCTACCCCTGGCCAACCGTCCGCCGCTATTCCGAGACGGTGTTCTCATGGATAACGGACTGGAGGCTCCCCCAGGGGTGGCACGACCCGGTCGCCCTCGACCTCCTGAGGGTGCAGACCCTCACCCTCCCCGCCCCTCAGGCCGCCCCGGCAGCAGCGGTCCCCCGAGGTGACGACCCTCCCCGAGGCGCACACTTGCCCCGAGCCCAAGTCGACGCCCGCACCGCCTACGACAAGCACACCCACGGGGCCCCCTGCCCGGCCTGGAACCGCGACCCTGCCTCGTGCGATCGGGCCCCCGTCGGGGAGGCCCACGGCGAGGCGGAGGACAGGCGCCGTCACGTCTGTGCCTACTGTGCCAACGTGCGGCGCATCCTAACTATGCACAGCGAGGCCGGCTGCATAACGAAGCAAGCCCGTGAGCGCCAGACCCCCCCCCCCCCCCCCCCCACCCCCTCGGCGGATTTTTTGATCCGCCGGCCTCCCCCCGGCCGGCCCGGGGGGCCCTTCCCGGCGCCTCACCCTCACCACTGCCGACAGCCCCGCGACTTCCACCGACAACCTCCCAGCGACCACCGATCGCAGCGCCGCCCAGTCACAGCCGGGGATCATCACCTCGGGCCTCACGCCTCAGACCACAGCCCAGCCCAGCCTCACGAGGAACCCTCTGCCGACATCACAGCCGCCGACCCTCACGACACCCCCTTCACCAACCCGCCCGATCCGACCCCGACCGCCACCCCACCCAGCCCTGAGGACTTCGCTGCCCCCCTGCTCGACCCTCGCCGGACCTCCTCACCGGATCCCTCCAGGGAGCGGGCCTCTTCCTTCTTTGGCCGCCCGCTCCCTGTCGACGCAGGCCCCGGACACTCCCCGCACACAGAGGGAACCTGACCCCTGAGGCGGTGCACCCTCTCGGCCGCTCCCCCCTCGCCCCCTCGGGCGCGCCTCGAGCCCTCTCCGCCCCTTTTTTGGTGGAGGGCTCCTCGGCACCCCCTCTCTGAACTTATACAAACATTAACTCTGCCTCATCATTCCTATCTCCTTGTACTTTCCTATTTGCTCCTTATGAGCCCTCATCGCTTTGCTCCTCATGAGCCTTTTATTCTCGCTCCTCATGAGCCCCTTCATTGCATTGCTCCTGACCCTGTATATTTCTCTGTCTCTGTATGCTCTGTTGTTGAGGCGTTAATAAACGCCTTTCTTTCCACCCCCGCCTTGCCTCTCTTCCTTTCCGCGCATCGGTCGTAATGTGAAGCATTACGTTTGATGCGAGGAGAGGAAGAGACCCTCCCCCCGCCCCGGGCTGTCGCGCCGCGCTCACACCTCACCCGACGCCGCCGCGCGCCGCTCCCTCCCCCGCCCCCCGTGTCGCGCAGCATTCGCGCCTCACCCGACGCCCGCTGCTCACTTTCTCTCGCCCTCCCCCGGGCCGGCAGCTTTCACACCTCACCTGCTGTCGCCCTTCCCCCTTCCCTTATAAGGCCGCCCGCCGGCCTCCCTCAGGCACTCGCCCTCCTGCCGCCGTCCAGCTCTCTCCTTTTTTCCTCCACCCACCCACCCATCTCTCCCTTTCTACTTTCTCTTTCAGTGGAGGGCTCCTCGGCACCCCCTCTCTGAACTTATACAAACATTAACTCTGCCTCATCATTCCTATCTCCTTGTACTTTCCTATTTGCTCCTTATGAGCCCTCATCGCTTTGCTCCTCATGAGCCTTTTATTCTCGCTCCTCATGAGCCCCTTCATTGCATTGCTCCTAACCCTGTATATTTCTCTGTCTCTGTATGCTCTGTTGTTGAGGCGTTAATAAACGCCTTTCTTTCCACCCCCGCCTTGCCTCTCTTCCTTTCCGCGCATGTAGGATCGCGAAATTACTATGTAGTTTACGACAAGCTTTAAACACCTGTCCATAAATCAAAGTCTGGCCCTCACGACAGATCTCACTTCTGACCCTACTACTCTACAGTCGACCGTATGAGAATATGTCCTCTCCTGTTGTGTGAAGAACACGGTATGACATTCAGGTGCTCAGTAGCCTACATACTGCTGGCAACCATCAGATGTATAAAGCGGCGTCACACATCAGCGGATTGGAGGAAACGGAAAGAAACTGAACAAAGTCCGTTGATAGTCCGGTTTGTGTCCGTACAAGTTTTGAACATGCACAAAACTTGGAACTTGGAACCGCCATATTGATGTCTACGTTTCGTCCGTTGGCTATCCGTTCATGTCGGTTTCATGTCCATTTTATGTCGGTTTCATGTCCATTTCATGTCCATTCATCCAGCGGCCTTTGACCCGATATCGCAACATTTTGACACATTTTAATACATTTTGATACTTATCATGCCGAACACCAACGGACTAGACAATTCTGTCCGTTGCTCAATCCGGTGATGTGTGACAGCCACATAAAGGACACTTTTTACAAAGCTGTAGCGTCAGTAGTGCCAACGAGCCAAGAATAGTATTAATAAAGTGCCATGAAAGAATAAAAACAACAATAAATTAGTTAAGCACTCACTCCGCATGTGGCAGGTTGCGTGATTCCACCTTTGCGGGCCTCGTGTGCGGGAGGTCTGGAGCTCGGTTCCCAGTCGAGTCAAACCAATGACTTATAAAATTGATACTTGTCACTTCCTAGCCAGGCACTCGGCATTGTTAGGATAGGACAACGACTGGTTGGCTCAGTGTCAGGATGATGTGAGCTTAGATGTTGCCAGGACATAAAATCCCAACAACCAACCAATCAACATTTGTTACAAAGTGGTGTTCTCTGTAGCGGAGTGGTTAGAGTGTCTGACTTTTTTCTAGCTCGGACTCCTAATCTGTTGGTGGTTCGATTCCCCGTGGCCCCCCCCCACCTGTGCCAATTTGGATTACCACCGCTGCGTATAACTTACAGCATCATCAAAGGAGAGTTGCTCTCATACCATGTCTATGTGGGGTGGGAGGTTAAAAATCCCTGGGTCGGTAAAAGTGTATGCTCGGGCTTTCTATTGACAAACTGTCTAATGGTGAAAACAAGTCTATTCAGACTTATCCATGATAGGCGAAAAGAAAGAACAAGATGAGACTAATAAAGTGCCAGTAAAGAATACAAACAAAAACAAATGAGTTGAGCACTCACTGCCCATGACCAACAACTTAAAAAATTATACTTGTCACTACCTAGCCTAGTGCTTATTACCACTAGGATAGGGCAAGGAGCAGTGGAATGAGGATTGGTTGGTTGGTTGGTTGTTGGAGTTTTAAGTGGTGACAACATCTAAGGCCATATCAGGACGGATACCAATTTGTGACAGGGCACACTCATGGCAACTTTACAGTGCTGCCCCACTGGGAGACCAGGACACCATTACCATGACCACTCACTCACATTATCCTAACATTGAGCCAACCAGTCCTTGCCCTATCCTATTAATGCCAAGCGCCTGGCTAGGAAGCGGCAAATATATATCTTTAAGTCATTGATTTGACCTGACCAGTGTTCCAACCCATGAGTTCGAATCCCACGATCTACCAAAACGGGAGACGGACGCTCAACTCATTCAGCCATCTCATCTGGTCCTGGAATGAGGAAGACTCAATGATTGAAATCTGCCTGTCTTAATCAACAAATGAAACAATAAGAAAAGGGTGATAGAAATCGAATAGGAAACTACATGTAAGGTCACTGAACCAATTACTCGGCTCTGGCTTCAAGGCTGTGGTATGTGTTGTCCTGTCTGTGGGAAAGTGCATATAAGAGACCCCTTGCTAATTATCGGAAAGAGTAGCCTATGTGGCGGCAGCGGGTTTCCTCCAAAGAAGATATGAAAATCACTGTGCTCTAGAACTTAGTGTCGTTAAAGTAAAACAAGCTTTACTTCTAAGCCGACACTGTTTTATGCTGATGGCACATCTTTATTTATTTAGCTGCTTAGCGCTGCACATCCACAGCAGATACTTATGACCGCGTGTCGATTGAGTCAGTAGTGCAATGGGGATGCTACAAACAAATGGGAACATGATGCCTACAGCAGGACTCAAACCCACATTTCTGCCATTTCAAGGTGAGCTCCTAACCATTTATCTATCTAGACTCCCTGATGCAATTATTCTACCCATACCTACCTGTATATGTGGCATTTTTGTTTGTTTGTTCGTAGTTGATTAAGCAGGGGAAATTTCAATCGTGGACAATTGGTCTTCCTCATTCCACTGCTCCTTGCCCTATCCTAGTAATGTCGAATGTCAGGCTAGGTAACGACAAGTATAAATTTGGTAATTATTGGATTGACTCAGGCAGAGTTCAAACCCCAATGCCCTACCAAACCTGGAAGTGGATGCTCAACTCATTTGGCCATACCATCTGGTATTTTACCTGGGAAAGTATCTCACTAGACTCACAACCCTGGAATTTTAAATCTTATACAATTACAATTGACTGGGCAGGATGCTCGAATGGTTAAGAGAGCTGGGTGGTTGGTTGTTGGAGATGACATTGGAAATGACATATTCAATTTGTTAGCTTTCAAAGCGAGTTTTCGAACTTGGCCTGAAATGAAATGAATAAATAAGCAGTATACTTCATAGCAGGTGTGTGCATTATATCTGTACTGTATTCTTTATTATACGAATATAAATAACAGATGCGAGCTAATCTCTACAGATTATCCCCAAACTAGCACCACCACTGGCCGCCTTAAACACTCTCTAACCCATTTCATTTTGGCGTTTTCATTTGCTGCTTAATAATATATGCCTTTATGCCGTATTATTGATTTTGTGAATGTGAATAACCCAATAACTTATTATATCTATTTACTCCTGCCAGATGTATGCTTATATCTCAACCATTTGATAAAATGTCACCTCATGTCTGATTGCGTGTACCACTGGCGCCACCTGGATGGTTAGACGCTGCTGATCCATTCCGGACGCTTTCAGACCCGTTACAACAATTATTGGTTATTGCACTGAATCTATATATGCAATATGATACGTGGCGAAGGAAGAGAGACGGAGACAAGCTGGGAATAAAATTTCACTTTTATTTTCAATGGTAATATCAAATGTCAAATAAGTAAAGATTAGACCAATTTATACAATGTATACAATACATACAATGTATACAATGCATACAATGTATACAATGTATAAATGTATACAATGAATACAATATAAATGTATACAATGTATAAATGTGCTAGCCAGCATGATGTCGTGCAGCGTCATGTCTTTTTGATCTTCATCAGTGTAGTTTTTCAGGCTGTGCTTCGACGCAGGCGTCTCTCCCGGCTGGAGCTTCTCAATCTGCTGCTGCTGCTACTGTGTGATCGGCAGTGGCGGCGGGAGGACTTCTTCCTCCTCTGATGGGAATGGTGTTTGAAATCCCTGGCCATCCATAATTCCACCACTTCCCCCTCCGACTGGGCCGAGTTGTCCGACTCCCGCGGCCTGCCATCGTGGCTGCCGCGGTGCATCCCAGCCTTGTCACGGCTGCCATGGTGTATCTCGCTCTTGTCCCGGGCCGCTCCCCCGCTGCGCTCCTTGATATCCATGGCTTCTACCTCCTCCTCAAGTTCCTCCAGCTGGCGCAGCAGGGCCAGCTCCCGCTTCCGTGCTTGCACAGTGGCTATCCGCCTCCGGAGCTCCTTTTCTGCCTCGCTCTGTTCCTGGTGAGGCTGCTCTTCCTGGAAAGTCTCCAGGCTCTGGGCTGTTCCCAGGCTATCACCCTATGACTCCATGCCTTGGTCCTGCTCCTTGCTGGATGCACGTGTTTGCATTTGGTCCGCCATATCCTGGCTGTTGCGCGTGCAGTCGTCGCCTACCGAGCCGGAGTGTGGTTCCGCGCAAGTGGCGCAAAACCGCTGTGAAAGCGGCATGGGGCGGGAAGGCTGGGGAAGGCGGGAAAACACGTACGTCACGTCCTAAAACTCTCAGCATTACTAGGACAGGACAAGGGGCAGTGGAATGAGGAAGACCAATTGTCTACAATTGGAATTTCCCCTGCTTAATCAACTAATGTACCCCCCCCCCCCCAAAAGTCGATATTTCAGTTCGATTTCGTGTCAAATCGGCCTCTCAATCGGAACTGACGCAACTATCACCAATGTGTGCGTAATCACAAACCAGCGGGAGGCAGTTGGCACCGAACTTCACCGTATGGTTTGTGAAGCACTAAGCCGGTGCATCTGCCAAATAAGTAAACATTTATTTTTCCGTTTCCATCAGCTATCCCTTCAATGCACGTCTTCTGAATTACTGACCGGGCGTGGTGGCCGAATCGGTAGAGCGCGGGCCTCGCGTGCGGGAGATCAGGAAATCGATTCCCAGTCGAGTAAAACCAATAACTTATCAAATTTATACTTGTTGCCTCCTAGCCTGGCACTCGGCATTAGTAAGATAGGGCAATGACTGGTTAGCTCAGTGTCAGGACAATGTGACTGAGTGGGATATCAGGTCATGGTGCAGGTGGCCTGATTTCCCAGTGGGGCAGCACTATGAAGTCGCCATGAGTGCACACTGTCACAAGTCGGTAGCGAAAAGGTATAAAATATGCTGCGCACATAAGTCGAGGTGCTCCTGAGAACTTCTTTTATTTAAAAAAAATCTACTTAGCTGTGAGTTTTTAGGTAGGTAAGCAAGTGTGTTTTTTGTGTGTGGGTGCTCTTTTTTTTCTTGTTTTTTTGTGTGTGTGTTTGGGGGGGGGGGCCTAACAAAAGTAACCTTAAGGTAAAAAAGCACAGTGGTAAAGGTCAAAGTTGAAAGGGCAGTTCCGGTATATATATTTGCATGGTGGGGTTGCGGAGCACCACATGGCCAGGCAGCAGAGGAGAACCTGGCTATCGATTTGTTCCCACCGACTCCTGGCATCTAACTCCAGCGATTAAAGCTGCACAATCCAATAAAAGTACAGCTTTAGTTTGTAAAAAAAAAAAAATTTTAACTGACCTAGATTTGATCCTACACATCGAATTCAAATACTGGTGCTCTTATTAAAATTCGCTGAAATAAGGTAGATTATAACGATCAAACCAATATATTTATGTGAAGGATATGGTAGAAACCCAAAAACATTAGACTATGCAACTTTAAGATATATACACGTATACACAGCGTGGCATTCAACAGATTCAAGACAGACGGGTGGGGGGAGATGAGATCGATTCCCCACCTCGATCACAATTTACTCTCCAATTTTTATGTCGCTATTTAAAGCTGCATAGTCCGATGTCATCAGACAGGCTACCAAAGCAGATCCTCTATTCTCAACTGTCTTCTGGTTACAGAAAGAGAGGGCGCCCTCGTCTCCGGTTCAAGGATACCATCAAGAGAAACCTGAAGCTGAGACATTAAGACCGACTCATGGACATCACTCTCACAGCAGAAAGCGAAATGGAGAGCGGCAGTCAAGTAATGAAAGCAGTCTTTGTCGCATCGCGACCGACAGCATGATGATGATGATGATGAGTCCGATTAAGCATAAAATTTTCACAACCAAAATAATTATCTAGATTTGATTCTACATATCTAACTTAGATACTAATGCACTTATTAAGCATTTCTTGCTGTGTAGGAGGGAATATTGATTCAATTTAATACAACCTGTTACTGCAGAAGGTTATGGTGTCAGAGTTTGGGCATGCTTGTCAAAACTAATTTGACATGCCTACACTTCAAATATCTCAAAAGTTGACCATTTAAAATATAAGTTACTTCAATCTAAAGAAAGGTAGATTATAACAATCAATTTAATATATTTATCTCAGAAAAATGACAGAAACTCAAACCAGCGGACTATGCAACTTTAAGCCTAACCTTACCGAATCAAGTTGAGGCACCGGACGAAGTGCCCAAATCGGTAAGAGCGATGGCTGGCTTCCTATAGACCTATTTCATATGACGTCAGCATAGCTATCTAGATCAGTGCGCACGCCTTTTGGCTGCAGGACAACACACTGTCACACTGCAAACTCAATGGCCATGAACAATCTTCATACAGAAAAAGTGAATATCTCTAAAACTACACCACCTAGAATTAACCCGCTTGGAAATTATATAGAAAACATATTCAGCGAATAGATTATATTAAATGTATAAGGTTAGGGTTCTGCATTTCTATGAATTTTGAATAAAATAAACGTTTTGCACTGCGCGTACCGGCAAACTAGGTGCATTGTCAATGGCCATGAGCAATCTTCTTACAGAAAAAGTGAAATATCTCTAAAACCACACCACCTAGAGACAACCCGCTTGGTACACATACAGAAAGCATATTCAACGAATAGATTATATTAAATTCATAAGGTTAGGCTTCTGCATTTCTATCAATTTTGAATTAAATAACCGTTTTGTACTGCGCATACCGGCAAACTCAGTGGCAGTGTGCATTCGTTCTGCAGCCAAGCTGCGCGCGCATACACGATGTTTACAAACATTGAAATAGGTCTATGTGGGAGGTCCTGAGTTCAAACTCAGACCTGTCAAACCAATAACTTACCAAATTGATATTCGTCTCTACCTGGCATGGCGCTTCGCATTAATAGGAATGAGCTGGTTTGCTTAGTATCAGGATAATGTGTTTGACTTTGATGGGGATATCAGCTCATGGTGCCAGGAGCCTGGTCTGCCAGTCGGACAGCACTATAGAGTCACTAGGAGTGTGCTCTGTCACAAGTCGGTAACATGTATAATATAACCTTAGATGTTGCTAGGACCTAAATCCCCGACAAAACAAACAAACACGATCGAGGCAGGGGTTAGTTTATACCGCAAAGTCATTGTCAGCCTGTTGCTTTATGTTTGTATAGATGTATTATTAAATGTCTAAATAGTGCTGACTATGCATTTTCTACAGTGATACCCATTACAATACCCAGTAGCCTTCCCAGTCTGCTAAAACTGATATCAGATTGGTTATTCCGAATAAACTGTTCTGGTTATTTGACAAATAAAACATTTGGTAAAAAAAACACCCACCATATTGATTTTAATTTCCATGACTCAAAATAAACTCAAGTTTGAAGCTGAAGTCACGAGGAAAACCCCACCAAGCAATGGTAAAACGAGTGCAGAATCTATAGGTGGTGGCAGTTTTTGAAACGACATGTGTACTTTGTCCATGTCTGTTTCCGGGTATAAAGCTTCCAGGTACCGATGGCCGTGAAAAAAATATATAAACGCCCTGTTTGGAATTCCCATACCCACTGCCATGTAACCCTCCACCTCCCACATACCCATCTCTTTATTCAGGACTGCAGGGCACACGCATGCATCCCAACCCCACCCATCCCCCTCACGCACACAGTCACCCCACCCACACCCACCCCCCAACTCCCACCCCATCCACACCCACACCCACACCCACACCCACACCCACACCCCACCAACACCCACATTCCAACCCTCACCCACACCCACACCCACACCCCAACCCTCACCCCACCACACTCCAACCCTCACCCACCCCAACCCTCACCCCACCCACCCCCTCACCACCACTCCTCCTCGCCCCGCCAACACGCTCACCCACTCCCCTTCCCCCAACTTCAACTCTACCCCATCCCACCCACACCCACACTCATCCCCTCACCTTCACCGTCACCCCACCCCCACCCCCACCCCCACCCCTCATCCCCACCACCACCACGACCGCGAGCACCACCCCAATCAAGGAAAATGCATCAGAATATTTGCCAAAAAAAAGGTTTTGGATTAATCCACCATTTTTTATTCAATTATTCGACCCGAGTCTGTAGGATGTGCGCAAGCGCCAAAAGGTGGCTCGGGTGACCCGAGTTGATTAATCGATTACGTCCGCTGTGTATTTTCACTTGTGTCCGGCCTGACTAGCATGGCTGAAGAGGTCGGGCATGGTACCCTGCATGCACACTGCATCAATTGTTTGGGTCAATGCAGTGTGCTTCAACCTCCCAACCCCCCACATCCATTCCCATCAACACTTTGATCAGACGGGATGGCCGAATGAGTTGAACGTCCATCTCCCGTTTTGGTAGATCGTGGGATTCGAAACCACAGGTTCGAACCCTGGTCGAGTCAAACCAATGACTTAAACATTGATACTTGTCGCTTCCTATCCAGTTGCACGGCATTACTAGGATAGGGCAATGATTGGTTGGCTTAGTGTCAGGATAATGTGACTGAGTGGGATATCAGCTCATGGTGCTGGCAGCCTGGTCTTTCAATGGGGCACCTTGAGTATGCACTGTCACAAGTCGGTATCGGTCCTGATATGATCTTAGATGTTGCCAGGATGTAAAACTCCAACAGCCAACCACGATTTCATTTACCCAGCGTTTTGCCACTTTTTCTAATGGGTTCTCTTTCGCCCCTGCAGTAAAGTGTGAATCTTTTATCTAGGGTACCTCTTAACTGATGATTATTAACCACGCTTTAGACATTGGCAACATTACTCTTACCTATTGATAGGACACTTGCTCTCCAGACCGCACTTCGTCCACACCCCTCTCTACTCCTCTCTGCTGTGCCTTGCTCCTCCTCGATCATGTCTGAAAAGAGTTCCAGGAGGGGGAGCCTGGCACCATTTCACTTTCTATTCTTACTCCGTCCATGTCTCTGGCTCGCCGGCTGGTCACCATAGAGCAAAGAGACACGGCCCTTTGACTCAACTCTCCTCATTTCTCTTTCCTCTACTCTACCCTTTTTTCCCCTCCCGGGCTTACTTCTCCTCCTGATCAAGGGAGTTGTTTGCTTGGGTAGGGCCCTTTTACTTTTTCGCTGTCTCACTTTGTTCTTGTTGCTGGAACCCGCCTTTACCTGCCTTTAGCCATCCTCAATTCCTCCTGAGCCCTTGCTGATGCTGAATGTGAGTGCTCTGCTACCACCGGACCGGAGTGATTTGGGACCGCTCCAATGATTCTTCATTTAATTGTTGTAAAGAGATCCCATCCCAGCTTCTACAACCATCCCACCTGAAGATTAATCTTTAACCAAAGATCGAACCAATTTATCTATGCCTTTCTATATTGCTGCAGTTCTGCAGTCGGTAACCGTCGTAAGGTTACAAACCCCCCATAAGTTCAAGTTATTGACAGGTAAAAGACTGATTGATTGATTGGTGCTTGCTTTACGCCCTGTCGGCAGCATAGGCCATATTCACGGTGAGAAATGTTTGTTTTTTGTTCAAACCATCGCTTTTACATGTAAAAGCAGACAATCAATTATGTGCCAATAGACACTAATTAAATTAGAAAGCTCACAATCATATATTTGTGGTCAAGGGAAACAAATTCCCATAGAAAAAGAAAAGTTTTATTAATAATTGATAGAATCCATTTAGTAAACTATATGAGGTGGTACAGTCCAGCTGCCCTCAAAAAGGCTAAAATGTTTTCCTGTTTTACCTTACTAAAAAGGTCTTGCATACTGTCTGCAGTGTAGAACTGTTGGCCCAGGGCCAAAAAATCAACGCAACTTAGTAAAATGTGTTTGAGTGTCAGTGGGGACTGACACCCAATACATTCAGGGGGAGGTTCCCTTTTGAGCAGAAAAGCATGTGTAAGCCACGAGTGGCCAATACAGCAGCGGCTAAGGACCACTTGGTCCCGCCGACCTCCCACATGAGTCTGTGGTGGCTTTCCCACAGATGGTTCAATTTCTTTAAGTTTATTAATGTTTTCATCCCACTCATGTTGCCATTTGGATTTTATGTTGGTGGCTATTAGTGGTTTCAGATCAGAGTGAGGGATCAGACACGGTTCAAGATCACAGTTCAGGGCCTTCTTCGCAGCCCGATCAGCTAGTTTGTTTCCTTGTATGCTGGCATGGCCAGGCACCCAGCACAGGTGGATATCATACCCATCCGTTGTCAGTTGGTTCATTTTATAAATGACCGTTGTTAGAATAGGGTGATTCGTTTTCAGTCCAGCAACAGCCAGGAGGCAAGAGAACGAATCACTGTATTTAACATAGTTAGTGTGGTTGGATACCTCGATACACTCCAAAGCGAGAAGGAGGTAAAAGAAATTGGTGAAAGAAATTGTTTGTTGAGGTTTTATGTCCTCACAACATCGAAAGTCATATCAGGACAGGTACTGACTTGCAACAGTGCACATTCATGGCGACTTTATAGTACTGCCATACATTGATATCATGACCCGATATCCTACTTTGTCACATCTTTTCCAATCAGGTGTGGAATGGGGTTGTATAGTTCTGAAGTGAAACACTAGGGGTCCCCAGCTGCCAGGAACCATTTTGTTATCCAGGCTTGCTAGGTTCATGGATGTGGACAAAAATGGTTTGAGTTGTTGAGGTACACTGATTCTCATGTGATGTGCCATAAAAGTAGAAACTGCAAGAAACTTTATTTTTGCTGCGAATGTTAGTATATAAATTATATGCTAATACTATAGTTCTCTCTTTTAAAACCTATTTCCTTATTAGTTAAAAGTGTGCGTGTGTGTATCAGTATGCAGTGCGGCAGTGTTGCAGTGCCTCTCGACTGAGTGAGTGAATATGTGAATAATTACTCCTCCATAGAACCTAAAACTGAGTCACTGGGTCAGCAAAGGTTGGTACTATGCACCACCTGTGGGAAAACTGGGAACTACTGGAACATGCCATGCACCACCTGTGGGAGAACTGGGAACTACTGGAACATGCCGTGCACCACCTCGTGTAGAAATGACCATAACTGCCATTGCGAATACTGGGCCATTTAAAAATACAAAGCCAGCTAGCTGAGCTACTTAACAAGAGCGTAGTGATATAAAATAACCTATGTTAATAAGTAAACACAACAATCCCAACGTAGTGCCTGTAATTATTTTATTACTAATAAATAATACACGATTACTTAATATTCTTCGTATCCCATGTTTAAATATATCATTGGGAACCGCATAAATAAATGCCTTTTCCCGGCGAGGAATACAACATGGAATTGATTAATAAGATGCAGTAACTAGATCGATTTTCACGGATGGAATATTTAGTAAGCAGTAACCACCGATGATACACAAGGTCTATCGCCATAGTTATAACAAATCGTTTAACATGTTCAGTCACATTTACCAACAAGCATAATATAGCACATTCTTCTTCAGACAGTAAAGGAACCTTTCACATTAAATCGTCATATATAGCAGGGGCCTAAGTTGGGATTTGCAGGTGGTACCCAGTTGGAATAAAGCACCATTGGAATAAGATTTGATGGAATAAAATGCGATAAAACATAAATATATTATTTCAAATGTTAATATTTGTAATGTCAGCTGGTATGCAGCTGTGTACCTGCATATATGGAAGCTATGCCCCTGTGTAGTCTGCTAAATTGTTGGGTTTTTTTTCTTCTTCTTTCATTCATCTTCTGCTTTTCATTGAAAGCAGACTACAAGTACCCGGCCAGCACACCCAGCCTCCCAGCGGTGTCTCTCAGCATGGCGGCCACTTCGCGGATGATGACGTAGTTCCTTGCCAGCCGCCAGGCGTCGCTGGGCGCTTCGGCAATGCTGGACTTGGCGAAAATGTCGGCGTTGGTTTGGTGGAAGGAGGCGTCCTTGGCGTCCATGACGATCTTGATGCCACAGAGCATGTTGTAGACGCTGTTCTCTTTGAGGTTCTCGATGAGCCCAGTGAAGTGGCCGCCATCGTCGACTATCTCCTGCAGGATGAGGGCGGCGTGGGCCAACTGCTCGTAGATCTCATTCAGCATGGACAAGGTCCCGGGCTGCAAAGGTCAAAGGTCAAAGGTCAAAGAGGCACGCATGGTTACTCACAGTCTGTTTGAAAGTGAGCAAAATGACAGTTGGCTGACGGTGTAGAGGAGCCGGGGAGGAGAGAATGCATGGAAGTTAAGGTGGTTAGAGAGAAACATTAAGGGGCTGCCGTTATTTATATGCACATAATAAATTACATAGTACATATATTATATATATAAATATATATATGTGATGCATAAACATTATACAAGTATAATTAATCGGAAGCTTTCACTCCTTTATTATCCTAACTCATCCATTGTACTGATCTTACTATTAATTGTTCATCAACTATGCAACAGGTCCAATTATCACGCCCCCTATCTGCAAAGGCGGTGGTAACTTGTCTGGCCACACCCAGTCACTCTGGCCGCGATTAAATATATATATATATATTATATATATATTATATATATTATATATAGAGTAAAACCTTTCTAAATCGCCCGACCTTGGAACCGACTTTAAGTGGTACATTTAGGCAGGTGGTCGGTTTAGAGAGTTAGAATATCCTCATAATGGTATTGTTGGGACCGAAATAAAGCAACCGATATAAGGGAGTGGTCGATCTGTGGAGGGGTCGGTATAGAGAAGTTTTTCTGTATATATATATATATGTGGTATAATTCATAATATAAATGTAAATAGACGGAGAGTAGTGGCATGGTTCATTTATTGAAGTTACATCGTCCGATGGTTTTGAGTTTCGGTCATTCTTCTGAGATTAATATATTAATTTGCATTATCTACCTTACTTTTGTTTGAAGTAACTTTTATTTTAAATGGCTAACCTTTGAGATACTTGGAGTGCAAAGATGAGATATTAGTTTTTGCAAGCACACCAAAACTCTGACACCATGGGGCTTCTGGTGACAAATGCTTGATAAGTGCACCTCTATCTAAATGGATATGTAGAATCAAATGTAAATACGTTTTTTGGTTTTGAAAATTTGATGTTTTGATCGGGCCATGCAATTTTAAAGAGGCGTGGGTAGGAAGGGGACTGTTGAAGGATTGGCTAAGTTACAGTGCCCGAGGATGACAGAGGAACATCACATTACCATCCCATAAGTCATGAAAGTAAGTCCCTTCTGCTCCTAAATCTACAATCAGGCTATGCGGCTTTAATTGAATGTATTTATCTCAGAAAATGAGAAAAAAAATTCAAAACCATCGGGCCGATCCTTCAAAACACCCACCCACACACATACACAACATATACGCTACACACACCGACACCGACGCCGACGCCGACGCCGTACTCACGTGCAGACTCAGGTTGTAGGAGCGGCGCAGGTTCCTGCTGAATCCGACAGAGGGCGCGTGGCCGAGCATGCCGACCGTGTGCTGGTGCGTGATGCCCATGTCCTCGAACTGGCGCAGGATGTAGAGCGCAGCTCGCTGCGCGCGCAGCGCCTCGCCGCTCAGCGTCATCAGCAGGTTGCGCGGCGTGATGCTCACCGTCGACGCCGTGGGTGGCGCCCCGATCGAGAAAGGCATCGTGTTCTCGCCAGCGCAGGGGTTCTTGATGCGCCTTATCGTTTGCTCGTGCGAAGCTGACCGGATCTGCACGCGCCCGTCACGCTTGGCGGTGGCTGCGGTGGTGGATCCGCCTCTCGCCGACGGTGGTGGTGCGTTCGGGCTGTATGCGAACCGGTGCGGGAAGGTCACGCGTGGGTAGAGCGCTTCGGCCGCAGTCTCCTTCAGGTCCCTGTCGAGCGACTGCCGGAGCTTGTTGATGAGGTCCTTGGGCGCGGAGAGCTCCTCCTGGCGGTCGTAGTCGACCACTTCCGGAAGTGATGTCACGACAGAAACGGACAGCAGGAGCAGGTATGCTGTCACGAGCATGCAGTCTAGGGCTGCAAGAGCAAAGAGCCATTTTGAGAGGACTACTACTACTGGGATGGAAGGGGATGCGCATACAAGCTCTTTTGGATTACTTTAGGAGGAGTGATTTATTGACTTGTCGATTTGAGGTTTTACGTCATATCGCCTGTAAGTGTAATGAACACAGTCGGGGTTGCGAAGGGGGTTATTTTCGGGCTAGTTATTCTTAACATGGAAAGTATGTTTTATAGTGATGGACACTAATATATATATATATATATACCTTATTGATATGAGCATGATGTCAAGATAGGAAGAGCTAGACCACACCATCTTAAAGTTGCCTAGTCCGATGGTTTTGAATTTTGGTCATTTTTCTGAGATAAATATATCAATTCGATTGTTTTAATCTGCCATGTTTCAGGTTAAAGTACCTTTTAGTTTAAATGGATAGGTTTTGAGATATTTGAAATTTAAGCATGTTAAATTAGTTTTGGCAAGCATGCCAAAACTCAGACATCATAGGCTTCAGCAGTAACAGGTTCTATTAAATAGTCTCAGTATTCCCTTCTATGTGGCACCAAATGCTTAATAAGTGCATCAATATCCAAGTTAGATATGTAGAGTCAAATCTATTTAATTATTTTGCTTTTGAAAATTTGATGCTTCATCGGACTATGCAGCTTTAAACAATATTGGTATAGTATATGATATATCATATACCGTAAAACCTCTCCATACCGACCCCTCCACAGATCGACCACTCCCCTACATCGATTGCTTTATTTGGGTCCCAAAAACACCATACTAAGGATATTCTAACTCTCTAAACCGACCACTTCCCTAAATGGAGCACTTAAAGTCAGTCCCATGGTTGGTCGATTTAGAGAGGTTTTACTGTATATATAAACCAGATGCGCGTTCCTATTACGTTTGGCAAATTTAAAGGTTAAACAACGATGCACACCGGTGAGAGCGCTGGCTGGCTTCCCGTGTTGGAGGTCATGGGTTCGACCCCCAACCGAGTCAAACCAATAACTTACAAACATGATAGTTGTCACTAGCTAGCCAGGCACTGGGCATTATTAGGATAAGGCAAGACTAATTTGTTCTGTATCAGGATAATGTGGTTAGGGTGCCAGTGACCTGGTTGGTCTCTCAGTGAGGTAGCACTATAAAATCACCATAAGTGCGCACTATCACAAGTCAGTATGGACCCACCCGGACATGACCACCAATGTTTCTAGGACATAAAGCCCCACCAAAAAATTGATATTGGCATGATTTCGCGTATAAAACCACTTGGAAACACTCCATCCTAAATAACATCGGCATAATATGTCATATAGCAATGTATATCACATATATGCCATGGGTACTTTTTGAATTTAAAGGTTAGACGACTGCCTTTGTCAGAGTACATGATATGTCCAGAAAGGATTGCTATGTTTGAAATTGTGGCGAGATTCACATGGCATCCACATTTATATCCACATTTCCCATCTCTTATGGCAGTGTGCGCATCCATGCATAACATCCACCCAAGTTATCAGTTACAGCGGGGTTATATCTAATGGGGCACAATATAGTATTATCCTATTTACATAGCACAACGTGACTTGATTGAATCAAAGAAAAACACCCCTTACTGTATTAGAGTTTGTTTGTTGTTTTGTTACGTCCTAGCAACATCTCAGGTCATATCAGGACGGGTACCGTCATGTGACAGTGCGCACTCATGGCGGCTTTATAGTGCTGCCCCACTGGAAGACCAAGCCACCAGCACCATGACCTGATATCCCACTCAGTCACATTATCCTGACACTGAGCCAATCATTCCTTTCCCTATCCTAATAATGCCGAGCGCCTGACTAGGAAGTGACAAGTATACATTTTTAAGTCATTGTTTTGACTCGACCAGGGTTCGAACCCACGAAGCCACGATCTACCCCGTGCCCCCCCCCCCCCCCCCCCCCCCCCACCTCTGCCAATTTGGATTTCCACTGCTGTGTATAACTTACAGCGTCATCAAAGGCCGGTTGCTCTCATACCATGTCTATGTAGTGTGGGAGGTTAAAAATCCCTTGGGTCAGTAAAAGTGTAGGCTCAGGCTTTCTATCGACAAACAGTCTAATGGTGAAAACAAGTCTATTCAGATTTATCCATGATGGGCAGTATACATCTTCAAGAAAAAAACAAACACAGGAGACGGACGCTCTAACTCAATCGGCAATCCCGTCTGGTCTGTGTCTTATGGTAGTGTGTGCATTCATGCATAGCAGTGACCCTTATCGCCACGTGTCTTTAGTTACCAGTTATAGCAGGGTTCGATCTAATGATGCTGAAAATAGTATTATCCCATTTACAGAACACAACGTGATATGACTAAACCAACGAACAACACCTCTTACTCTCGAATGACAGTGTGTGCATTCATGCATAACATCCACCCAAATAGCCACGTGTGCTTAGTTATCAGTTAGTGTAGGGTTCTATCTGCTGATGCACAATTTAGTATTATCCTATTTACAAAACACAACCTGACATTAAAACAAAGAAAAACAGACTTCTTACACTCTAATGGCAGTGTGTGCATTGATGCATAACATCCACCTACATAGTCATGGTGTATTGAGTTACCAGTTATAGGAGGGTTCTATCTTATGACACACAATATACTATTATCCTATTTACAGAATACAACGTGACATGATTAAACCAAAGAAAAACATACCTCTTAGTCTTACTCTCTAATGGCAGTGTGTGCACTCTTGCCTAACAGCCACCTATATAGCCATGTGTGCTTACTTAATAGTAGGAGTAGGGTTCCATCTGCTGATGCACTATTATAATATTATCCCACTTACAGAACAAAGCGTGATATGACAGGAAAAGAAGAGCTCTCTTACCCTTTCTGTCGGACGGTGCCATGGTGGACGGAGGCGGGAGCTCGGTGACTTCCTTGATGAACAGGTGTTGCTCATCTTTCCTTTTGACCCGCCCTTATATACCAACCAAGGTGAGACGTCACATTACCCCAGAGGAGGTCGGGCGGGGGAAGAATGTGGGAGGGTGGGCGTGGGGAGGGGCGGGGGGGGGGGGTAGGGGCTGGTGGGCGTGGTAAGGGCTGGTGGGGAGGGGCGGGTAGGGTAGGGGAGCGGGAGAGAGGCTGGTAAGGGCGGGTGGGCGTGGGGTGGGGCGGGTAGGGCAGGGAGGGGCGGGGGGGGGGGGGGGGGGGTAAGGCGGGGGAGGGGGGGGGGGGGGGTGAGGGGACAGCATAAGAGGAGACAGATGACAGTGAGCAGACAGACTAAATCTATACTGATCAAAATCAACAAAATGAATTCAAACATGGAAAAGCAATCCATGCAGATCCTTCTAAGATTACCTTATCAGTGAACTTAATGATAAAATCTCAGAAAGTCAAGTGATGGGGGGGGGGGGTGTATGTTTGTTTCAATGCTATAGAGAGAAAATGGAGGACTTGTTGTCAATGTTGAATCGAGGGGGGGGGGGGGGTAATAAATTAAATGATAGCAAATTCTCTCGATAATAGGGAAACTTCTGTACAATTATGGACCAATTATTTCCCCCATCATAATAATGATGACTACTATGACGATGAAAACAATAGTGATGGTGATACTGGCAGTGATGGCAATATCAAAGGCGATAGTGAAAGCAATAGCCAAAGCGATAGCGATAGTGGTGGTGATGATGATAATGATAATGATAATAATTATGTGAATACAGTAATTAAACTATTAGAAAAAGAAGCAGTGTGATAGTTTTTGTTTGAATTTTAATGATGATGTTGATAACGATGATGATGATGATGATGATGATGAAAATAATGATATTGATAGCGATAACGATCGAGATAGTGATAGTGATAGCGATATAGAAAGCGATCGTGATGATGACAATGATAATGATAATGAAAACGATAATAATAATAATGTGATCACAGTATTTCAAGTAATAGTAATAGAAAAAGAGGCAGTGTGGTAATTTTTGTTTGAATTTTAATGTTGGCCAAAGAAAATTGTAAATTCGTTAGATTGTGGTGGGCGCGTACAACACCGGTGTGTGTGACAATGAATGAACTGATAAGACACCTAGCGGCACAAGGACCTTTTCAATTGACAATTAGCAAGGCGGGTTACGGCGAGCAGGCTAATGTCACTCGTGTTACTTGCACGCCTCTCGGGTGTTGTCAGCCTCGTGACGCTGTGGTGGGTTGGTTGTTGGAGTTTTACGTCCTGGCAACATCTAAGGTCATATCAGGAAGGGTACCGACTGTGACAGTGCACACTCTTGGTGACTTTTTAGTGCTGCCCCTCTGGGAAATCAGGCTGCTGGCACCATGACCCGATATCCCACTCAGTCACATTTTCTGACACTGAGCTAACCAGTCCTTGCCGTATCCTATTAATGCCGATCACCAGGCTCGGAAGCGACAAATATCAATTTTATAAGTCATTGGTTTGACTCGACTGGCAACCCAACTCCCGACCTTCCGCATGCGAGGCCCGCGCTGTATCGATTGTTGTGATGCTGTGAGGCCTATTGCGTTATTGCGTTTTTACATATTTTAGCGTAGGTATCAGGCCCAAACCAGGCGGGACGGCCGAAGGAGTTGTGCGTCCGTCTCCGTTTTGGTAGATCGTGGGATCTGGTTGAGTCAAACCACTGACTTAACAATTGATATTTGTCGCTTCCTAGCCAGGCGCTCGTCATTATTAGGATAGCGCAGGGACTGGTTGGCTCAGTATCAGGATAATGTGATTGAGTGGGATATCAGGTCATGGTGCTGGCGGCCTGATCTCCCACCTCACTCTACTCTCGCAGCTGGACACCACCTGATTTCATGCAGGCATCATGTCAATAGGTCTTTAAAATTGCTAACGTTGAATATATTTGAAGTGAAAACATGCAAGATAAATTTTGTGGACATACGAAAATGCTGAACATCACAAGGTGTATATGACTTGCAGCAATGGCATGTTCTATTAAGTTCATTGAATATTTACTTCTATATAGTAATACATATTTAATAAATACGCCAGTATCTAAGTTGGATATGTGGAATTCTTTATCCTTTTTTTTCTCAAAAGGTAGATGCTTTGGTTTCTACGTATTGGATGGTAGGAAGTAAAAACCAAGTGGGATTTTCGAGTATTATTGTTGTTAGTGACATGATACGGAATAAGAAGTAAATTGTAATCAACAGCTTCAAAGAACCTGTTTCATGTCGTATAATTTGTTTTGCGAGTATTGTTTATCTAGGATGGAGCCTATCTCTCCCCCTACGGGTAACACCATTATGATTGTCTTATTGAAATATAACATGATCAGATATAGATGTATTTTTATCACCACATGTATTAAGTGCTCTATCACCATTATTACAATTCTCTTGGCTATAATGGTACTATTATAATGCTTGATTCTTGGCCACTTACTTGTATACCACCACTACGGCAAATACTACTCAAGATGGGTCATATAACACCTTACCCCCATCAATTGACATTCCTTCATCCTATATTTGTCCTCAATAAACCGGAAGGGCTTTTAGAGGTACCAGTCACTGAGTCAGAGTTTCGCTCATCCGATTATTTACTGTGTTGTCTTACCTAGATATAAAGGCAGCTCCGGGAATAAGAGAGAACATATCAATGAGTTGGGCTGAGTCAATTTAATTATCTCTTTAATGATCTCAATGAAAATATTGTAGAGGTGTGGCTACTGCCCCGCGCATTTAGTGTCCGCAACAAGCGGTGGTGGCGCGTCAGTCGTGAATCGGAGCCGGCGGTTAGCGCGCGACTCCAATTTCCAGTTGTATTCACAATGTTCAATGCAATATTCAATATTCAATAATAGTCGAGCGACAGATAATAATAATATAAATTCGTTCTACGTGCTTTATATTAGTATAATTCAGTATACTCCATATAATATAAGCAGTATGCCTAATTATATTAATCAATAGTTGTGATTATATTTGCTTCCCTTTGATGTTCGTAATCGTATCGGATACTTTAAGTCATTTGTATTACACAGGGAGGAGTTCCATCGAAGGGGGGGGGGGTCCAATCATTAGGGATCAAAACAGTTTATATGGAGTTTGGCATCCGAGCTACTCGGGCGCTTGGGAGGAAAATAACAGTTTATAGTCCGAGGGGGTGCCAGACAGAGTGGCCATTCAGGGCTGGAACTGCTGGTTCTCCACGTCCCAGACAGAGGGCGCCACCGTCCCTCCCAGAACCACACGCAATTTGAGAATTACCACCAGTGCGTTGGTATTAACTGTTGCTATTATTAAGAACGTGGTTTGCATCAAGGAACCTATATAGTCCAATAGTTAAGACGCTCTGCCCAACTGGCAAAAATGTGAGTCTGTGTCCCATTTTAGGCATTACTTTCCGTTTGTTTGCAACATTTCACCACCACTCCGACAGTAATTAAAGCTGTGTAGTCCGATTAGGCATCAAATCTTTCAAAAACAAAGTGATTATCTAGATTTGATTCTACATATAGAACTTAGAAACTGAAACACTTATTAAGCATTTGTTGCCACATAGAAGGGAATGCCAAGTCAATTTAATAGAAGCATATGGTGCCACAGTTTTAGCATGTTTACCAACTTATTGACTTGGCAAGTTTTTTTTTTTTTTTGTTCAAGTGTTTTTATTCCTCTGAATAACATGTTGTCAGTGCTAATGCAATGGTCTTCCAGCCCTAATCACAATTGCCTCAAATATCTCAAAAGTTAATCATTTAAAATAAAAATTACTTCCAGCTAAAGTAACTTCGATTATAACAATCAATTTAATATATTTATCTCAGAAAATGACAGAAACTCAAAGCCATCGGATTGTGTAACTTTAAGAAAATACTACATTGAGGAGGCTTTTTTTCAGCGCTGGCATGACGCCCACAAGAATTACCAATCTATTGGATTATTAAGACAGCATTACTAGTGCTGAGGACGTGCATGAGGACCGGGCGGGATGGCCGAATTAGACAGAGCGCTGGCTGGCTTCATGTGAATTCAAACCCTGATCTAGTCAAACCAATGACTTACAAACTGGAGACTAGTCACTACCTATCCTGACACTGGGCATTACTAATACACTATACCCCCATTAAACCAAACTTGAAGGGACCCTAGAAATTTGTTTGGATTAACCGATCATTGGTTTAACCAAGCTTTGGCTTTGACTTTGACTTTGAGTAAGTGTGTATTGCACATGTAATATACAATGTATGTGGACACTTTGATTATTGTTTTTTTATGTATATACAGTATAACCCCGTTAAACCAAGCTCGTTTAAACCAAACGATCAGTTAATCCAAACTTTTGTTCGGCGGCCCGTCAAAATACTACCATTTACCATATAAAAAAGTCGGTGGGGTCTCAGATGACCTTATAACCACATGAAAGTTTAGTTTAACCTACCGGAAGTGGCCTGGGTCCGACAATTTTGTTTGGATTAACCGACTTTGGCTTAACCAACTTTTATATATGATAAATGGTAGTATTTTGCCGGGCGGGTTGTTCATGTAGGCCTACCGTCGCCGATTCCGCGCACATAAATATCATTTTCGGATGCATCTAAAACGTCACTTTATTTATATTATCAATGAAGCTCTAAAGAAATCCATAATACCTGGCAAAAATAATATTTACGCTAATGTTGATTTTCAGAGAGCAATCGAGTTCATAAGACACGTGTAACAGGGTTTATGAGTTTTATATGAGGTCAACTCGTCCCAGTCAATGATAATGCATGTGATGACATATTTTTGGTGGACATTTTCACTCAACTTTTTCAAATATAATTATTTATGGGAGCTTTGAAAAAAACAATGATTTTGAAGATCATAGATAGGCTTATATGACATCCGAGTCCTTGTGCAAACAGACCAAAAATGAATGATGCACTCCTTGAATTTTGTTATGAATGCATTACTTGTTGCATTTGATTTACTTAGCTGGTTGCAAATTAGCTGTAGGCAATTTTTAGACACAAAAGTAGTGTCTTTTAAATGTTCTACCTTACTCCTTGTGTCCCTGCTATTTATGTACATAAAATGCCAAATATATTAATATTGCTAAATGTGTGTTGGAGCTTTACGTCCTGGTATATCAGGATGGGTACGAACTTGTGACAATGCACATGCATGGTAACTTTATAGTGCTCCCCCACTGGGAGACCAGGCTGTCAGCACTGTGATATATGCGTAATATATGTCTAGACGTCTAGACACATCTGTAATATATGCAAATGAGATGATGTCACATGACTATAAGTGTGCCGGAGGTCTGGACCCCTGGACGGGGAATAAAGCATTCAGTATCCAGAAGTCAAAGTGTTCAGACGTCGTACTTTCACATGGTGTCAGATGTGGAGGCAATGGTGCTTTTAGGCCCATTGCTTCAGGCTACCAACAAAGACAGTGTTGTATAGCTGTGGTTCACCAGGCAGCAACTCCCTGGCAACCAAATGAAGCAGCATTAACAAGTTACTGTGAGTTTGCTCTACAGGCCCTGTCACATTACGGCGTATGGCGGGAGCGTATTGAAAACCTACGTAGGTCCTCCGAATGCCGGCCTATGATGACCTTTGGTCACCTATCGGGTGTTTTTGAGCATATGTGTAACCTATGAGGAGCGTACGAGGAGCGTATGAGAGCGTACTGTGACATTTTTTGGCGGTTTTGATTGGCATGTGGAACCTATGCGTAGCGTATGCATAGCATATGCATAGCATATGCGTAGCCTATGAGCGTATGAGTAGCGTATGAGTCAAGATCGATGTCGAGACCTATGGCATATGCTTGGAATATGCTGTGCATATGCTGTGCATATGCTAGGAGTACGCTCCCATACGTAACTAGTAGGTTATGCGTACGCTACATACGCTAGAGATACGCCGGTGATGCAAGTTGAGCATATGCGTAACCTACGCCGGCGCACCCCTAGCGTATGAGGAGCATACACCGGTGTACGAGGAGCGTACACCGGCGTATGAGTAGCGTATGAACCATACCCTCCCATAGGTCGAGATTTTTTGAGCATGCACACAAAAATTTGGACGGACGGACGGGAGAAAGCGTATGGCGGCGTACAACGGCATACGCCGGCATAGGCCGGCACATGACGGCCTATGCGTAGTGTATGCATAGCGTATGCGTAGCGTATGGTGGCATATGGCGGCGTATGCCTACGTATATGACGTAATGCGCCTACGCCGCCGTACGCTCCCACAAAAAACCCTAATGTGACAGCCCCTTAACACAGACAAGCAAGCACAACACCATATCTGAATGGACAGATTGGAGGACAGGGCCCGAAGTGATGGTCCACAAATGCACAGATGCCTGGAAAGATGGCACACGGATGCATGGATGCCTAGAGGCACAGACACGACTGCACGGATGCCAAGAAGCACATATGCACAGATCGTCGACAGAGACGAACGGCTGTAATGAAAACGGCCAGGAGGAAGACACGCAGAACGTCAGGCCAGCTAAGCAACAGGTGAGGCAGCGAGCAGTGAATGCGGAGCGACGGGATGCAAGCATCGGATGCCAGGCCACTGATATTGATATATAATTCCATCATAATATTGCTATGGACTAGTTATTAGTGATGGTAATTGTTTTGTCAATGGAAAGAAAATACAACTGAATATATATTTTTATTGTGTCATTATGGACAATGTGTTTTGTGGAGGCTAAGCAGCCGAACAGTTCAAAGGACTTCAGTGCCATAGTGCGCTCGGACACTCGCTAAACCTGTGGGTTAAGTTACTTACTTACTTACGCCTACTCACTTAAGTTAAGTGCTTGTATATTTTATTCTATTACTGTATGATGAACGAGTAAACCTGGTATGTTTTATGGGGATTTTGAAACATTTCATGTCTCAGAAATGCTTTGAGGGGGGGGATGTGATATATGCGTAATATACGTCTAGACGTCTAGACATGTCTGTAATATATGCAAATGAGATGATATCACATGATTAAGTGTGCCGGAGGTCTGGACCCCTGGACGGGGAATAAAGCATTCAGTATCCAGAAGTCAAAGTGTTCAGACATCGTACTTTCACAAGCACTATGGCCCGATTTCCCACTCATTCATATTATCCTGATATTGAACTAACCAGCCCTTGCACGATCTTAGTAATGCCGAGCGCCAAGATAGGTAGCAACAAGTATCAATTTTGCAAGTCATTGGTTTGACTCCCGACCTTCCTCACGAAAACCTGCGCCATACCGATTCCGCCACCGAATCTAGTTTACTAAACGATTGATTAATTTGATAGGATTAGTCTACAATATTAAAATAATTAGGTATTTGTGCAGGCCTACTATTTGCAGTGATATTTTATTCAAGAACATGAAAAAACTGGTGTGCCACCTGTTCTCTGTTACTCTGATGTCAAATTTCCTATCCTTTTCCAAGATCTAACCGATGTCAGACTTTTGATGTTGTAGTCGGCATACTGCAATATTTTTGTGACATTAGAAATCCGATGTATAATTTTCCGACCATTTTACATCTAACAGATTACGTCAAACTTCCAATGTACAATTTCTGATCATTTTGCAATATCTAACCAACGTCCGGGTTCTGACATCCTGTAAAGTTGGTACCCGGATCTGTATCTGTGCAAGTAGGATGTAAGGATATACGATACAGACAAGAAGAAAGAGAAAGTAAGAGTGAAGAGAGTAAGAGAAGGCAAGCCTTCTATCTATATTTTTTATAGTACATAGGTTCCCTGGTAGGGTGTCACACCACCCTGGTCACCCAATAGGAGAACAGCATTTCCAGTCCCAAAAAGCAACTGGTAGTCTGCCCACCACCAGTGGCTGCCTGGCCACTACCAACCTTGATCTGGCTGCTCCTCAGGGCCTGATTCTGTTGACCCCTACTCAGGCAGAAGGGCCAGGTCCTGAGTGCAACTGCACTCAACCTGCCAGCACTCACTATATCATCCACATGGAACTCAGCTATAGCCCGACCAATACATATATATACATATACATACAAGCTCCACTGGCTAGACATATACAACCAATCAATAGACAAGATCGTCATTCCAACTACACATGCACATGCGCTGAAAATGCATCTAGAGCAAAATACAGACGTTCGGCCATTGAGTTTGCCAATATGCGTAGGGAAAAACTTAGATTTCATTCAAAATTAATAGAAATACATAGCAATTTGGCATAAACATGGATGCACACATGCAATATAATGATATAATGAATATGGGTCACTCTCCTGAAAACAGTCACATGGAGAGTTAAAATCTAATATTTGAATTTTTTTAACATTTTTTGGTTGCAAATGAAAGCTGGAAATCCCCCCTTCACATCTATGTAAAATATAAATTGATGAGATAAAAAATAAAGGTGTAGTCCATGATTAAGCTATGTCTTATGGCAGTATAACCTGTGTTGCTCAGGTGTAACACATGTTTAGGACACCACAGTCTGCTTAATAAAAATCTAAGCAGAATTAAATAATTTCATTCTTAGAAGCATATTAATCATGACATAATATACAGAAATATGTAGTGCTTATATTGATATAAAAAAAAGTAATTCCCAGCCGTGCTTTATTCACTGAATAATTAGTGTACAATATTTGTGTGGCATCCAGACACCACTGGTTACATGTGTGATGGAAATTTGTAATGTTATTTCTGAAGACATCAATTAAAAAAAAAATTTAAGCATGCTTACATGTTAATAAATACTTCCTTTTTGATTTGGGAACTGTTTTGTTTGATATATCAATGCAATACAAGATGTTAATAAGGATTCAACCACGTCCCATATGTCATGTTACAAATGGCTGACTGTAAAATGTTTTTTTGGGGTACAAAAACACTTAATAACTAAAAGGACCAAAGTTGCACACAGTTTATTTTATTTCCCTTATTTCTTTCATCAAATCTGAACATGAATATGAAAAGTATAAGGAAAAAAATAAGTAGGAAGTTTTTTTATTGATGTTTTAAAATCCCATCCCATGCTGACCAGTTTTCAGGAGAGTGACCCATATATTTAAGACACAACTAGCCATAGTTCAACATTTTGAGCTAAGAAACATACAATTCCACACAAAACAATCAATCGCTTTAAGGCTGATATCCATATCACCATTATTAAATTGCCAAATGTGTCAACAGACACTTATTTCAGAGAAATATATAATCAATATCTGATTAACCCTACTCATTTTCTAGTTCTATATATGTCATGAACCATAGGATATAACTAAAAACATGAATAAAATAAGTAAAGCTGACTCTGGCTATGGCTCTAACACTAGTTTGAGTGCCAAGATTTGTCTAAATCTAAATACAGATGTCATAAGATGTGCTGATTAGATAGATGTAAATGCAATGCTGGATAAAAGATTAGCATTTATTATATATTTTGAGTTGGTATTCTATGTTTCAAACAAGAGCTAAGATGAGCTGAAATTAACAGTAAACCTGAACAAAACATGCTACACAATATTTAAAAGCAGAAGTACAACCATTCCTGATTACCTAAACAACATAAAGATAAACAATAACACAATAAAGAGAGTCCCTTCTGTGAAATACCTAGGTATAATTCTAGATGAGAACCTCAAATGGGATGAACATATTGATGACTTAAATAATTCAATAATTAAAACGGCTAACTCATTTAAAATAATCAGACGACGGGTACATGAGGAAAATAAAAAATTACTATACTATGCATACGTTTACTCCAAAATCCAGTATGGTATAGAGGTGTATGGGAGAGCCAAATCATCAACCCTAAAAAAGATACAGACACAACAAAACAGAGCCTTGAAAATACTGTATAGCAAAGACTATCTCACCCCAACTAAATCACTTCATAAAGACCTGGACTTACTTATGGTAACTGACATTTATAAAATATACATTGCAAAATTTGTTTACAAGCAAAAGAATGGCCTCCTCCCTGAAATATTTGATAATCTCTTCAAAGAAAACAATCAGGTCCATTCCCATAACACACGACAGATAAATAACATACATCACAAACACACTAGAAACAAATATGGCAAAATAACAACTGAAAACCAAGGAACCAATATCTGGAACTCAATACCAATAGAGATTAGAAACCTTCAAACTTTGAAAAACTTCTGTAAAAAACTAAAGATAAGCTATCTCAATGCATACTAAATCGATTACCAGTAAAGAATATATATAATACCCCTATTAACATACATGCAAAATAACTACTGATACTGCATGTAAGTACATGAATCCATGACACAATATCCATATAATATTCCTATCATTACTTTGCCTTTTACTAACTGTGAAGAGACGCATCAGTAGCTCATCATAATCATTAGTTAAAAATGTAGCTTAAGTTTAATAATTTGTTATTGTCATCACTTATTCATTCACATCATGGAGACCAGCTAGATAAGCATCGCTTTTCTGGGATCCTTTCTGTCTGTAAGGAATTTGTATGCATTTATTGTATCACCTCAATTTATTGTAAACATACCTTGCAGAGAGTTGGTCGTAATGCGAAGCATTACGTTTGATGCGAGGAGAGGAAGAGACCCTCCCCCCGCCCCGCGCTGTCGCGCTGCTTTCTCACCTCGGCAGACGGCGCGGCGCGCCGCCCCCTCCCCCGCCCTCCGGGTCGCCCGGCGCTCACGCCTCACCCGACGCCGCTGCTCGCCACCTGTCGCCCTCCCCCGGGCCAGCAGCTTTCACACTCACCTGCTGTCGCCCCTCCCTCTCCCCTTATAAGGCCGCCCCCTGGCCTCCCTCAGGCACTCGCCCTCCTGCCGTCTCCCAGCTCTACCCTTTCTTCAACTTGGCTACTCCACCTCGGACCTCTGCCCCAGCTCAGCCTCAGGATGCCTCGAGGAAAAGGACGTGGACGGAAGGGATCCCGGGCCGCCCCCGGCACCCCGGGGCCCTCTCCAGCACCCGGCCGGGGCGACTCCCCGGCCTACGCCCCGGCGTCCCCCGCGGCGCCCTCGGGCCGCACCTCGGGCCCCGAGATGTCGACACTGCTGGAGGCGCTCCAGCGTATGCAGCTCGACCAACAGCACTCCGCCGCCGAGGCGCGCCAGGCGACGGCCGACCTCCACGCCCGGATCGACTCCCTGGAGACCGGGGGGACCCGCCCGGGGATCCCCTCATCTCCCCCGAGGCGCCAGGCCGCCCCGACGCCTCGGGCACCTACCGCCGCCACAGCCCGGCCCCCGCCGCCGCCTCAGGCGACCCTCCCCGGAGCCGCGCACCCGGAGTACGAGAGGTACCGTCACCTCTCCAGTCAACCACCACCCGCCACCTCGCCGGCCTACCGCGAGGAGGCCATCCACCACAGCCCCGCCTCCGCGGCCGACGCCGTCCGGGAGATACTGGCATCCGCCGAGGCGCGCCACTCCGTGAGGCGCCAAGGGATCCCGGCCAACTACATCTTCCCCTCGGACCTGGTGAAACGAGGGGCCGAGAGAAAGCCGGTGAAGAGGGGAGAGGCGACAAAGGACGAATATACCCTCGCCCTCCTCACCCTCATCGACCACCCCGACTTCCCCGCCCACTCCGCCCAGGGACTCCACCACCACCACCTAGCAGTCTGCCGGGATAACCTCGTCTACCCCTGGGCAACCGTCCGCCGGTACTCAGAGACCCTGTTTACCGCCATCGCGGACGGAACCCTCCCCCAGGGCTGGCATGACCCGGTAGCGCTCAACCTCATGAGACTAGACTGCCTGGCCATGCCCGAGGACCAAGCCACCGCCGCCCCTGCCCGCCTACCCGACCCTCTCCACCGAGGCGCCCACCTCCCCCGACCCCAAGCTGACGCCCGCGCCACCTACGACAGGGAGACCCACGGGGCCCCCTGCCCGGCCTGGAACCGCGCCGCCGCCTCGTGCGATCGGGGACGCCTCGGGGAGGCCCACGGTGAGGCGGGGGACAGGCGCCGTCACGTATGCGCATACTGCGCCAATGTGAGGCGCCTCCTAACCATGCACAGCGAGGCCGACTGCATCACGAAACAAACCCGTGAGCGCCAGACCCCCCCCCGCCACCTCGGCGGATTTTTGATCCGCCGGCCTCCCCCCGGCCGGCCCGGGGGGACCCCTCCGGCGCCTCACCCTCACCACTGCCGACAGCCCCGCAAGCCCCGCCGACAACCTCCCAGCGACCATCGATCGCAGCGCCGCCAAGTCCCAGCCGAGGATCATCACCTCGGGCATCACACCTCGGACCGCATCCCAGCCCAGCCTCAGGAGGAACCCTCTGCAGCCGATCCTCACGACACCGCCTTCAACAACACCGCCGCCCAGACCCCGACCACCACCCCATCCAGCCCCGAGGACTTCGCTGCCCCCCTGCTCGACCCTCGTCGGACCTCCTCACCGGATCCCGCCAAGGAGCGGGCCTCCCCCTTTTTGGCCGCCCGCTCCCTGTCGACGCAGGCCCCGGACACTCCCCGCCCCGAGAGGGAGCCTGACCCCCGACACGGCCCACCTCTCGGCCGGCCCGCCCCGCCTCGGGCGCCTCGGGCGCGCCTCGAGCCCTCCCCTACTTTTGGTGGAGGGCTCCTCGGCACCCCCTCACTCCACTGACATTTGATCTCTGTTTCTCTATTTTACTCCGCTTCTCATGTTATTTTATCCCTTGTTCTTTATTTACACCTACTCCTCGTTTACCCTGTATGCCCTGTATGTTCTTTCTGAGGCGAAAATAAAAACCTTTTATTTCCACCCCCGCCTCCTCTCTTCCTTTTCGCGCATCGGTCGTAATGCGAAGCATTACGTTTGATGCGAGGAGAGGAAGAGACCCTCCCCCCGCCCCGCGCTGTCGCGCTGCTTTCTCACCTCGGCAGACGGCGCGGCGCGCCGCCCCCTCCCCCGCCCTCCGCGTCGCCCGGCGCTCACGCCTCACCCGACGCCGCTGCTCGCCACCTGTCGCCCTCCCCCGGGCCGGCAGCTTTCACACTCACCTGCTGTCGCCCCTCCCTCTCCCCTTATAAGGCCGCCCCCTGGCCTCCCTCAGGCACTCGCCCTCCTGCCGTCTCCCAGCTCTACCCTTTCTTCACCACCCACCCACCCTACACTCCTCCTACCTTCTCTTCCACCGGTGGAGGGCTCCTCGGCACCCCCTCACTCCACTGACATTTGATCTCTGTTTCTCTATTTTACTCCGCTTCTCATGTTATTTTATCCCTTGTTCTTTATTTACACCTACTCCTCGTTTACCCTGTATGCCCTGTATGTTCTTTCTGAGGCGAAAATAAAAACCTTTTATTTCCACCCCCGCCTCCTCTCTTCCTTTTCGCGCATCAAAATAAAAGAATTGAATTGAATTGATTGATTTCATAACTGCACGCAATGAATTACTATTAGCCTGCACCATGTGCTTCGCGCAGGTTTGTTTTTCTTCCACGCATTCCACAATGCACAGCGCTGCTGGAATGACGAACCCGTCTATTCCGATGTCGACCCGACGCCCCTCTGCGGACTAGGATGATCCGACCCCTATCGCTTTAAGTAACAAAGAGGTTCTTAGAATTATGGTGGCGCCACCTAAAGGAAACCAATGGCAGTGCAACAGCAGCCATAAAGAAGTAGTATCGTCGCTTGAATCTAGACGGCAGTCGGCGCAGAGACAAAGCGGAAGTTCTATATAGAGGGCGACACCATCGACGTAGAAGCCGGCTCACAGCATTGCCTCCTGACGCATGTTGCTTCATCTACCGACAACATGGCTTCTTTCTACACCAAAGATAAGCTTAAAGCAATTCTCGTGAACCATAACATACCAATCCCAAAGGATGCGAAAAAGGGAGTGTATCTGGACTTATATCGGGAACATGTCGAGGCAAATGAGCACGGGGAGTTTTCGTCCGATGACGAAGTGTCGACGATACTGAATTCGCCGACAAAACGTAACAAGGTACGTTGAGTCCTTCATCGGACGCTTATCCTTTCGCAAAATCTATGATCTGAAATCGACGACCGATCGTGCCTGATTGTATTAGCATACAAAATTACCATGGTGTTTACACATGCATAGTATCGTGATGCCACCATACTTTGGTAGAAGCATTATTTCAATATTTGCGATGTGATTGGGTGTGCACCTTGGCAGTGATCCAGCGGTGGTTTTTGAAGGCGCTTTGCCTTGCCTTTGGCCTTTGATTTCTCATAATATTTCTCACTTTTCTGTAACGTGTTTCTGGTTCCTTTGCCGTTTGCGGCGTTTGAAAATCTATCATGGCTGCATATGTTTAATGCTCCACTAGAACATCTAAGGAACACACTGTTTAACGACACATTCTGTGTGCCTTGGCGAAATGTGCTATGTCGAGTCAAGTAATGGAACGCGGCAACTGTTTCAACCGAAAATCCACCGTGGTCGGTCACGTGTTCATAGCTGTTAGAGCATCAACACTGAACACGCCGCCGTTCATGTAAAAAGAAAACGTCGACGTCCTTGACCGTGACCAAGGTCAATGGGTCACTTCCCGCTAGTTTTGTAGGTTCACGATTGGAAGCCGGTTTTGCTGATGTAAAAGTACGCAGCCACGGTTTGATATCATCCACTTCTAATTGCGCAAGCACTTGCCACTAGACACTAGTACTATTAATATTCCAGTTTCTGTACTGTAGACGGTCGTCACAGTGTAGTCTTGTTGTGCTTAGTTAAGTTAGTGCCTCTTTCAAACAGTTTATACACAGAGCTTTTCAGTAAAACTAAAAGTTATCTACCAGTGAGTCCAGTCATATCATTTTCAATCATTTTGTTCCGGTTTGGTTCATATGCTTGATTTTCATTGTTCTTGAATTTGTATTGCTGGCTGGTGCACATCACTGAATTTCCTTAACTAAACCAATGGTAAGTTAATTTAAGGTTTATTCTATTTTTATTACCTTGAATTTGATAAAATGTCACTTTGGCTTTGTTCCACAAGTTACATCATTTCTTTGATTCGATGCTATTCTTACTATTAGAGTAAGACTGTAGGTTTAAGTTGAAACTGGCTGTCAAATCTGATAAGGTTGTCAGTTAGGTGATAACAGAAATAAAACCGTGAGACTTTCCTTACTCTTACCAGTAATTTCTCCGTTTCATAGTCCGATGGTTTTAAGTTTCTGTAACTTTTCTGAGATAAATATATAAAGCTGGTTGTCATAATCTACATTGCTTTGGTTTGAAGTAACTTTTATTTTAAATGTCTAAGTTTTGAGGTATTTGAAGAATAAACATGTCAAATTAGTTTCGGCAAGCTGGCCAAAACTCTGACACCATAGGCACAGGCTTCAGCAGTGACATGTTCTATTAAATTGCCTTGGTATTCCCTTCTATTTGGCACCAAATGCTTAATAAGTGCACTGGCATCTAAGCTAGATATGTAGAATCAATTCTAAATAATCACTTTGTTTTTGAAATTTTGATGCTTCATCGGACTGTGCAACTTAAGGTTGTTTGTGTAAATTGTAAAGCAAATCAGGCAAAGCAATTTATATGAAGCGAATTAGTGGTGCGTTTACACGGAGCGAGTTTGAAAGTGTTTCGGCACCGGGAACCAGCAGCCTTAGTGTTCTGCCTGTAGCCGCCGAGCACTGCTATTTGTTTAGTTTACACTCGGCGATTCGACACCGATCTAGCTGCTACGTTAATATCGCTTGGAATTTAAGGTTAATTTAATTAAATTTCATTATTTGAGTATGTAATTCTGTTAAATATGATTGGATTCACTAGATTTCGGCCTAATCGGGCCCTAACATTGCCGGGCACCAACGATTAGTTACAGCTGAGCCTGTAGCTGGCAAGCACTACTATTTTACACTATCGCCGCCTGGGAACCAGCTGAATCGATTCATATAAACTACCTCGCAAGGTGGTTTACATAAAGTGAATCATATGAAGCGAATCAGCCCTAATCCGCTTCAGTGGTGCGTTTACACGGCGAATCTGAGGCAACTAGGCAAGGCGATTTATATGAAGCGATTTAACTCTCCCGTGTAAACACGGCTATTGATAGATAATTATGTCGTTTCCTGGTAATTATTTTTATATTCTAAATTAAGAGAATTCCTGTATCTAGTGTATACATATATAATGTATATCAATACAGTAAAACCTACCTAACCGACCACCTCCACAGATCGACCACTCCCGCTTTATTTGCGTCCAAACAACACCATTGACATTGTAACCATATTCTAACTCCCTAAATGGACCACTTATAGTCGGTCCCACGGTCGGTCTATTTAGAGAGGTCTTACTGTATACAAGTAAATATGTGGCAATTGTTATTAAAACGAATTTCTCGCTCTTAATGTAATTTAAAAAAAGGCACGTTTGGACATTTATTTTTTTATATCTGGGTCGTTCTCTGAAACTGGGTATCACATATTTGGTGTCCATGTTATGATGGATATAATTAATTCTTTTTCTTAAGTTTTTAAATAAACAAACACTACCAAGTTGTTTGAGCTGTGTCTCCGGTCCATGAACTATAGGCACTTGCTATTCGTACGGCGGTAGTCACATGACGAAGCTTGACCCAGATCTTAATCAGCAGTACGAATAGTCTAGTTGCTATTATTTTTTTGTACGAAATTTGTTTGCCTCACTGTAATCAATCAAATCTTGTTTGAATATGTTATGTATGTTTGAATGAAGTCATCTGATTGGAATACTATCATTCTACTAATGCCCCTGTCACATTACGGCGTATGGCGGCGGCGTATGTCAAACCTACCGCAAAAATTTGAAAAACGTTGCGGGATGACGTATGGTGACCTTTGTGCACTGCGGTGTCTTTTGGAGTGTATGCGTAACCTATACGTAACCTACTACCCCTAGCCTATGTCGGCGTATTGGGACATTTTTTTGACGGACGGGCTTAAGACGGTGTATGACGAGCGTATACGGCGTATGCCCAACCTATGCGTAGCATATGATGGCGTATGGGTCGAAAGCCGCATACTCTAACAGCACACACCGTACTGTGACAGCCCCATTACAGAACGTTGTGAGTATGCCAGAGACACCCGGAGGGTGTCGGTGCAACATACGCCTAACCTATGCCTGTGTACCCGTAACATATGCATTTCATACGTCTAGCGTATGAGCCATATGCTGAACATTTTGAGCATGCACAAACATTTTTGGACGGACGCGCATATGACGAGCGTATGTGGTGTATGCCCAACCTATGCGTAGCGTATGACGGTGTATGGGTTGAAAACCGCTTACGCCATACGCCGTAGTGTGACAGCCCCATAACAAAGGAACAATATTTTAATTCACATCCGTTGACTGGCTTCAATTTGTTTGTTTCTATCAAGTAGAATGCTAGATGGGTCATATTTCATTTGTCATATTACCGAATACTATTACTAATATTTCCCCATCGGGGACTTTTTTTTCTATTATTATAGAAAAAACCTGGTTTGCCTCAAAAGAAAACATCTACAGTAATGAATGGAGCAGGAGCATATGAAGTGTCAGCTCTGTCGGACGATGACCTCAGAGCTCAGTTGAAGGCCCATGGAATCAACCCTGGACCCGTCTCAGGTCAGTTACCATTTATTTGTTCTCTCACTCTAGGGAGCATTTTTGTTTTGAAATCTTTTATTAGCAACAATTGCTCATTTTGTGTAGCATGGTTACTCTAATTCATGCATATATGGTTCACGATGCCTATGCTGTCTATAAAGGTCGTTCTCCTAAACAATGTACCATATATTTGGTTTCCAGGTGACATTGTTAATGATTTCGCCTCTTTTTTGGGGGTAGAAAGTCAAATAGTTATTCATTCATTCTGCAGCTAATATTGGTGTTTTTTTTAATCAGTTTCTTCAAATGTCACATACGGCTGATACAAGTTTATGAAGGGATTAGTTGCAAGACGTAAACCATTGACCTCGATATAATCGGGGAGTTCTATCTGGGTGGAGTGATTAGATTCTCTAAGCCAGGCATTTCAAATGACCACACAAGTTTCTTAATTATGATCACAATAATTTATGTGCATATTATTTAATAGGTATTCCAAACTGATTTTTGTTGTTGTCATGAAGTTAATTTGCAAATGGTACAGTTAGAAATATCTTATCATTTTGAATGCAAATATATATAATGAAAGTAAATCGGACCGTTAGTTCCTGAGTTATGTGGGTTTAATTTAAAAAAAATTATATTTGCCCTTAATTTTGCACACATTTTTCATGATTTTGCAAATGCTTAATTAAGTCCTGATGTTTGAAGCCACTTGCTAAAGGCAATTTGAATTTTAATGACATTATTTTTTAAGCTTATTATTTATTTCGGGTACAAATTCTAATCTCAATTTTTGTCAGGCCCTACAAATAAATAGGTTTTGAGCAATTTGATGTAACAAATTGAGCAATTTTCACTAACTGTCCTCATTAAAATCTTTAATAAAAAAAACTATTGTCTCTGGTTCTGTTTGAGATATTGTCTTAATCTTTCTACCAAAATGATCAGAATGAAAAGATCTATAATGTTATTTCACTGTCTTTAAGCTATAGCCACATGTAAAATGGTTACGGGGTAAGTGCTGCGCAGGAGTGCTTAATGGTGGTTAACAATGCCCATAGTTTTGAAGGGGGGGGGAATTATCTGTATTATATTTTATGTGAAAAATATTTAGTAAAATCACGTTTTGTGATCTTTTCAAAGTTTTCAAACCTCTGTTTCTTTTACTTTTGAGCCCATAAGTCACCCATAATGGATATGAAAGTAAGGCTAGTGTTATAGTGACGTCTACTTTATATTGAATGTAGTTACTTTTAGCTTTGACCCAGTCACTCGCAGCAAACAAAGTTCAAAGAGGGTTAGTGTGCTAAGACAGTAAGAGGAGCTACTCCAAACAGGCTGCCATCAATGACTCAGCTAGGCTGCAGCAAGTCTGGTAAGAACTTGCACTGAACCCCCATGTCTTTTGCATCGCATTGATTGGTATGTTAAACAGTTACTAAAAAATATCTACCAATGGCAGAATAGAACTTAGAAGACAGTTTGAGCCTCATTTTGAGACCAAACATGCTGAGATACATGTGGAAAAGTTAAAGACAAGATTTCACAGTGACAAAGACACAAATTCCAGGTTCATCACCTATCAAATTAAAGAGAAAGCTTTTTGCTATTAAATCAGAATTAAAAACGTTAAATTCATTCACGACATGCAAATCAAGAAGCTGAAGAAGTGAGACCGATTTGTCGACCAGCGAGCTGAAAACACTATTTCAAATGTCCCAAAGTGGATGATGTTGCTGTCACTGATTCCTACTACATACTAATATTCTGTCTGTGAGCAAATAATGCTGTGTTTATCATGTGGAGTATATTGAAGACATTGTGGAGGCATTCAACAGAATTCCTTGTGTCATGAAACACAATTTTAGTGTTGAATTATCTCAATTTTAAAGTTCATTCCAGTTATAGATACAGTTCTGCTGCTTCCAGTGCTGAGAATATAGCATTTTGAAATATCTGATAATCACAAAAGTGAAATGAAAACATACATTTCAAAAATCAGTTTGGAGTACCTACTAAGAGCATGTGCTCATTTCTAAAGTGGCCAGTCAATATCAGGAACCCAGTCCTTTGTTTGGAGTACCTAATTTATATTTCTCATGCAGAAAGGGAATATACATGTATGCCTATAAATATTTGCCATGTCCTTTGTGTTTCTAACGTCGATATTTTTATTATGCTTCTTTAAGTTCTTCGATTATGGGGCTACCCATAGTTCTCAAAATGTTCATGGTCGTACAAATTAAGGGATGTTTGTTAGTCAGTCATGTACAACTTATATATTTTAAAACGATGTTGATCATTAAAAACCTGTGGTGTTTTGTAATCAAATGTTGATATGTACTGCTTTGTGTCAGATAGGAGGGACTAGTAATACTGTGAAAGTGGGATGTTTGCAATCGTCCAAGTATCTGATATCAGCATCATGTACTGTACATGTATATATCATACTTTTTCGTAATTTTCTGCGTGGCTTGTATCAATGTACTAAGTTATCCACCTGCTGCTGGAGTTATAGTCGAATTCGTTAGTAAGAACTAAATTGCATTTCCATTGTTTGTTACTCACAAAACAAATTGGCGATTCCCAGTCAATTGGCGACTGGGGAGGGAGAGGGGTGTGTGTGTGTTTTCCATGTTTCCTATTTAGTTAGCATTCTATCAGAATTCTAGTAATCAAACCAGTATAACTACAACCAATACTGTTAACCGCCGCGCCACAATTGTGGGATCCCTTTGTTGTTTATATAGCGATTGGAAAAAAAAATCAATCGACCGTTCACACATTTAACATGTTATCAGTCGGTTGTTTTTTACTCAGATGTTTGGGTCAAATACCTGTACTACTACATATTTGACGCACAGTGGAATACAGAGCTATATTTTAGTTACACATAAAATGGAATTTGGGGGTGGTGGTGTTTTAAATTGAATATTATTGACTGGAAAAATAATATTTAAAAAGACCCCCGTAACCAATGTGGAATTAAAAGCACAACTGAGCGAGTCCACCATACTTGCCATGTGACTTGCCAAGTATATATAAACTTAGGATGGTTCGGCCAAGTGAAGAACACATCACACTGCAACTGGCCTGGTTTGTTTTTGGGGTTTGCATCCTGGCAACATCTAAGGGAATCAGTACGGGTACCGACTTGTGACTGCACACTCATGGTGACTTTATACCGCTGCCCCACTGGGAGACCAGGCTGTCAGCTGCATGACACAATATCCCACTCAGTCACATTATGCTGACACTGAGCCAACCAGTCCTATGAATGCAGAGCGCCAGGCTAGGAAGTGACAAATATCAATTTTATAAGTCATTGGTTTGACTCGACTGAGAACCGAACTAACTACCTACCTTCCGCACGCGATGCCCGCGCTCTGCCGATTCGGCCATCGCGCCCGGTCCCACAATTGGGTGTTACATTGATATTCCGATAACAGGCGGTTTGAACAGAATACTTAAATGGATATCTCCAGTTATCGCCTAAGTGTTTAGCTTCATTATCGCTTACTTTTTGAGTTATCTTTTAGGTACTGCTTAGCAGTGTGGCGACCGATTCGACATTTGACACGGGCGTGGGCGTTTAGCATTTTGTTAAAACTGTGTTTGTTCATGAAGTATAACTATAAACTTGCTCTAGTTCACATGACTAATTATTTCTGTTTAACTGAATGATTATCAGTTAATGGGTTTAGAATATAGACTTACTCGAAGTGACGAATAGAACAAAGGCATCCCTCCCCTCCCCCCGAATAAATTGACTTAGTATTCCTTTTATGCGGCACTAAATGATTAAAGTTGCATAGTCCTGTGGTTTTGAATTCCTGTCATTTTCTGAGATACATATATTAGGTTGATCGCTATAATCTACCTTACTTTAGTTTGAAGTAACTTTTATTTTAAATGGCTAACATTTTGAGCTATTTGAAGTGCAAACATACACAAAATAATGTTGGCAGACATTGCCAAACCTCTGACACCATCGGCTTCTCCAGTAACAAGGTCTATTAGATTAGCTCAGCATTCTGTGCTATGTGGTGAGAAATGTTTGATAAGTGTACCGGTATCTAAGTTAGATATGTACAATCAAATCTAGATCACTGTTTTGGTTTGAAAATTTGATGTTTTCATCGGACTATGCAGCTTTAATCTGTACCAGTATTTAAGTTGGATATGCTGGATCGATTCACTGGTTCATTGTGTTATGAGGGCAGTGCTGATTTTTCCAGTCTCTGTTCATCGGCAGCTTCCTTGGTGGCGTGGTAATGGTTTAGACTTTACATGTACTATGTAGCGGGTCAGTTTTACACCAAGGGATATGGGGGCATCAGGAGGGTCAGCATCAAGTATAAATTTTGTTCGCTAGTTCTTTATGTGGAGTCTGGCACTTGGTTCAGTGGTGTATGTATCCTTGGTCCATGTCCCCGCCCCCCCCCCCCCCCCCCCCCCCCGACTTAAGGATACATGTATATTAATAGTAACGATAACTAGGATGGCTGGACCAGGATGTCGCCGTTTTCTGTGACTCGTGTTTTGGAATTTGTGTACTTCACTCGATATTAGAAGACATGTGTTCCGCCCGGATTTTGTCACATTAGTGCGAGTCATGATTTCTTTGTGGGATTGGTTGATTTAAATTTTTTTATTTAAATCAATTAATTAGTATTTTTTAAACACGAAGACCAGACGGAGTGGCCGAGGATGGAGGGTCGTGGGTTCGATCCCTGCTCAAATTATACCAAAGACTTGGAAAAAAACAACCCAACACAACTTCATCTGGCAAGGACTAGTTAGCTCAGTGTCAATATAATGTCAAATCTTATATTAGGTTGAGCATGTGCTAGTAGCACTGTATCCAAGTGGGGCATCATGATAAAGCTGCCATGTGTGTGTACTGTCATAAGTCGTCAGGGTGAGGTTACAGAGAACTATCTAGATCTCTGATTCCATATATATACAAGGTATGTGGCAACTATTCGCTGTTTGTATTGGAAATGGCACGCTCGGTTCGAATTCATACTGGACAACCAGTGGTTCACAATTGGTTCATCAAAGGCCATGGTATGTGCTGTCCTGTCTGTGGGAAAGTACATATATTAAAAAAATCCTTGCTGTTTATCAGAAAGAGTAGCCTATGTGGCGGCAGTCGATTTTCCCCCAAAGAAATAAGTCAGAATGACCATATCTTTGACGTCCAATAGCTGATGATATGAAAATCAATGCGCTCTTGAGGCATCGTTAAATAAAACAATCTTTCATTCACACTGGATCGCTCCGTGTTGCGATTGGTGCGAATGCGAACCGAGTGTGCAATTTCCTAAACAAACAGCGAAAAGTCACCACATACCATGTACACATTCGCATACCGGCATGTGGAATCCTAGCTTTAGCCTGCTCCATTCTCGGAGCCTGGAGCGTATTCTGCATATGTTCCTTCGTGACTGCACCAGCATTGGGCACCTGTGGCTATATTTAAAGTTGCATAGTCTGATGGTTTTTAGTTTCTGTCATTTTCTAGGATAAATATATTAGGTTGATTGATATAATCTACCTTACATTAGTTTGAAGTAACTTTTATTTTAAATTGCTAACTTTTGAGATATTGGAAGTGCAAGCATACACAATTAATTTTGGCAAGCACGCCAAAATTCAGACATCATAGGCTTCTGCAGTAACATGTTCTATTAAATTGGCACAGTATTCCATTCTATGTGGCGACAAATGTTTGATAAGTGCACCAGTATTTAAGTTAAATATATATATATAGATCATTGTTTTGGTTTTGACAATTTGATGCTTCATCGGACTATGCAGCTTTAACAACAGGTGCACGCAGTGGCAGGTGCGGTGTAGCTTACTGGAGGTGTGTAACATCACATTACTCACACGTCCAAGTCTGGGTACAGGCGAATGTGGGTCGGCGTCTTGATAAATTATGTCGGCCGTGTCAGGCGAGGAAATGTGTGTGTGTGTGGGGGGGGGGGTGCTTATCTAGTCAATACTGAATCAGTCTAAAATAATAAATGCCGATGGCGATTGATGTCAAATTGTACAAAGATTACCAGTTGGTAAATTTCACATCATTAGTCTTTAAAGTTGCATAGTCCGATGGTTTAGTTTCTTTCATTTTTCTGAGATAAATACATTAGACTAATCTACTTTATTTTACTTTAGTTATTTTGCATGAAAACATGCCAAATTAATTTTTTACATGCACATCAACATTCTGACGCCATATTTGTCAGCGGTAATAGGTTCTACGAAATTGATTTCGATTCAGAAACAAATACTTGATAAGAAACCAGTACCAAAATTGGATATGGAGGATCTAATTCTAATGCACCAGACATATACATACATACACATACACATACACATACACATACACATACACACAACTTAAGGTGGTGAGAATGCATTTCCTCTTTCCCACTGGGCGCGATAGGGCAAGGACTGGTTAGCTCAGTGTCAGGATAATGTGAGTGAGTGGGATATCGGGTCATGGTGCTGGCGGCCTGATTTTCCAGTGGGGTAGCACTATAAAGTCGCCATGAGTGTGCACTGTCACAAGTCTGTACCCGTCCTTATATGACCTTAGATATTGCTAGGATGTAAAGCTCCAACAACCAACCAACCTTTCCTCTTTGCCTCCCTGCTGACAGTAACTCACCTCGCTACCCTGGAACCCCGCTGTGTAGCTATGACGTGACCCAAAAGATTCCACCCTCAGCCGTGATACACTGGTCCCTAAGGTGCACCGACCGCCCTGCCCTGTGCATGGGAGTAACACATGGACATGTGGAGTAACCTCTAGCTTTCCAGCCACCTGTGGCGGGTTACAGACCCAATCTCGAGCCCTACAACTGGAAGGTGGAGAAAAGCTGATGGGAGTTGAGTGTGTTAGGGAGAGGGGGGTACCCTCCTTTTACAGGTAAATGATTTCTGTGAAAAGCTGAAATTTGTAATACGTTCAGCACTGTCGGGGAATCACGGAAAATTACCAGAAGTCAGGTTTTAATCACTGCTCTCCTAGCAGTAGCACATGCTTGGCATCGTGCCTCTCACCCATACATGCTATGTATGGTCAGACTTATAACGTTTTGTTTGTTTGCCCCCTCCTGGTATCCTAGGAAACCGTTGTGTGGCGCCGGTTCGTGTGTGTGAATTATTGGCCGACTGCTGCCACCCGCGGTGTTACTGTAGCATACATATGAGTGAGCCTGGTATGTCAGGCTCCGTAGTGTAAATTATTCACCGACCGGCCTTCTTAATGTTGTAGGGCATGCACACTCAGCTGAACTGTGACCCGGTATTTTGGGTAACATCCTCTACCTGAAATAAGCGAAGCTCCATCACTAAATGCATTGAAAAACAAGACTCAATAAATTTTGTAGTCAGTCCTCGGCGCATGACCACTATAATTATGACAGGTCATACATATAGATAGACAGGCCGAATCTGTTAACATACTATTATGTTTAAGTATATAAACAGAAGAGGATAAGTATGAGTAAGTACAGTCTTTATTGAGAGACCAGCGGAATACCTGTATTGCCATTCCATTACCTATGGTGGTTCAGGTTACCTTGTTTAGTGAAGTGATGGCTACTCTCTATTCCACGCGTCTCCGCGGTTCCATACAGTGACCGGCCGTTGCAGTAAAATGAGTTCCTGATCTGAACAATGTGCTCCCGAAGTGTGCTTAGTTAAAAAAAATCATCAGCATTTGATCACAGACCTTGACTAGACGGGATGGCCGAATGAGTTGCGGCCACTTCCCATGTGTCACTGTCAGGTTTGTTGTTGTTTGTTGTTGTTTTACATCCTAGCAACATGTAAGGTCATATCAGGATGGGTACCTACTTGTGACAGTGCGCACTCATGGTGACTTTATAGTGATGCCCCACTGGGAGACCAGGCCGCCAGCACCATGACCTGATATCCCACTCAGTCACATTATCCTGACACTGAGCCAACCAGTCCTTGCCCTATCCTAATAATGCTGAGCGCCTGGCTAGGAAGTGACAAGTATCAATTTTTAAGTTATTGGTTTGAGTCGACCAGGGTTCGAACCCACGATCCCATGATCTACCAACACAGGAGACGGACGCTCTAAGTCATTCGGCCATCCCATCTGGTGCTTCACTGTCAGGTCGTGTGATTCAAAAACTGTTTGGGTCAAACCAACGATGCTATTTGTAAAATATAAATTTACACTGCTTAATCAACGAAAGTAATGTGAGAAAATATATAAAGCATTAAATTAGAATTATGTAAATTGTAAGAATATTGTCCTAGCATGCCCAGTCATAAACTAGTTGAAAAGTCTTTTCTCGTCCCTCTCTTCTCCCCATCGGACGAGATAGCCAAATCGGTAAGAGTGCTGGCTGGCCTACCATCTGAGAGGTCATGGTCAAACCAATGACATACAAAATTGATACTTGTCAAAATTGATACTTGAGTGTGCAGTGTCTAAAAGTCGGTGCCCGTCCTAGTATGAATTTAGATGTTGCCACGTAAAACCCAAATAAAGTCTCTTTTTCCTCTCTTTCCGCTCTCCTCTTTCCTCTCCTCTCTCCCCCCCCCCTCCCCTTCTCTCCCCCTTCTCTCCCCTCTCTCCCTTCTCTCCCTTCCCCCCCTTCTCTCCCCTCTCTCCCCCTTCCCCCCCTTCTCTCCCTTCTCTCCCTCCTCTCCGCTCACTCTCTTCTCTCTCCTCTCCATTCTCTCACTGTTGTTGTTGCAGTTGGGTAGTTGGGTAATGTTAATATTACCACCGCGTCACCCTGCTCTCTCTCGACACTTTTATAGGACTGTGCTGGACGTCATGAAACGTCTGATTCTCCACCACCATGCTGGTTATTTAAATACACTATCAGTATCACATTGTGCCGCTATAAATATAGAAAGAACCCTCTAAGCCAATGCGTGACCTATATAACGGGTCATTTAACACCCGGGTGCAAGTGCGCATTACTACAGCATATTATGTCCGATAAAGTGATAATTTAATCTAACTTTTTAGTAGCGTATGGTGGGTGGAACAAATTAAGCTCACATTTGTGTGATGGTGAGGAGGAGTGAATCTGCTCATAACTTTCTCGGCCTCATATATGGGGCATTCTTTAAAACTGGGCGCCACATATTTGGTTTCCACATTACGATGCTGATATTTTGTTCTTTCTTTTATTGATTGCAAGTCAAATAATTATTGTATCCTCTGTGTATTAAGTATGCTAGCAATAGTACATTTATTGAAGCTATCCCAAGAAAGAAATTAAAAAGTTTGTTTATATGATTTTGTACTAATGTGAAAAAGTGAAAATCTACACTGCATGTAGCCAACCTTTTTTTAAACTTATTTTTCCAGTTTTTTCTTGTATGTCATAACATTGTCTGCTTAAGAGTAATCAATACAATCTTGTTTTACTATGTTGTATATATGTTAAAATGAGGTTCTGGATCTATCTTTGATTTTCATGTTACACAAGTGATATTAATGTATTGCTCGATTTGTATAAGTTCTAATTCAAAAAGTGAAATTCATTTTTTTTCAACTCTGACATATGCCCAACATACAAACCATCATAGGACATTGGATTAGGCTATTATTTGGAAGTTTTTTTTGCTATTTGGAAGGTTTTCACTTTGCGTTTCCATGTCACACTTTCGTGCCCAGTTTTAAAGAATGACCCATATATATATATTTTTTTTTAGTGACCAATCATTGAAGAAAGATGTCAAGTTTTAATGTTGCAATGTAGCTAACCACACATTTATTGCCACTCGTCCAGGGTAGTGAAGGTGGTTCACCTCGGGTGGGGAGGTATTCTGTGTACATGTATATCAGGCGCCTCGGCCTGGGGGGAAACGGGTGTGGTGCGTGGGAGGGGTGGGAGCAGAGTGGTGGGTGGGTGAGGGGAGGGGTGTGGTGTGGTAGGGTAGGGTAGAGTTGTGGCTATGGCCAGCAGCTACTACGTCATCCACGACGTAAATAACTCGCCAGCCTCTTCTAACAGCTCGTCGATCCTGCTCAATCGAATACTACTTCCGCTGAGCGAGTTTGTATGATTTATAATTAACATTCAATGAGAAATTTAGAATTGCAACACAAATTCTGATCAGAAAGTGGAGTTTCTTCTTCATATCATATGTCAAATTGGTTGTTGTGATTTTGAAGTGTTACATTTATTTGTGTATACACGGTGTGCTTGTCCCCCCCCCCCCCCCCAAAAAAAAGAGTTCGTATCCGATTCCACCAGCGCGGTCTTTCTTTCTAAATTCTAAATTTTAATCATTAAAGTTGCAGTATTCTAAATTCTAATCAGTAAAGTTGCAGTTGCATAATCCGATGAAAACATAACATTTTCGAAAGCAAAAGACTTATGTAGATTTGATCCTACATATCCAAATTAGATTTGTACGTCATTGGTTTGGCTCAGCCAGAATTCGAACCTCGACCTTCCGGATTGGAAGGCTGTACTCTTACCGATTCGGCAACATTCGTCAAGTGGCATAACCCGATGAAAGCATAACATTTATGGTTTCACGACCGTCGATTGGAAGAGAGATATTCACAGGGAAAAGTTAAAATGATCCTTCACACCCAACTTGGATACCGATGCTCTAATGAAATATTTGAGTTTGGCCAGTTTGTTGATGTGAACGTCAAAATTAGTTTGGCCTTTTCCCCACTTCAAATATCTCTAAAGTTAACCCTCTAGAAAACAAATAAGATATACAATAAATATACTAGGTTGACGCACACACACATGCATGCACGCACGCACGCACGCACGCAGACAGACAGACAGACAGAGACAGCCACGCAGACAGACAGACACACAGACACACACCCACATACAGACACTCACGCACGCACGCACACACACACACACACACACACACACACACACACACACACACACACACACACACACACACACACACACACACACACACACACACACACACACACACACACACACACAGACATACACCTGCAACTTAAAGTTGCATAGTCCGATGATTTTTGGTTTCTAACATTTTTCTGAGATAAATATATTAAACTGATTGCTATAATCTAACTTACTTTAGTTTGAAGTGACTTAAATCGCTAAGTTTTGAGATATTTGAAGTGCAAGCATGTCAAATTAGTTTTGGCAAGCATGCCAAAAGTCTGACACCATATACTTCTGCAGTAACACGTTCTATTAAATTGACTCAATATTCCCTTATATCTAGCACCAAATGCTTAATAAGTGCATCAGTGTCAAAGTTAGATATGTAGAATCAAATCTAGATAATTGTTTTGGTTTGGAAAATGTGATACTTCATCGGACCATGCAGCTTTAAAAAGAAAACACAGTACACACACGAGATGGGACATACTTTTTAGATTTTCCAATCCACAGGAGATGGACAAACTGTGTTTAGAGGCCAGGAAAAGTATAAAATTAAACCACTATAGAAGTGAAACCTCGAGACACATTCTTCCTTCAGTCATTTCATTTTTAAAGAGAGCTATGACCCGGTGTGCTACCTTAGTCCCAGTTCTTCCCGGGAATCGACACAACTCGAAATGTCCGTGATAGGTGATGGGCAAGGGCGCCACGGTTTACAGAGTTCACCTTTTATGTCTGAACATGTCGCTACCTAGCCTGGCGTTCAGCGTTAATAGGATACGACAAGGCCTGGTTAGCTCAGTTAGTGAGTATCATGATAATGTCACTGACTGGGAAATTGGGTCATGGTGCCCATGGCCTGGTCTCCTGTTTGGGGCAGCACTATAAAGTTGCCATGAGTGCGAACTGTCACAAGTCTGTACCCGCCCTGATATCCCCGTATATATTGCCATGACGTATTTCTAACAAAAACCAACACACACATATAAAAGAGAAAAAACCGAAATGCCACTTGTCCTCCAACAATTCCCACATACAAAATATGTGAATTTGTGATGAGGCTGGATAATATTATCTAAGTGGGATTGGGTGGGGGTGGGGGTGGAGGTGGGGGCTGTTCCGCAGTGTTAACAATAGTAATGAGCAGGCTAACACTAACGGTGACTGCCGCGGGTCCTAGTGATGATGCAAATTTTCACTCGGCCTGCTGCCAGGCCTCGGGCGCCTGGCCGCCGATGACTGATGGGTCGGCAGCCGGTGCTAGAAATAGGTAAGCTGGTGCGCAGTCCCTTCTGCTGATACGCCCGTGTATTCTGGGTGTATGGGCGGGTAGGGGGCGCACACGTGTAGGGGACTACAGGGGCTGTCACATTACGGCGTATGGCGGGAGCGTATTGAAAACCTACGTACGCCATCGGGTGCCACTTTCGGGTGTGTTTGAGCGTATGAGGAGCGTATGAAGAGCGTATGCGTAGCGTATGGGAGCGTGCTGGTGACATTTTTTGACAGTATGGGCCATACGCCCTCATAGGTCGCGGTTTTTTGAGCATGCACAAAAAATTTGGACGGACGGATTTATGAAAGCGTATGGCGGCGTATGCATCATAGGCTTCACATACGCCGGCGTGTTGCGGCACTGGCGGCGTATGCGGCGTATGGCGACGTATATGACGTACGCCGCCATACGCTCCCGCCATACGCCGTAATGTGACAGCGCCTTACGCGGCGCACATGTTACAAGTGTAGGCCCAGCTGACATGTGGCCGCCTATTTAGGCTATTAGCTCTCGGCAGATCACCATTACCATACAGCACGTGTCTTCTGAGCAATATTAAACACGTGTACGGTGAAGCCTGCCTTCCTTACTGCCGGGACACGGTACTGACTTGTGACAGTGCGCACTTATGGCAATTTTATAGTGCTGTCCCATTGGGATACCAGGGTGCCAGCACCATGACCTGATTTCCCACTCAGCCACATTATCCTGACACTGAGCCAAACAGTCCATGTCCTATCCTGTCCTAGTAATGCTGAGTGTCATGCTAAGTGGCGACAAGTAATAATTTTGCATGTCATTGGTTTGACTCAGCTGGAATTTGAACTCCCTACCTTCTGCATGGTGAGCCGGCCTCTAAACCCATTTGGCCACCGCGTCCGGTTTTCAATTTAAGTATTAATATGACTGTATGATGGTAATGCTGTATAAAGAACAAGATATTTCAGTCTGCGAAAAGCACAGACCTGTGTAAATGAATGAAATGAATAGTGACAATAGTCAATAACCATGTCAGGTTAAAGGCTTAATGATTGTAGTGTGTACATTACAACCCTGAATTGGTTGTCACTGACTACTTTGTATATGTATTTGTACATTACATCCCTGCACAGGTTGTTAGTGACTAATGAGTATCTGTATGTACATTGCAAACCTGTACAGGTTGTCAGTGACTAATGAGTATCTGTATGTACATTGCAACCCTGCACGGGTTGTTAGTGACTAATCAGTATCTGTATGTACATTGCAAACCTGCACATGTTGTCAGTGACTAATCAGTATCTGTATGTAGATTGCAAACCTGCACAGGTTGTTAGTGACTAATGAGTGTCTGTATATATAGATTGCAAAGCTGCACAGGATGCGGGCGATTGTAGTGTGTATATGAATGTACATTACATGAACATTTCAACCCTGAATGGGACCGGGCGCGGTGGCCGAATCGGTATACATATACTATTCCTATCATTACTTTGTTTTTTACTACCTGTGAAGAGGCGCATCAGTATCTCATCATAATCATTAGTTAAAAATGTAGCTTAAGTTTAATAATCTGTTTTTGTCATCACTTGTTCATTTACATCATGGAGACCAGCTAGATAAGCATCGCTTTTCTGGGATCCTTTCTGTCTGTAAGGAATTTGTATTAATTTATTGTATTACCTCAGTTTATTGTAAACATACCTTACAGACAGTTAAAATAAAAGAATTGAACTGAAAAAAAAGGAGCGCAGGCCTGCTGGGTCGATTCACTGTGGAAGGTTGGGAGTTCGGTTCCCGGTCGAGTCAAACCAATGACTTATAAAATTGATACTTGCCTTTTCCTAGCCTGGCACTCGGCATTAATACGATAGGGCAAGCATTGGGTAGCTCAGTGTCAGGATAATGTGACTGAGTGGGATATCGGGTTATGGTGCTGACGGTTTGATTTCCTAGTGGATCCGCACTATAAAGTGCCCATGATTGGGTACTGTCACAAGTTGGTACCTGTTCCGATATGACCTTAGATGTTGTGAGGACGTAAAACTCCCAACAAGCAACCAATCCTGAATGGGTTGGCGTTGGTTCTAATGTGTATCTGTGTATACATGTACATTTCAATCCTGAATGGGTAGCCAGCTAGATGGGTTGCCGCCAGCTGTAGTGTATATTATTAGCCTGCATGTTGTGAGTATTACAACCCTGAATGGGCTGTCGGCAGTGTGCGTGTATGTAAGTAGGGCGTGTAAGTGACTCCGTGGTGGCTCGCCCGAGGTACTGTAGGCTTCCATGTAGTTTTAAAACGGTGAATGCATATTTTCTCCACCAAAACATCTATCTAGATTTGATACTAGTATTACTACATACCCAGCTGCACATATTACAGATTTATCGCTGCGAAGAATGAACGGTACTCACTTTAATAGAACCCCACATTGATGTCCAACATTTTGATGTACACGCCAAAATTAACTAGTTTTTACTTCAAAGATCTTGTTAGCCCGTTACCCAAGTTACTTTAAGCTGAAAAGTAAAGTTGAAAATGATCATTATAGCATATTTTTGTTTAATGGCAGAAACTAAAAATCACCGGACTATGCAATTTTAGCACGCCTATTTTAGAATCTACCAGGCGCATGCTTGATATTCGTGTCCCGCGGCGTTGACCTCTTCAGTGGGAGAGGTGAGAAAGGTGATTCCCACAATGCCGTGCGCACTGAGTATGACTAGGTAAATAGGTGCACTGAGCGCGCCGGGCAATTATCCTACTTCTGCAAGACTGAAGCAATGGCACTCATTCAGTGTGCACCAGGTCGTCAGCTGTGGGGTTCTCCCGGCTGCGAATGTGGATATTTTCTTGTCGTGTGCTTTGAATTCACTGTCTTCGATATTTTTTTAAGTAACACTCACTAACCGTAATAGATCGGTGTATTTAAAAGTTGCGCAACCCGATGGTTTTGAGACTTTGTCATTTTTCTGAGATAATTATATTAGATTGGTCATTATAATCTACTTTACTTTAGTTTGAAGTAGCTTTTATTTTAAAGTGGCTAACGTTTGAGATATTTAAAGTGCAAACGTGCAAAATTAGTTTCGGCAAGCACACCAAAACTCTGATGCCATAAGGCTTCTTCTGCATTAACAAGTTCTATTAAATTGGCTATGTGTTCCCTTTTATGCAGAAGCAAATGTTTAATAACTGCGTCTAAGTTAGATATCTAGAATCATATGTAGATACTTGGTTTGGTTTTTAAATGTTGATGTTTCATCGGACTGTTCAGCTTTAAAGTTGCACAATCCAATGGAAGCATAGCATTTTCTAAACCACGGTACTTACATAGAGTTGATCCTACATATCCAGCTGATACCCCAGTCACTACTCCTTGCAACAACAACAAAAAGGGGGAGGGGGGGTAGCAAAGTGGTGATCAGTAGTCGCCGACCTCATTGCCACCATTTTGGTTGCAGGGGGGTTGCAGCTACTGCCGTGTGACCAAAATGGTCGCCTAGTGGTTGGCGACCATTGCTTTGATCGCAAGGAGGTGGGTTCTTTGGTCCAAAGGGGTCGCAAGCCGTAATGTGACGGGCTTTAAATGCTGGCACCCTTATTAAACATTAATAAAATATATATTTATATATTTAGGTTAATTGTTATATAATCAATATAGCTTTAGTTTGAAGTTACTTTTATTATATGTGGACATTTGACGTGAAAACATGACAAATTAATTTCGGCATGGACATCAAAATTATGGCGCCAAATATGCTTCAGCAGTATGCACGCCGGGTCTTCGGGAAGTTCCGGTGCATGCTGGAGGAGTGTGTGCACAGTGAAGCAGTGCAGGTCGGTTTGCCAATACCTGTACACACACTCGCTGATCCGCTAACCATGTCAGTATTTAATGGTCATCTTGTTAGTGGTCACCCTTACAGAGTCAAACCTGAGTCTATGGGAAGAAGCTATGGCGCATACTGTAGGAGCGTGTGCACTGTGAGGCAGTGCAGGTCTATTCATCAACACCTGTACGATCACTCACTGAGATCCACTGATCATGTCAGTATTTAATGGTCATCTTGTTAGTGGTCACCCTTACAGAGTCAAACCTGAGTCTATGGGAAGAAGCTACGGCGTATACTGGAGGAGCATGTGCACAGTGAGGCGGTGCAGGTCGATTCACGAACACCTGTACGCTCACTCACTGAGATCCACTGATCATGTCAGTATTTATTGGTCATCTTGTTACTGTTCACCCTTACAGAGTCGACACGCCGGGTCTACGAGAAAAAGCTGCGGCGTATACTGGAGGAGCGTGTGCACAGTGAGGCGGTGCAGGTCGATTCACCAACACCTGTACCCGAACCAGAACCACTGCCGCGCGCTGTGCCACCAGCGCCACCAATAAAGCCGGAGTTCAGTGACCAAGATGGTACGTTACTTACATTGTTGTCTTCTGCATGGCCCAATGTCACTGGTATCAAGTGAAGTCACCAGTTTTACCTCCATATTTGCATTGACCACTTTTGGCTAACTCACATCTTCTTACTAAATGTGGAATTACCCCTGCCCCATAATGTATTGGGTGTTTGTTTCCCACTGACACTCAAGCAGATCTTCTTTCATTGTGCGGACCAGACGGGACGGCCGAATGAGTTACAGCGTCCGTCTCCCGTATTGGTAGATCGTGGGTTCGAACCCTGGTCGAGTCAAACCAATGACTTAAAAATTGATACTTGTTGCTTCCTAGCCTGGCGCTCGGTATTATTAGGATAGGGCAAGGTCTGGTTGGCTCAGTGTCAGGATAATGTGACTGAGTTGGGATATCAGGTCTTGGTGCTGGTGGCCTGGTCGCCCAGTGGCGCAGGACTATAAAGTCGCCATGAGTGCGCACTGTCACAAGTTTTGTCATGCTTTTGAGATACTCTACTCGATTTTAGAATAGTTAAAAATATAATAATTTTAAAAAACGCACAAAATTAATGGCTAGATTTGGAGATGTTTGAAGTGCAAACATGCAAAATAATTTCGGCAAGCGCACCAAAAACTCTTGTGGTCGAAAAGAAGTTGTGACCCAGATTCTCATCTCGGATTGTCACATGATGCACTGACCTATGAGCATCCTGAAATTTATCTAAGCTACACCTGTTACTTCGAAATTAGGGTAAAAACTAACGAGAGGACACAAAAGTAACCTACATTTTGAGAGATGTCCCTACTTCATGGCTTTCTGAAAATAGCTATATAGATGTAAAGTCTACTTTAATAAATTCACTAATTCAGGGATGAAAGATCTCCGCGTTTCCACGGATTTCCCGGATTTTTCAATCCCGCAGCACAATCAGCGTATACCACATTGGAAAATGAAAAACTGGAACATCTTAAGGGATGTTATATTGGGCGTGTCGGGGGTCTTGGGGTATTCCCCCTAGAAAAATGATAAAATCTTAGATGCTCTGGTGCATTTTGGACACAATAATCCGTAAGATTGATATAATATTCCTATATTAATGGTATTGCAGGGTTGCCAACATTGGAAAATAGAGAGAAAAAAAACACCCACGGGAAATCGGCGTACGGTGATGATGGGGACATAAAATATCATACATCTTATAGCAAACCCATGTGGGTTGGCAACCCTGCGATGGCAACTTAGACACCTGTGTTGGCGGTAGAGGCAAAGTTCATTACGCCAATTGAGAGGTGTTCACGTGGACATAAAGCACACCTTTAAATGGGTAGTAGAGTGACATAAATTTACTCATTCCTAATTATTGTGGTTTGAAATATTTGTCACGCTTTGCATATCTTGAAAACCTTTTCCCTAAGAACTATTTAGGGCCCAATCAAAACTGATGGGCATTGACTGGGGAAAGCTGTAAATATGCTGTTAGAGTGATGTAGACTCAGCTGTTAGAGTGATGTAGACCAGGAAACCGCTTACTCAGCTGTATCCCCTTTCTCAAAATATATTTGAAATATGCTTATTCAGTAAAACCTCTCTAAATCAACCGACCATGGGACCGATTTTAAATGGTCCATTTTGGGAGGTGGGAGGTTTAGGGAGTTACACAACAAAATTGTTATAATGGTATTGTATGGGCAATCGTTTGGGACCCAAATAAAGCGAGCGATATAGGGGAGTGGGACCCAAATAAAGTGAGCGATATAGGAGGAGTGGTTGATCTGTGGAGGTGGTCGGTTAGAGAGGTTTTACTCTACTCAAGTATCACTAATCATACAGAATGGTTATAAAGAGACAGGTTACTGCAATAGAGTTCTCCAAGGATAGTATCACAAGGCCTACTAATAGTGAATTTGAACCCCCTTCACTATGCTTCATGTGCTATGCTATGCAATTATACCAATCCATTCCCTGTATGACGTCACAGAATAGACTACTTAGGCTCCAGTTCAGTATGATCTGACTATGGGTTACTTATACTTTATAGCAGTTCAAAGTGCAAATGTTTCTAAATGCCAATAATGGAAATGTTCGTGTAAAGGAGTGCATGACCCGATCTAAAATGGGTGATAATGTATAGGCATGTACTGGTGGGTGTTTAAAAACGTTGATATTTTCAGACACCGCTAACTAGAATCAGGGGTGAAACAAAGAATTGAGGAAAGTTTGGTGGGGGGGGGGGGGTGTCCATGGTTACTTGGAGTTTGAACCCTGTGGGCGTTAACCACTCAGACGAGACTGCATGGTGTATGGTAGCGAGGTGGCCATCCTCCCCCTTTCCCCCCCTTCAAACTGCACCATCAATATCCATAGGGGCAGGGTGATGAGATGTCGTTTATATATATATATTGAGGCCCCCAAACAAATTGCTGATCGTCCACGCCCGTGCCCGAAAGATCGCCCGGCCCTGATTTTTAAATATATATTTGTTAACTGTTAACTGTTAAATGGTGGGCGGAGTGAGAAATGGTAAGTGAAGTGGAGAGTGGGGTGGATGGAGTGAGAAACAGAAGGGGCAGTGAAGAGGGGGGAAAGGAATGGAGAGGGATTTGAGGGGTGATAGGGGAGTGAGCAGGGTCGAGAGTAGAGAGGGTTGGGAGAGGCAGGGTGTTGGATGGGGAGGAGGGAGGGAATGTGAATGAGGGTGGCGGAGAGAATGGAGGGGGGAGGGAGAGGGCAAGGAGACCAGTGAAATACTGAGAAGAAGAAAACCCGGGGGGGGGGGAACGCATGCCCGACCCTGATTTTTATTTCAAAAGGGCGATCACCAACTTTTAAAAATAAATATATAATTGTGAGCTTTTTAATTTAATGAGTGTATTGGCATATAATTGATTATATGCTTTTACATGTAAAAGCGTTGGTCTGAATAAAAACCAAATAGTTCTCGCCATGAATATGGCCTATGCTGCCGACACGGCATAAAGCCACCACCAATCAATCAAACCTTTTTCAAATTTGGGTATATATATATTTATTTTTTAAATTTATTTTTTGTTTCTCATTCTTTTTATGACTGGTCCACCACAACTAGCCCTCTTACCCACATGCGTTATTCAGCCATGGGGCGGGAGAGGGCAAATGGTTTTTCGTAGTTGACATGCTGGTCTATTATGTACAAGACGAGTCAGGCTTGATTTTTATTTTTAAATCGCTATATTCTTAAAACTAATTGGAATATGACATGGAGTCGGTTTTCTTTATTTGATTTGTTGTCGGTTAAAAGTTGCATAATATGGTAGTTACAATTTTTGCTATAATTTTTAAATGAATGTATTTGGTTGCTTGTTATAAGCTATTTTACTTTAGCTTGGAATGATTTACAACAACGAAACTTTGGCGATATTTGAAGTCTGAACATGCGAAATTAATTTTGGTGTGCACGCCAAAATGCTAGATGTTGACTTTGTTTTACCCATCTTCGGGCCCAGCAGTCTAGCATGGCCAGACTTGAATAAATACTTAGTGAGTGTACCTGTATCTAAGTTAAACATTGTCGATAAAATCCCGATTCAGATTTTGGTTTAGAAAATGTTATGCTTTCGGCTTATGCACCTTTAAAAGAAAAGAAAAGGTCTCTAGGGTTACCCAACGAGTTATTATTTTTGGCGGTTTGTATTTTCTTTTTACTATTAGCTATTGCTCCTATGACGAATATCCAGACTAGGTCACCCACATTGTGACATCCATCTCACTTAATGGCCCATGTGCTGTTTGTGGGTCTATTTTGAGAGAGTTTAAAGCCACATTGTCAAAGTAGGACGCTGAATCTCTGAACAAGTTATTTGGAAAATATTATGGTGGATATATATATAGCAAACTCTTCCCGGTTACTGCCATCTGTCGCTAGTGTATGCCTCAACAACACCTAGGAAAATGTAGCGGTAAAGGACCTACTTTAATACCTACTCATTCACGTCACATCCTTCCGCTACTGCAAATTAGACCAGACTGGATGGCCGAATGAGTTGAGCGTCCGGTTTTGGTAGATTGTAGGATTTGAACCCTGGTCGAGTCAAATCAATGACTTAATAATTGATACTTGTCGCTTCCTAGCCAGGCGCTCGGCATTATTAGGATAGGGCAAGAACTGGTTTGCTCAGTGTCAGGATAATGTGACTGAGTGGGATACCAGGTCATGGTGCTGGTGGCCTGGTCTCCCAGTGGGTCAGCACTATAAAGTAACCATCAATACACACTGTCACAAGTTCGTGCCCATCCTGATATGACCTTAGATGTTGCCAGGATGTAAAACTAACGACCAACCAATCGCTACTGCAAATTACTGCTGCTCCTGCACACCGGACGCGATGGTTGAGTCGGTAAGAGCACTGGTTGGCTTCTCCATGCTGGACGTCGTGGGTCTGGACCCAAACTGGGTCAAACAAAAGACTTACACAATTTATACTTATCGCTACCTAGCCTGTCATTCGGCATTAATAGGATATCGCAAGGACTGGTTTGCTCAGTGACAAAATACGGTATGACAAGACGCGCCACTCAGGTCTTTCCCGTGAAATACAGATGGAGTGCTGCAACCCAACAGCAAACAAGGCAATTGGACATGTCCCCTATCCCAGCCTGACTGCTGTACCATTGAAATAAGGGGACTGGTTCCTTAGCCCATCCTGACTGCTGTACCATAAAAGACAATGTATCATAATTATAGTTTATTATCTCCTAATATTAATAATGAAAACAGTTATTTAATGTATATTGAAAAGAAAACTGAATCAGTGAAGAAACGCAACTAGTATGCAAGATGAGTGGGAGATATATACACGGTGTAAATATAACATTTTAATTGCCATTTAGTGCGCACCTTGTTTGCCGTAGGATGATGCCATGTGATTATTTAAGAAATTCCTATGTGAAAGTGCTGAGAGGCACATCTTGTCATGCATTATCTTTGATATAACTGAGTGGGAAATTGGGTCAAGGTGCCAGGTGTTCAGCCTCTCAGTGGGTCAATACAATTAAGTCATCACGAGTTCACACGGTCAAAAGTCGGTGCCCGTTTCTTAGTTATTCAATCTCTTACTTCTGCAATTAGCAAATTAGCAAACTGATTGTAAGCTACAATACTGCCTGCACAAATTTACGTAGTGTCAAGCTGTGGAGATAGATCAACACAGGTATTCGTAGTTCTAGAGTGGGAATGTAGTTCCTGAGCGGGACGTAGCTCAGGCGGTAGAGTGTCCACCTTTGAAGGTGTGGTTCATCCGATCGATTCTGCTCTGTGCACCCATTTGCAGTTTGGGTTATTTTCCATTCCAACCAGTGGTCCACAACTGGTTGATCAAAGGCTGTGGTATGTGCTGTCCTGTCTGTGGGAAAGTGCATATAAGACCCCTTGCCGCTTATTGGAAAGAGCAGCCAATGTGACGACAGCAGGTTTCCTTCAAAGAAATATGTCAGAATGACCATATTTTTTACGTCCAATAGCTGATGATAATATCAATGTGCTCTAGAGGCATCGTTAAATAAAACAAACTTTTTAGGAATGGTTCCTCAAGCCCTATCTATCGGCATGGAACCCATATTTTAAACTCACTTTGCGCATAGCCACATGCCTCCTGATAACACACAATACATACCATTTTCAGTCAGTCAGGTATTGAATTGTGAACATCTCATCACTTTTTGCCACGAGTCAGATTGAGTGCATGCTGTCACAAGTTTGGGACCTGTGTATATATATAATCTTGTTGATTAAAGTTGTATAGTCCGATGCTTTTCAGTGTCTGTCCCTTCCCCCCCCCCCCCCCCCCTCCCCTCCCCCCTCACAAAAATAGATAGATTAGCTTGATTGTGTTATCGACCTCACTTTAGTTTGAAGTTATTTTTTATAATTATAAATGGTTAACTTTGGATGTCTTTGAAGTAAAAACATACTAAATTAATTGCTTACGGGGAGACACGGGTGATTTTTGGGTGATTTCCGTATCTCAAAAACTATTAAAGATAGAGCTTTGAAAATTGGAGCACACATTCTTTGTATCAAGAGAAGCATATCTGCAGAGTTTCAAGGCTCTATCTTGAGTAGGGGTCATATGATGAAGGATCTTGCAAACAAACTAAAATCATAATTTTACCCCCTCCAGGAAGTATACTGAATGTGCCTAGATTTGCCTGAATCAAGTTATTATATGAAGAACTGGTCCAGTTGAGTGCAAGAAGGTGGTTTGTGAATTTAAGGAGGGGAAATTGTGTCGCGTTACGTACATCGGTCTTGGTGCATGCATTAATAGACGGCCCCTTCTATATATAGCAATCAGGTATTCTCAGAGTCTTTGCAAAGATAGCGTGGCGTGGGGATGTGCTGAGAGAAATTCTGATTTAGGTAAGCTTGTCTCTTTGTCTGCAATGACTGGGCCAGGTCTTCGAGGTGTGGCGGCGGTCACGTGAAGTTATAGGGGCCATCTCGCCGGTCGCGAGCTCACGCGCCTGAAATAAATGTTTATACTATCTGGTTGTAGGCCTCGGTTTGGCAACTTTGTTTAAATAGAGCCGATTTCACATCACATTTGAGGTGAACAATGTCGGGTTTGTTTGATCATACATACATACATACATACATACATACATACATACATACATACATACATACATACATACATACATACATACATACATACATACATACATACATACATACATACATACATACATACATACATACATACATACATACATACATACATACATACATACATACATACATACATACATACATACATACATACATACATACATACATACATACATAATTACTTTCTTACATAATTACATAATTACACACACATACATATACATACATAATGGATACATTCATGTAATTCTGTAGACAAAGAGTTAAATGCTGTGAAGGTCTGGTAGTTGGTTAAATAATAAACACGCTGGCACCTGTTTGCTTTGTAACTGCATATGTCTATCTATGCATCTTGTGTATGCGAAAACATTGGTGGGCTTAGAGGTAGCCTTGATCAAAGTGACACGCACTCACTCACTCACTCACTCACTCACTCACTCACTCACTCACTCACTCACTCACTCACCGTAAGTAACTATGCTGTACCTTCACCGGATGGGGTGGCCTGGTATATGTCTATATATAGAAATTTTAATTAAAAGAAAATTCTGGAACCTGTAAGGCATATTCACTGGAGGTATAATATTTTTATTATCCAACTGCAGTTGTATGCAGTTTACTATTACAAGTGATCGTTCCATTTCTGTTTCAAGCAATTTTACTGTACTGCTGGAAGACTAGTGTACTGGGCCTGACCAGAGACATTATTTAATGAATAAACTAAATTTAATTAATAATAATAATAATAATAATATCCCAGTTGGCTCAATGTCGGGATACTGTGGTGTATTGGGTCATGGTGCTGGCCACCCAGTCGGGGTCGCCACGAGCGCGCACGGTATCAGGTTAGTACGCGTCCTGATATGACTCTAGGTGTCACTTGGATATAAAACACTACAAACAAGGCACCGCACCGTGTGTAACACTGAGCGGGTCCCTCGTAAGTGTTCTGCCCAGCTATAGCTTATTTGAACATGTAGTTTAGTACCGTACTGTAGTGAAGTAGCACCACACTGTATATGGGTCACTCTCCTCAAAACTGGTCAGCATGGGATAGGATTTTAAAACAAAAATAAAAAAACATCCTACTTATTCCCCCCCCTATACTTTGCAAATTCTTGTTCATATTTGATGCCATATATAAATGAAATAAAATAAACCGCATGCAAGTTTAGTCTTTTTTGTTGTGAAATGTTTTCATACCAAAAAAGCCCATTTCACAGTCAGCCATTTGTAACATGACATGGGATATGGTTGGATCCTTACTAACATACATTGATGTATCAGACAAAAACAGTTCCCAAATCAAAAGGAAGTATTTATTAACATGTATGCATGCTTAAACAAACACAAATATTTGTTTATATATTCAGAAATAATGTTAGAAATGTGCGTCACAAATGTAACCAGTGGTGTCCTGATACCATACAATTATTGTATGATAATTAGTCAGTGAATGAAGTAGAGCTGGGAATTACTTCTTTTTTTAATCACTATAACTACAACATATTTCTGTATATTAATATTCTTCTCAGTATGAAATTATTTAATTCTGCTTAGATTTTTAGACTCCGGACTGTGTGGTGTCCTAAACATGTGTTACGTCTGAGCAAAGAGAAATTGCACTTTCTACCCATCGTCTAAGTATGTAGATAGGGTGATGTGTTAAATATTCCACCAAACCTTATATATACTAAGTAAAAGAGGTTTCTTTATAATAAGTTAGAAATACCTATAATGGGGGAAAAGTCTGCGATATTTATTTTATAGATAACTGTTTTCTTGCTTATTTTGTGTGTTCTGTTGATGAAACTTAATCACAGATTACACCTTTATTTTTCATCTCATCAATTTATTTTTTACATGTATCTAAAGGGGAGATGTCCAGCTTTCATTTGCAATGACAAAATTAAAAAAATTAAAATATTAGATTTTAACCCTCCATGTAACACTTCTGGCCAGTTTTGAGGAAAGTGACCCGTATATGAGACTGTCTCAATGTCTCAAAAGGTGCTAAGCAATATGGGACAAACCTTTGTCCATTGTAATGATCAACATACTATCTGCTTATGCATTTTCTCAGGATAAACTGATTTGTTTTTTTACATGGTGTTTCATAATCCCAACAGAATACATATTGATTTGAAGCAAATGTCCTTGTGTTTTTAGTGTAACTGTTTCTGTGCTGTTTTGTGTCAATCGTTACAATGGTTAAAAAAAAAAAAAAGAAGAGTTATCACCTTTTGAGACAGGCTCATATATGTATATACCGGGTGGGATGGTTGTACATTTGTTCTTGTTACTCCACACTAGCCGGATGGGTCCAGCTTGGGTCTCGGGTCCCTGGTAGTGAGTTACATGACACTTGTCGGACGGGTCCATCTTGGTCTCAGGTCCCTGGTATTGAGTTACACCATAATAGCGTGGATGGGTCCATCTTGGTCTCGGGGATCCCCGGTAGTGAGTTACACAACATTGGTTGGATGGGTCCATCTTGGTCTCAGGTCCCTGGTACTGAGTTACATGACACTGGTCTCGGGTCCCTGGTACTGAGTTAGACGACACTGGTTGGATGGGTCCATCTTGGTCTCGGGTCCCTGGTAGTGAGTTACACAACACTGGTTAGATGGGTCCATCTTGGTCTCGGGTCCCTGGTACTGAGTTTCACGACACTGGTTGGATGGGTCCATCTTGGTCTCGGGTCCCTGGTAGTGAGTTACATGACACTGGCCGGATAGGTCCTTCGTTGTGTCGGGTCTCTGATAGCGGTTATAATGAGACCACTGCACGGGGCAGCGGAGACCTGCCCCCAGTCTCCGGGCGGCTGTCGCTGCCCTCGCCGTGCGAGGGGTGGTGTATTTAGGTTGTGCGCGTCAAGAGGGGGCCGGGCCCTCCCCTCCGCCCGGCAGTGACCCGGTGACTTGACGCGTGTTGGGGCCGGTGGTTCCCATCATGACCACACCCTTCCCTCCAGCTGCCTCTTACCAACAATTTGTCGATTTGGGTTGGGATTTTTTCTTTTTCTTAAAGAATCCTTCTCCCGTCTACCTTTTCTCCTCCCACTCTCCACCTTCCGAAATAAGTGATAACAGTTAGTGCGTTTTGTTATTTTGTCGGAGTGTGTGTGTGTGGGGGGGGGGGGGGCGCATCATATAAAGGGTGGTGAGTATAACAACAAAAAATATCTACAACCATTTGCCATGAGTGAATATATAATATACCGTATTATGTATAAAGTTATAAATATATAAAACTTTTAAATCTTTTTCCTGGAATACATGTTATTGATTTGGCGATGGCCGAGTGTGACTGCAGAACGACTGGGGCATAGTTAATAATGAGTGAGTTTGTAATGGGGTCGTTATAGTTTTAGATCCCAGCAAGGAGGCCGCCTGGGTGGTGGGTGCCGGTGTGTGAGGGTGGGGTGGGGGGGGGGGGGCTGTTGGAAGTAGGCAGTCGGGGCTGGGAGGTGGGGAGTGAGTTACTACCCGTTCGGGCTCTGGTTTACTTGCCGGGTATCCTTTCGGCGTGAGACTGTCTCTGGTGTTATTATTGAACCCACGAGACCATAATGGCAAAGCCCCGTTAACAGTGCAAGTGTATGAATATTTAATTACTGGCGAGGAGAAGTGCGGTGTGTTTTCGGTGACCTTATCTGACCTTATCCAACATATTGCTGACGTACCGGGCGCGGTGGCCGAATCGATAGAGCGCGGGCCTCGCGTGCGGGAGATCGGGAGTTCGATTCCCGGTCGAGTCAAACCAATGACATTTATACTTGCCACTTCCTAGCCTAGCGCTCAGCATTAATAGGATAGGGCAAGGACTGGTTAGCTCAGTGTCGGGATAATGTGACTGAGTGGGTCATGGTGCTGGCGGCCTGATTTCCCAGTGGGGCAGCACTATAAAGTCACCATGAGATCGCACTGTCACACGTCGGTACCTGTCCTGATATGACCTTGGATGTTGGCGGCATGTAAAACTCCAACAACCAACCAACTGTTGCTGACGTGATCTTATCCAACATGTTGCTGACGTTGGCTGTGCAAATCACCTGTTTCTGTTTCTTTTACCATCACCTAAAGATATTGTGAAGAAAAACAGCAGACCAAAAAGCAAGTTATTTTTTTTTAGGCTCTTCATTCTTCAAGTTCACTTCTATTCTGTGTTCCAGAGTTCTGAGGTTCCTTTCGAGGTGTTTCTTAAACTGTTGAATAAGTCTGTTTTTATTGAACATGGGTTGGTTTTATAGGTTGATTATGATAAGTGTGTAGTTATCGCGGCTTAGTTCATCGGGCGAGATACGAGATATGTGGTTGCCATATCAATAGACAGACACCTTTCCCAAAAGAAGGGTCTGTCTTATCATTCTAATACTGTGCTGTGACCAGCTATGACAGCTAGTATGCATCTATGCACTGCGAATCAACTGTTGGCAGCTGTCATGGGAATAGGAATAGAAAGCAATCAAAAAACCAAACCAAAAGGAATGGGTTAAGACCTACACATTGCATAGTGAGCACTTTCATGTTAATTCCATTAAGTTTGAATGGTTGATTTGAAGAAGAAACAAGAGGGGAAAGTATAGGTTTTTTTCTTATTTATTTTGTTTGATCCAGATGTAACCGTGATTTCTATTTAGTTTTGGAGATTATTGGAATTTCATGTACATCTACAAAGTACAAACTACATCTCCAGAGTACAAACCCCTGAGGTTTTGTAGATGTAGACTTGCCCCACAAATGGTGGATGCTATCTATGCCCGTGTCTGTGTGGTGGCGGGAGTGGGGGAGGGGTGTTAGTAAGTACGTTGGCTTTGCTACAGCATTTATTTTACTCCAGCAAGCAAGGAGCATCTATTTAAAACTGCCCACCGTGACGTGGCATGGTGAATCCACACGGCTATCAGTCTGGTGGGACTGGGGTTTTCATCACATACATGGTTTTTAAAATCTATTTACTTAACTTCTTGAACCAGATGGGATGGCCGAATGAGTTGAGCATCCGCTCCCGTTTTTGTAGATTGTTGGGTTTGAACCCTGGTCAAGTCAAACCCATGACTAAAAATTTGATACTTGTTACTTCCTAGCCAGGCAGTCGGTATTATTAGGATATGGTAAGGACTGGTTGGCGTCACGATAATGTGACTGAGTGGGATATCAGGTCATGGTGCTGGCATCCTGGTCTCCCAGTGGGATAGCACTATAAAGTCGCCATGAGTGTGCACTGTCACAAGTCGGTGCGACTTTAGATGTTGCCAGCAGGTAAAACTCAACCAACCAACCAACCAACCAACCCTCTGGTGGCACTGGCAAGGGCCAATGTGTATAGTAAGCCCATTCGTGTGCTCTGTGTGAAAAGGTCTATTGCGCCCCTACACCCGACTCACTGGTCCTACGCGTATTTGAGCTCTTGCTTCGTCAGGTCCCGGCCTTATTTCACACACCTCCATCTACACTGAACCATTTGTACTAGTTGTAGTGACTGTGTATACTCGCCACCTGGGTGCAGGCGGTGGTGCTGGTGCAGCTGTGTAGACATACCCTCCTGTGTACTCAGGTCAAACAACTAGTTAGATCAGGTGTCAGACGTGTGTGTAGTACCCGTACCGTCTCACTGTGTTAAATAATTGCCAACTTCCTGAGTCCTCGAGTGAAACCTGACTTTTTATGCACCTGAATCCCCCCCCCCCCCCTTTTTAAAACCAAATTGTTTTTACCTGCTCGGCTTGAATAAAGCAATTGAAAGTAAAGATGGAAAACCACAAATACTGTTGCATATTAGGGGAGGGGGTATATATATTCAGCATAGATATTGGTGCACACATTAAACATGTATAGCTCGGAAATGGCCCATGTCCAACATTTCCGTGTGCACACCAACATTAATTTGGCACGTTTTCACTTCAATTATTTCTATAGTTAGTTAATACTTTAAAACAAGAGTTACTTCAAACTAAACATAATGGTCAACCTAATATTTATCTTTAAATGAAAGGGAACAAATCATGTGTTTAAAAGGAAGAAACAACCTTGACTTATTTTAAGTTACATAGTCCAATGAAGCATCACATTTTCAAAACCAAAGCAATTATCTCAAATTAATTCTACATATCTAACTTAGATATTGATGCACTTATAAAGCATCTGTTGCCACATAGAAGGGAAACCAGTTTAATGGACACTCTTACTGCTGAAGCCTATGCTTGCAAAAATTAATTTGTCATGTTTGCACCTCAAATGTTTCAAAAGTTAGCCATTTAGATTATAGGGTCATTCTCAGAAGTTGTGTACCAATACTGTGACATCAGTACCACAAAATCAAAATGCTGTCAAAGTCCTATATACAAGCTTCCTCAATGTGTATGTCCTTTTGCATCTGAATAATTGAAAATAAACATATTCTGACATTTTTAAGTATGTCAAATTATGCTCACGCCCAATAAATAGCAGTATAGCATGGAAATCAAATATTTTCCACGCAAACCTTTACAATATTAGGACATTTCACATGCCACTTACTTTATAAACAGTAATAATAATAATTTGAAACCTCATTGCTATGGTTTTGTGTTATTTGTGATGATTAAAGAGAAAAGCAGAAACATATTAACAATGTAACAGTCCAAGTGGATTCAACAATTTTACACAAATGTTTGGCTCAAATTTCAATGTTTATGGGCAATTTCAGGATTGATCTTTTACTATAGCATGACTGGGTCCTTGCATAGTGTCAAATGGTGAAAATAGTTCCTATACTTTATCTGTACTCAGTGTTTGATAGTTTCATAGAACTTGCAAGTGGAATCGAAATGTTACAATGTTAATGATTCCAGAAAAGGTTACCTATTTCATAATTTTTATAATAAAAAAAAAAAGAAATAAATGTCTTCAACTTAATGTATACATTGTATATGACCATTTGAAGTGAAATGTGCTGTTGTTCAGAGGTTTTAATTAAGTTTGTGACACTTTATTTTCAATTCTGTTGACAGTGTCACAAATTAGTAATGTAATTTTCTATTTATTTAGCTACATCCATCCCAATAAGATACATAGTAAACAATATAAACATTTACTTTTGATCTAAAATATCTCCCACATCATTGGGCTAAATAATGAAATCTAAATATTGATGCTCCAATAATGGGTTTCTTTGAAATATGCATTTCAAGGAGACTACCTCAAGTGGTACACAGTTTCTGACAACGACCCTAAAACGATCAACCTAATATATTTATCTCAGAAAATGACAAAAACTCAAATCAATCGGACTATACCACTTTAATGTAATGCTTGTGATTTAACCTAACTGCAGTATCTGCCTTTGTCATTTAGAATCTTCGGGGGCTGAAGCAGAAGCAGCTCCGGTGCTGAAAGTAAAACGAGAACCAAGACAGTGAGTAGCATCTTTTGTGTATGTATCGGTTGCTCTAAGTGTTGTGTATTATGAATGCCATCAGTCTCATTTATTTCAATATTTGCGTTTCCCACAGTATCTAACCCTAGTTTTCCTACAGTATCTCACCGGAGTTTTCCTACAGTATCTAACCGGAGTTTTCCCACAGTATCTAACCCTAGTTTTCCACAATATCTAACCAGAGTTCTCCACAATATCTAACCAGAGTTCTCCACAGTATCTAACCGGAGTTTTCCCACAGTATCTAACCGGAGTTTTCCACAATATCTAACCAGAGTTCTCCACAGTATCTAACCGGAGTTTTCCCACAGTATCTAACCGGAGTTTTCCCACAGTATCTAACCAGAGTTCTCCACAGTATCTAACCAGAGTTTTCCCACAGTATCTAACCAGAGTTTTCCCACAGTATCTAACCAGAGTTATCCACAGTATCTAACCGGAGTTTTCCGTTTTCCTTGCAGGACCCCATTGCGGAAGCGACCTGTCTCTGCATCTAGTGCGTCCATTGCCCGCCAGTCTCCACGCCGACCCACACCAGTCAAGTAAGTACCACATTACTTACTGCACGCTTGAGCACAGCTCCTTTCTTGCTATTTATTCTAGTTTTGTTCATACATAATCTGTGATTTATTGATCATCTGATTTGAAATGTGTGTCAAACGTCAAAGGTTATATATGATGGTTGATGAAAATGCTCATATCTTCGATTGTAATTTCTGATTGATTGGCTGCAGGTCTTCGGCTAATTGAAATTTCTGATTGATTATTTGCTGGCTCATATTGCAGGTCTGTGTCTAATTGTCATTTCTTATTGACAGATTGGGTGCAGATCTGCATCTATTTGTCATTTCTGATTGACAATGTCTGCATATCTGCATCCAATTGTCATTTCTGATTGACAGATTGCATCCAGATCTGTATTTAATTGTCATTTCTGATTGACAGATTTTCTGCAGATCTGCATCTAATTGTCATTTCTGGTTGCCAGATTGGCTGTAGCTCTGCATCTAATTGTCACTTCTGATTGACAGATTTGCTGCAGGTCTGCATCTAAGTGTAATTTCTGATTGAAAGAATAGCTGCAGGTCTGCAACTAATTGTCTTTTCTGATTGCCATATATTGACTGCAGGTATGTATCTAATTGCGATTCCTGATTAACTGTGGGTCCTCGTCTATATAATTATAACTTAACATTGTCTACTCAGGGTGGCACCGCCTGTGCATCGTCCCACCACAGTGGTACAGCAGCAGTACCAGCACCAGCAGGAGCAGGAGGAAGAGGAAGAGGACGACAAGGACCTGTTCGATGCCACCCTGCACTCGTCTATCCGGCCCTACCGGAATGGGCCCCGGGTGGCTGCCCCGAACGTAACCGTGCCTGCGAGCCCGCCTCCGCTGGCCAAGCGGCGCCGCCTGCCCATCATGCTGCAGGTTGTCTCCGTCGTGCTCGTCGCCATCGCCATCTACTTCATGATTCAGCACTTGGAGCCGTCAGCTGGCAAGTTCCTGGTTGGCAAACTCCCAGGCATGTAAATATTGTAGCCCCAACTCCACAGATTATTGCTGTGTTCTAATAGCACATTTCAGGGTACAGAACACTACTGTATTAGTAAACACTTTAGGACCTGAGCCGCCAGAAAGGTGGGAAAAAGAAGCATGTTGCGGATGTTTTAGGACCTGACTGAGAAGACCGTCTTTATCGCTACTTCCAGTGTGTGCAACGTTGTTTCAACCCACCATCTCCATATGTTATTAAAGAATGTGACGGGAAATAACCTGTATTTTAAGTCACATTTACACGGTCCGTATGGGGTCTGAAAGTTTTTTTTTTATCCCATTTCAAGGTCCTGAAAAGCCTTGAATTCCATTAAACTGTCCCCACTGATCGAAATTAGTCTGAAATCGACATTCACCATTGTTGTTCCCCCCCAAAATCCAAATGAAAATAATTTAGAATTCCTATCAAAAACAGCCTTGAAATACCCATATCTTCACATGTTCATTGTTCTGTAATGTATGGTATTCAGTGAGGAAGTTGGAACATGTAACCTAAATTGTCCTGTGGGAGCGTTCTTCACGCACGTGGGCACGTCTTAGAAGTGGACTGGGCCAGGCGTCGTCGGTCTCTTTTGGTGTGTTTTTGTTGTTGGAAACTTCCAGGCCGGGAAATGCCTTGAACTTTACTAGAAACTGCAAAATACGAGGAAATCTGATAACCGTTCAAATAGATATTAATAAATATTTCAAAAGTGAATTTTGTTTGATTAAATTCATTATAGATAAGAGGCCAATAAATGCTTTTTAAATCAATCACAGTTTAATATCGTTAATTGGCTTAGTTCTCTTTTCTTTACCACAGCCATTGTCTGCAGTTCCGCCCATTGACCCAATTTAATTATCACAACGTAACCTTGAGTTTAATATCCCTGATCAAGAAATGTCCAACAATTAATTTGATTTTTTTTCAAGTGCACACATACAAAAGTACAAACCTTGAATATAGTGTCGTAGCCCGATACGAGCGTCTCATTCTTCTACAAATATCGGGGCACTGAACACAAGTATAACCTTGTTTCCAATATTGAGCCAACTTGCCTGATCTTTGAAACAAATATATATACAAAACAGTGGTGGCTTTGCACTACTCGTAAAGAACATCGTTTTACCTGCTTATATAATCTCGATAGGGTTGACAAACCTAGACAGTTGTCAGGAGATGTTACTGTAAGTGTGTAGAGTGTTGGGGAAAATAAACCCTAAATGTATTAGCAGTAACATAGCATTTAATGATGCAAGTATCTTCAATGATTCTCCATAAAAGGCAGCAGTGATTTGTATGCACATTGGTTGTTTTTTCTTTCCTGATCTTCTCCCTGGAAGGTCAGCTCATTATATTATCGGGCAACGGGGCCCAGTTCCAGACTATTTTACGTGTATTTAGACTAAGCGGAAGCACTCACCAGTGCGATTGATACCCTGATGGAAACTATCGCAGACGGGTGTTTTGCTGTATGGAGTGGAGGTTGGTTATATGTGACCTTTGTTGCAGCTTTGCTATGAATGTCGCCTACGACTTGAGTCGTCCAAGCCCAGTGCTGATACAGTTCAGCCTGGAGCCTGTCTTTGTATGTTTTCTTGAAGCAGTCCTGCATGAGGGGGCAAGCAATGGCACAGAGGTGACCCTGTCACCTAAATATCGGAAGCGTTGATATGTGTGTTTGGTCGCCTGTACTTATATACATACTTATATTACAGACCAGCAGGCAACCGTTGACCTTCCCGTAGTCGTAACCGATGGTAGCGTTCATGAGTGGTTTGACCCATGTTGAATATCAAAACAATAAAACAAAATAACCCTTCTTAAATTTTTCCCCTCCCACCTCCTGTGATGCATGTGAATTGTGACACAATGTGGAAAATGGTACTTCCCTTAATGAAAACATGGCCTAATATTTATTTGTTTTCTATGTTGTGGTTTTATATCCTAGCAACATCATGTCAAGACCAGTACCGGCTTGTGACGGTGCGCATTCATGGCAGCTTTATAGCACTGCCCAACTGGGAGGCCAGGCCACTGGGACCATAACCCGATATCCCACCTCTCACATACTCCTGATGCTGAGCTAACCAGTCCTTGTCCTATCCTAGTAATGCAAGTATCAATTTTGTACGTCATTGGTTTGACTAGGCCGGGTTCCAAACTCTGGACCTTCTGCATAGGAAGCCATCGCTCTTACCGATTCAGTCACCACGTCTCATATAGCCAAATGAGTTGAGCGCCCGCTTCCCGTTTTAGCAGGTCGGGGTATTCAAATTCAGTTTCAGCCTTAGCCGAGTCAATCCAATAACTTTGAAATGTATACTTGTCGCTACCTTACATGGCATTTGGCATTACTAGGATAGGGCAAGGAGCAGTGGAAAACTAATTGTCTGCGATTGAACTTTCCCCTGCTTGATCAACAAAGAATGTGGCGGAAATGTTTTAATCATTAGCTTGATGGATGATTTAATTGCTTTATGGAAAGGAGAAAACTACTGTTGTATATTTTGTACCTGTCAACGATCATTGGTAGTGCTGTCTGGACGGCATACTTCTAAGGTGCACAATCTACCTTACTACGGGATATAAGAATTCTGTGCTTTTTTCATGCTAGCCCATAATACATTAATCAAGGATGAAAGATCTCCGCGATTTCGCGGATTTCCAGGATTTTTCCTGTATGCCCTTCTTGAAATACCACAGCACTATCACTGTATACTAAATACACTAATACATGCTTCAAATGTCGCAGCACTATGAGCCTATCCCAAATATGTATGAGACCTGACTTCCGGAAATTGTCCGTGATTCCTGACAATGCTAAGACTATGGGAGAATTTCCGCTTTTTTTTTGCTGGAGACCACTTTCATCCCTGATTAATAGGATTCCGCGTCACACATTCGTGCTCCAAGTCCAGCATCTGGTTCGAGTGTAGAATCTTAGCTCATTGAGGATGCCACCTTAATTAATGCATGTCCGAAGCAGAACGCCTTGTGGAGGTTTACATCTCCATGGCTGTAAACTTATTTCACAAGTTTCTTTATAAGTAGTATTAGTTGGTACTTTAAGGTAGCTAAAACTCGCATAATCCGATCAAAGCCATATATTTTCAAAACAAAGATACATACGTTGATTCTACATGAATATTCAAAGTAGGTACTGATGCACCATTTTAAATAGTTTGTGCTGTTTAGAAGGAATATTCAGTAAAATTGCTCAAACATGCAAATATTCCGAGAAGCGTGTGAGCCAGAATAACCTTTAAATATAGGTCATTCTAGTCACTTGCCCTAGTTCAATAGTTTAGATTGTTCAGCCTTCGCATCGCCCTTGATGGAGTCAAATAGTCCATCTGCCAACGCACTTTAGCACAGAGTGCTTATTTTTTAAATCATTTTCTTTAATTATTTTAAATATTACAGCTGTGTATGTCATGATAGTTTTGAATCAATGTGTTCAGGTTATCTTTTACCTGACAAATTGACAATGACTAAAAAACCCGATGTCTTGCTCCTACCCTATACTGCTACATGGGCACCAGTGTAACGTGACCTGTTTGTCTCACGTGATCATTGGAATCTGGGTCATTACTTTGCTTAACCTAACGAGGCTTGGTGTGCTTGCCAAAATTATTGTGCATGGTTTCACATCAAATATCTCTGAAATTTAGCCATTTGTCAACATTTCTAGTCTAAGCTAAAGTAGATTAGGTTATAGTCAACCGGATGTATTTATCCAGAAAATCTTGCCAAAACTCTATGCAATACCAACATACTAGTTTGGCGAAATTAACCATTAAAACTAAATATTAGCAATTTTTGTACATTGTGTAAAATTGGGGGAATAACATTAATGCAGTGGTAGACTGGTGGGTAACGTTATAGGTGGGTTAAGATAATAGGTCCCGGGGCCAATACCTAAACTAAATACCCATCGAGATGTTGGTATTGATAATATTTTTCAATTTATTCTACTTAGACTTGACATTATTTCTTTTTTAAAAAATCGTTTTGTTGTTTCTCATAAATGTTTATTTACCTTTCTTCACAAAGACATGCGAAAGTACTCATTTACCGAATCATTGTTACCACCGTATTGGTTTTGTTTGTAAAAGCGATTGTTGAATGAAAATTGACAAAATACAAGTTAAACACTTCTCACCGTGAATATGGCTTTTGCTGCCGACACGGCGTAAAGCAATCAATCAATCACACATTTTGTTTCCAGGTTGAAATTGTATGTGGTGTGGAACTTGTGTGAAATCGTTGATTTTTGTTGTTGGTTCATATACACATATAGGTAATTATTTCTTTAATTGTTTCATTGGGTTTTGGGTGGGTATATTTTTTTTAACAGCTATAACTTGATCGCTCAGGTCTACCATTTTCCATGTTGTGACACATATCAAGATTGCATTGCATTCACTGTACACAATGTGGCATTGTTTAACGAGTGGTGTATATTTATAACCTTAACTTAGTCAGATTACTATTTCCTAAGTAGATAGCGAATTTTGTTCTAGAATATATCATTGAACCTCTCTAGATTTTCTGTGCGTTCACATTCTCCTATGAGATGATAGTCTAAAAGTATATAGTGTTTGTAACTTAAGTGTTGTTAACTCCCTATGACCCACCCAGTATACAAATCAGTTCTGCTACCTTTATTTTCTTACAGTTGTGTACCATGTTATGTACATGTTACATTTCAATCTCTTTTTATATAATGCATGTGATGTATTGTCTGGGGTCAATTAAATACGTTGTCATCGGAAGTATTTTCCTATCAATTTACTGGTACAAATAGTATCAAGTAAAATGTATTCCATTTTTGTAACGTTTGTAAATTTCAGATTTTCTATCTGGTAATTGTATAAACACCCCACCCCCCAACCCCCATTCCCCCTGAAACCTAATAATATAATACGGTAGAGCATCTCTAACCGACCACCTGCACAGATCGACCACTCCCCTATATCGATCACTTTATTTAGGCCCCAAACGATCGCCTATACAATACCATTGTACTGGTAAACAAATTTCTCTAAGCCGACCACCTCCCTAAATGGACTATTTAAAGTCGGTCCGTTAGTCGGTCGATTTCGAGAGGTATTGTTATATTGGGTTTGTGGGGCGGAGGGGGGGGGGGGGGGGGGGGGGTGAGTGGGGTGAAAGATTGGGCGATGGGTGACATGAGAAGTGTTTGGTCGTTTATGAGAAAATGCATATTTTCTGATCAGATATTCAAGACTTTGGGAAATTGCACCGTATTTAAATGCCTAAATTTTCAATAAGAAAAAAAAAAGTGGAATTGAATTGTAGTTATGTTATTAAATGTCTACAAACCTACCAGAAATTAGTGTTGCTGTTCTTAATAATGTATAACTGTAAAAGTATTCAAAGTTGGATAATCCGATAAAAGATGAAAGATCTTCGCAGATTTCCAGGATTGTTCAATCCTGCAGCACCATCAGTGTATACCAATAGTGGTGCACAGGCCCCAGCACTATCAGCGTATACTACTAATTTTACCTCGGTATGCCGCCTCTGGCTAGCCGTAGGCTAGGGAGAAGGAAGCACATCCGGGTCCAGCAATTAGCATAAGTAACTCACAACGGGAGGACGTTTGTGAGTTGCTCCACAGGATTTATCTACTACTACTGCTTTTATCCAAAAGTAAGTACTGTTTTCTTCGATAACTTTGTTTTATCATGCTCTATAGCATCTTTTTATGAAAGTTCAGAACTTTCTTCAGTCCTGTTTGGACTTTGTACGTTTTTTAACTTACGGATAGAACATTGCGTGCCGCTGGCACAAACGAAACCGATACTGAGTTCTATCGACACCTGTTTTTCAGACAGGGAGAAATGGCAACCCGAGTTGCTCATTTCCTAAGAAAAGTCTCCCGGATCCTAATAGAGGATGATGTTGGGGATGCTTCTGGGTGTTTTTTATAAACACCCCTGACCGGTTTAAGGCGAACCTCCGAGTTTCGTAATATTTTCTCCAACTTGTTGGCGCTGTAGCCACAGGTGGGAGAAGTGTACGGAACAGAGAGAGGGGCCGATCTCACGATCGATGCCCTCCGTTTGGTTGGTTTCGTTACCACACACCTACGGCAAATTTAGCTTCACGCCTGTACTGACACGTTGCAACACACGTTCTCTGTACCATGTTCCTCAACCCAGTTTACTGGCTTACACTTGTGTAGTTGAGATGATTCCGGGTTAGTAACGCTTTGTTTTCGTTACAGTTCCCGATGGCCACTCGCCGGAATAAGCCGCCCGCTGCAGCGGTGGGTGTCCCCCCGACGGATTACGATTCGTCTCCACCGGCTACGGCTCCGCCGTCCCCACATCCTGGGGCTCATGCCTCGGATCAAGACAGTGATCACGCCCCTCAACCAGTGGGGTGGGAGGCGAAAATGGCGGAGATGATGGAGGAGAAGATGCGCCTTTTCCAGGCGCAGAACTTTCCAGATCCTTCCCAAATCCCTGATGAGGATTGGGAAGACTTTTCTGAGGACGAAGAGGACACGCTTTCGGCACCTGAGGTTCCGAAACCGAAAGCGCGCCGGCAAGAAACGCCGCCCAGTGAGCAGTTCTGGTGACGAGTTCACAAAGAAAGCGAAGTCTAAGCGCTCCAAAAAGTCCAAAAAGAAAAAGAAGAAGAAGAAGAAGGACTCTTCTTCAGACTCGTCGTCCGACTCTTCTTCCACCGAGTCGGATTCCGACACGGAACGAGCGGGTGTCTACGCCAAAATAGGCGTTAAAGCTGGCAAGAAAATTGTCAAAAAGAAAGCTCAGAAAGTGCGCACCACTACCATGATGCGCAAAACGGTGAATAGCCATTTCACTACGTTTAAACCGATCGAAGTCATCAACAAGTTGACTGAGCAGATTTCAGGAGTTAAGGGCATTCCTGCTTCGGTTTTCAAAGAGATGGATTCCGGTATTCATCTTTCCGACGAACGCCGTCGTTATGAAACTTCCCTCTGCCTTATCCATAAGGCAGTTTTGGGTGCCTTGACGTCTGTTATCCCTGTGGCTAACAGGATGCAGACAGAGAACAAGTTCTCGTCTTTGGCGCGGGTTATGGACCGGGGCATAGCTTTGTTAGCAGCCGCTAGTAACTACATGACCCATCGAAGATTTGAAAACGTTTTCAAATCGGTCACCACAGATGCCGGAAAAGAGGTTGCCCGCTCGAACAAGGTAACGGACCATGATGGTAAGGAATACACCGTGTATTCCGGACCTACCCCTATCAAGAGCAAACCCCTAGATAAATCCAAGATGTTTGGGGGTCAGCTAGCTTACCTGTACAAACAGGTAGAGGTCGACTACAAGAGTGCTAAAAACACTGAAGCAAAGAGTCGTCGCTTCCAAAACCCAGCAGGGTTCAGAAAGTCTAGGACGGATTTTCGATTCCGCAGAGGAGGAAGGCCGTTCAGGGGCGGACCGTCCTTCCAGTTCAACCAGCGAGGAAGGGGCCGAGGCGACAGGCCGGCCTCAAACTGGAACGACAACCGCGGCTACAAGAGGGATTTCGTTCCCAAGCCCCAGTTCCCGAAACAAGGCAACAAGTAGAGATTTCCACACAAACAGTGCTGCCTCCTGACCCTACAATGGTCACGGAGGAAACTCAAACTGAAGTAAGCCTTTTTCAAGCAGGGAATGTTTCTAATTGTTTACATCAATGGCAACAGTTAACCACTAATCCAGAGGTCCTGAATATTGTTAAAGGCATTCACATCCCTTTCACACAATTGCCTATACAAAAGAGAGCGCCTTTTCCGTATCAGTTTAATTCACTAGAAAAATCTCAGCTAGATCAGCAGGTTCTACTGTTTGAGTCTAAGGGCATTGTCAACAGAGTTGAACATACTGAAGGGGAATATATTTCCAATATCTTCTCTACTCCTAAACCTGATGGTTCAATCCGAATGATTTTAGATTTAACTCAGTTGAATGAAATCATTGAATACAAACATTTCAAAATGTTTTCTTTAGAAACAGCTCGTGATTTAATTACCCCAGGGTGTTGGCTAGCGAGTGTTGATTTAAGGGATGCGTACTACACCGTCCCTATTCACCAGACAGATCGGAAATACCTACGTTTTCTCTGGAATGGCCAACTTTTTGAATTTACATGTTTACCTAATGGTTTGGCCTGCGCACCGCGTCTGTTTACTAAGTTGTTGAAACCAATTTTTGCACACATGGCAAAATTGGGGCATTGTATGTTTCCATACATAGATGATTCTTTTATTATGGGCCAATCTTTCACGCAATGTGAACTCGCTGTTAAAGATTTATGCAACATTTTCACCAAATTGGGTTTCTTCATACATAACAAGAAATCGGTTTTTTCTCCTACTCAGGAGCTTAAGTGTCTCGGGTTCATTCTGAACACCACGGCTATGACCGTTTCGCTTACACGCCAAAAGAAAGATAAGCTTTACCGCACAGCGATACAGCTGTTAGACACTTCTAGGCCAAAGATTAGACAGGTCGCGGTCCTTATCGGGGTCATGGTTTCGTATAGTCCAGCTATTCTATACGGAGCGGCACACATAAAATCCCTCGAAATTGATAAAAATTTGGCGCTGGCCCGCGCAAAGGGAAACTTTGAAAAGACCATGTTTATTTCGGAGAACGGCCTAGCCGACATTGATTGGTGGCTAAACCACTTTGACCATTCCCCCAATCCCATTAGAATGGGAGAGCCTGACACTACCGTTACCACTGACGCGTCTCTCCAAGGGTGGGGAGCACATCAAAATGATGTAGCAACGGGAGGAAGATGGCTAGAATCGGAACTCCCCGATCATATTAACGTTCTAGAACTAAGGGCCATTTACTTGGGATTAACCAGTCTAGTAAAAATACCCAAAAATAATGTACGTATCCTCACGGATAACACCACAGCTATGGCTTATGTCAGAAATATGGGAGGTACAAAATCGATTAAATGTAATGCAATGGCACTTCTCATTTGGAACTGGGCTCAAACCTTTGATGTCTGGTTAACTGTTAATCACATTCCAGGCACACAAAATTGTCTAGCTGACAAGATGAGTCGCCAGTTCCATGATCACTTAGAGTGGTCACTTAATCCATCCATTTTCAAACACATTTGTCACACATGGGGTTCACCTCAGATCGATTTGTTCGCTTCGCGTAATAACTTTAAAATTCCAAAATATGTTTCGTGGCACCCGGAACCCAATGCTTGGCACATTGATGCCTTCTCCCTAAAGTGGCGACATCATTTCTTTTACATTTTCCCCCCCTTTACTATCATTAGCAAAGTCGCCAGAAAGATTCAAATGGAGGGGACTCACGCCATACTCATCGTCCCCGAGTGGCACACGCAACCGTGGCTACCGACGTTACTAGCCACAGCCAAAAGCAGCCTTCGCTTCCCAAGATTCCGAGGAAACCTCAAACATCAGGGACCACTAGAACGCCACGGAAACGTGTCGACAACTCCGTTGGTGGCATTCCTTTTTTAAATAAATATTTAGAACAGTTTGGCTTAGACAAAATTACACAACAGCGTTTGGTTGATGATGCGTGGAGAAAAGGAACGGTGAAAATGTATACTACGTATTTAAAGAAATGGGGTATTTATTGCCTGCTTAAGAAAGTTAAGCCAATGACTCCCACAGTATCCCAGGTAGGACTCTTCCTACGTTACCTAGAGGACGAAGGCCTAGGATATGGCGCTATTAACGCTGCCAGATGTGCTCTGTCGATAATCCTACCGCGGGTTAATGGACAAACAATGGGTAAACACCATGTTATTTGTTGGATCATACGATCAATTTATCAGAGGAATCCGCCTAAACCCAAATATAATAGGTTTTGGGATGTTTCTCTAGTGTTCAACCTCTTCAAGAAATGGCCAGAAAATAAGTTTCTGGACGTTAAACTTTTAGGTTTCAAAGTCGCAGTTTTGCTTCTCCTGGTCACTGGACACAGAGGCCAAACTATAGTTGCCCTGTCGCTGAATGGTCTAGAAATTGACAGTAAAGAGGCCACGTTTGATTTATCAACTTTATTAAAATCAAACCGATTAGGTGACCCCCTTTCTACGATAGGGGTGTCCAGCTTCACTCAGGATCGCAAGTTATGTGTCGTATCTGCGATACGAAATTATATATCCAAGACAAGATTAATAAGAAACTCAAGACAGCTATTGGTCAGCTTTATTAAGCCACACAAGGCCATTTCCAGGGATACCCTCGCCCGATGGACAATGAATGTGTTAAAACTGGCGGGAGTAAATACAGACAGGTACTCATCGCACTCTACACGTGGTGCAATGGTGTCCAAGGCAAGATTGCTAGGCATCTCCGTTAAACGGATCCTAGCTCACGCGGGATGGAAAACCGCTACTTCGTTTGCTAGACATTACCACAAACGACTAGAGAAGCCTCAGCCTATAGCGCACAGGCTACTCACCAACTGAAAGAGAGAGGTAAGAAAAACATTGGTTTTTCCCCTTTTTTGCCATACAAATCGCTTTTCCATTGTTGCATACATAAGACATAATCACTAAAGAATAATAACAAAACAAGAATATCAGGATAAAAATTATTTTACGTAAAGGTCTCCCTAGCCTACGGCTAGCCAGAGGCGGCATACCGAGGTAAAATAGATTAGTTAGACGAATCTTACCTGGGTATAGATGATGGATAACTATTGTTTTACCGAGGTAGAAGCCTCGGTTAGACGTGGGCGAGGGCCCACCCACCACGCCCTGCCACGTCTAGTCAATCACTCACTTTAGCATGAGGTCACTTGACCTTAGGTTGTTTTTTAGAATCATTTTTATCCTGAATTAGTAGGTAAAGATTGCTGGACCCGGATGTGCTTCCTTCTCCCTCGCCCACGTCTAACCGAGGCTTCTACCTCGGTAAAACAATAGTTATCCATCATCTATACCCAGGTAAGATTCGTCTAACTAATCTATAAATGTTTCAGACACCGCAGCACTATCAGCGTATCCTACTAATACATGCTTCAGACGCCGCAGCACTATCAGCGTATACCAATATATATGAAACCTGACAATGCTCAACCTATGGGAGAATATCCGCATTTCCGCTTTTTTTCCCCGGAGACCACTTGCATCCCAGGGCCTATATGTATGTGTCCGGGTTAGCGGTCGTAACCCTGCGCCATGCGGATTTCCCGGGTTAGCGGCAAAAACTGTATGTATGTGTCGGGGTTAAACTAACTCGGCGAGCGTAAAGTCGCCTGCACTAAACCCAAGCGAAACCAGGGTTAAAGGTGGGGTTAGGCACCGATTATGGCCAAATCTATTCAATGCGATCATATTTAACAGAATTACATAGGCAATCATTAAATTAACCCTAAAATCGAAGCAAGATTAACGCTGATGCCGTAATGGCAGCGATATTAATATTTTCGAATCGACGAATGTAAAGTAAACAAATCGCCACCGCCGCAGTGACGTCGATATCCATACTGTCCAACGTCAACTAAACATGGCCGCCGCCGAATCGGAACGAATATATTATGCCCATATCTATTCAATGCGATCATATTTAACAGAATTACATACTCAAATCGTGAAATTTAATTAAATTAACCCTAAAATCAAAGTGAGATTAACGCTGATGCTGTAATGGCGGTGATATTAATATTTTCAAATTGACGAATGTAAATACCCACACAGGGGTTCCCCAAATCTATAAATAACTGAAACGTTAGCTAACTCGGGCACGCTTTGGTCACATACATCCCCATGACACATTTGGAACCCCGGGGTTAGATAACCCGGGACCCGCTTTTAACCCTGGTGCGGTTAAATAGTGACACTAAAGCCGTGTTCACATGGGAAATGTAAATCGATTCGTAGAAAGCGACTTGCCTAGTTCGCCTCACATTTGTCGTGTGAACGCACGTCTGAGGCGGATTAGGGCTGATTCGACTCACGTGATGCGCATCGTGTAGACCACCTCAGCGAGGTAGTCTACGAGAATCGATTCCTGTGATGCTGTTAATTTGGCCCGTGTGAACGGGCGCTAATTCGCCTCACCTGATTCGATTTGCCTGATTCGCCTCACATTTTGCCCGTGTGAACAAGGCTATAGATATGGGCCCTGATGTCTATGTATTCTTCGTACCTGATAATACACCGTGGCAATACCAAACAGGTTGCACCATCAATGACATTGGTGGTGCAATGTGGTCCATCCAGATAACCAGTCCCAACATGCCCAGTCACTGCGGGAAAAAATGGCTTATCCGTGAGTAGAAACTTGTTTAAAAGATATCGGTCTATAGCATGATGCCGTACAATAGCTGTATCTGAAGACTCCTCCACAATAGAAGTGCTAATGTTATCCGTTAGATGGCGCCATTATTACACGGGATTGAAGCGCCGCCACCTGTCTTACATTTCACACACTATTGCAGTCGGAGCAAAGGTGTTATGCTTTCGTTCCCAAAATCACGTCGTTACATTGACTTCTATAATATCATCATTATACCACGTTTATTGATACACAGGTTAAGGAATTGTGCCATTAAGTTACATATAATAATACAAATAGACGATTTCCACCACCAATTGGCCTCTTCTGTTGTGTGTGAAACTGTTACATTGCATAGTACTCCCAAACCACGAAAGTCCGCACAAAGCTAGAGGAAACAGAACAGAATTACCATTAATAATAAGCACAGTTAAGAAATTTAGAGGGTTTTCTACTCAGTGCCCGTTTACTAAATGCATATTTACCATTTTCCCGTCAATACATTTGATAGCTTAGCACATGATCTGTAGGGATATGGTCCTTAAAGGGAGGAGATATTCGTCGCCGGAAAAACAAACGAACTCAGAATAGTTCAGATGTGTGCCACAGGGGTGGTACATGCTTAGTACTGAACTTTTCCACTTGGTGGTGTGCAGGAGAGTGACCTAGATTGTTGTGCCATTGGCTGGTTGAGTGGAGAGAAGGGAGGGTAATACTGAGGTATTTTCAATCTTCTTTAGAGTAGTGCAATGAGGAAATATATTTGCATAATATAAAATATATGTTAGTACAATTACATTGCATAATTCGATGAGAAACAGATATAGATGAAAAACGTTTTTTTGTTGATGAATGTAAAAAAGGTTCTGCTGTGAATGGGGTTTGAACCCACACCACCAAACAACTTCAGATTACAAGTCCAACACTCTAACCACTAGGCCACAGAGACCAAACATAATTATTAGTCTCACTTTAGGCTATTTGTGTATAGGACGTCACATATAAAAGGTATGTATGTATGTATGTATGTATGTATGTATGTATGTATGTATGTATGTATGTATGTATGTATGTATGTATGTATGCATGTATGCATGCATGCATGTATGTATGTATGTATGTATGTATGTATGTATGCATGCATGTATGTATGTATGCATGCGTGCATGTATGTGCGTGCGTGCATACGCAGGCAGGCAGGTACGTACGTACGTATGTACGCACGCACGTGTGTGTGTGTGCGTGCTAGCAACATCTAAGGTCATATCAGGACAGGTACCGACTTGTGACAGTGCGCACTCATGGCAACTTTATCGTGCTGCCCCACTGGAATACCAGGCCATCAGCACCATGACCTGATATCCCACTCAGTCACATTATCCTGACACTGAGCCAACCAGTCCTTGTCCTATCCTAATAATGCCAAGCGCCAGACTAGGAAGCAACAAGTATCAATATTAAAGTCATTGGTTTGACTCGACCAGGATTCAAACTCACAACCCCACGATCTACCAACACGGGAGACGGACGCTCTAACTCGAACACATGTGCGTGCGTGCATACATACGTACCTACCTACCTACCTACATGCATGCATGCATGCATGCATGCATGCATGCATACATACATACATACATACATACATACATACATACATACATACATACATACCTTTTATATGTGACGTCCTATACACAAATAGCCTGAAGTGAGACTACTAATTATGTGTGGTCTCTGTGGCCTAGTGGTTAGAGTGTTGGACTTGTAATCTGAAGTTGTTTGATGATGTGGGTTCAAACCCCATCCACAACAGAACCTTTTTTACATTCATCAACAAAAAAATGTTTTTCATCTATATCTGTTTCTCATTGAATTATGCAATGTAATTGTACTAACATATATTTTACATTACACAAATATATTTCCTGATTGAACTACTCTAAATAAGATTGAAAATACCCCAGTTTTACTCTCCCTTATCTCCACTCACCCAGCCATTTTTTAAAACAACAGCTGCCAGCTATTCCCAGCCTCAGAACTGACCCACTTCTGGTGGTGAAGTGGGTCCCCTACTCTCCCCACACATACTTGGTTCATTTAAACATAAAAACTAAACAAAGTTGTGCTTGGAGAGCATTTGTCGGAGTACGCGCAGTGTCCCAGCGAGCTATAGCTGGTCCCTTTAAAGTTGCACAGTCTGATGTCTTTGAGTTTCTGTCATTTTCTGAGATAAATATATTAAATTGATTGTGACTGGGCGCACAGTGTCAGGATAATGTGACTGTGTGGGACATCGGGTCATGGCGCCGGCTGCCTGATTTCCCAGTGGGGCAGCATTATAAAGTCGCCATGAGTGTGCGCTGTTACAAGTCGGTGCACATCCTGGTATGGCCTAGGGTCTTACTGGGGTGCAAAACTACACCAACCACCCAGCCTCCCCCGGCCCTCTCAGAGGACTGTGGTTGGACTCTTAGGCTGCCTTTTTCCTTCCTCCCCCCTGCCCCCTACCCCTCAATTCCTCTGATCACTACACACTGGAAGCCAACTCCTGACCACATGGGACTGCTTTCAGTGGTGCCCATTCAGTGCTGCAGATTTGCAGCCTTCAGCGCACCAATGCAACTGAAAACTCCCCAAAACAACAACAAATTGATTGTTATAATCAACCTTTCTTCAGATTGAAGTAACTTATATTTTAAATGGCTAACTTTTGAGATATTTGAAGTTTAACCATGTAAAATTAGTTTCGGCAAGCCAACCGAAACTCTGACACCATAGGGTTATGCAGTAACAGGTTCTATTAAATCGACTCAGTATTCCCTCTTACGTGGCAAGATATGCTTAATAAGTGCATCAGTATCTAAGTTAGATATGTCGACTCAAATCTAGATTTGGTACAACATCCATAATCAATAGTCTCACGTTCCGCCGTAATCAGGACTAGCACACGTCTATGATTACACCCCGCAGCGGTTACTGTTTAAACAACAAAACTATGTTGGTTAAATACAACATGCCGTCCAAAATGGTTGTGTAAAAACGGATGCATGATTTTATGACGGAGGTACAAATACTTAAAGTTGCAGATTCCGATCGTTTTGAATTTTTGCCATATTTTTTTAAAAGATAGATCATGACGATTTACATTACTTTATTTTGAAGTAACTTATATTATATATGGCTAACTTTGGAGATATCTGAAGTGAAAACTTTAATTTTTGTCATGCAAGTCGAAATACTGGACACCACATCTACATATTCTATTAAATAGACATATCATTCACTTCTGTGCAGCAACAAATGCTTAAAGCGGCCAGCTATCTGCCGCGTGGAAAACGAACGAACTCGGCGATTTGACGCCTAATGCGCCGGCGGCGGAGGCGATTTGTATATTGGGGTGTAATCGATTATTCAACTCGGGTCACTCGAGCCACTGTCGTGGCTTCTGCGCATGCGCGGATTTTCGCACGTTGTTTACTTTACATTCGTCGATTCGACACTATTAATATCGCCGCCAATGCGGCGGTAGCCTTAATAACGCTTTGAATTTAGGGTTAATTTAATGAAATTTCACGATTTGAGTATGTAATTCTGTTAAATATGATCGCATTCAATAGATTTCGGCGTAAAACATTGCCGCTGGCGTTATGCCAGTATGGATATCGACGTCGCTGCGGCGGCGGCGATTTGTTTACTTTACATTCGTCGATTCGACACTATTAATATCGCCGCCAATGCGGCGGTAGCCTTAATAACGCTTCGAATTTAGGGTTAATTTAATGAAATTTCACGATTTGAGTATGTAATTCTGTTAAATATGATCGCATTCAATAGATTTCGGCGTAATCGGTCCCTAACACTGCCGGGCACAAGCTGAGAACCAGCGAATCTTGTTACTGTGTGAGCCTGTTGCCGGCACAATTTCAGCCAATCACAGCGGCGATTTGTATATTCGGGCGTAATCGATTATTCAACTCGGGTCACTCGAGCCACTGTTTTGTTTACACTCGGCGATTCGACGTTGATCGAGCTGCTACGTTAATATCGCTTGGAATTTAAGGTTAATTTAATTAAATTTCATTATTTTAGTATGTAATTCTGTTAAATATGATCGCATTCAATAGATTTCGGCGTAATCGGTCCCTAACACTGCCGGGCACAAGCTGAGAACCAGCGAATCTTGTTACTGTGTGAGCCTGTTGCCGGCACAATTTCAGCCAATCACAGCGCAGCTTTTGCATTGCAAATGGCCGCCGCCTATGGGGGCGGCCATTTTGAAGACAACAAACTGCCATTGCAGTTCAGACTAGCACTGCCCTGGTCCCATACTCTCCCCACACATACTTGGTTCATTTAAACATAAATACTAAACAAGATTGTGCTTGGAGAGCATTTGTCGGAGTACGCGCAGTGTCCCAGCGAGCTATAGCTGGTCCCTTTAATAACTGAACTGGTATCTATGATGGGTATCTAGGATCAAATCTGGCTAAATGTTTTGGTTTAGACAAATTGATCTTTTCATCAGACTGCAGTAGTCTGTCACGAGCCCCACTATCACATGGTGGTGGTCTCGATGTACTGACAGCCACGTAGCCTGTAACCTCCAGTGGCCGGTAGGCACTAGCAATGGGTGGAAGAGTCAACCATAGAAACTCTTTTTGCAAACAGGCTGTCACCTGTCGATACCCTTTTTTCATTTTTTTTTATTAACAGGGCTATGGGAGTGGTTTAACCGTTGGGCCCCCAGAGCTGTGGCTATGGGAGTGGTTCAACCGTCGGGCCCCCAGTGCTGAGGCTATGGGAGTGGTTCAACCGTCGGGCCCCCAGTGCTGAGGCTATGGGAGTGGTTCAACCGTCGGGCCCCCAGTGCTGTGGCTATGGGAGTGGTTCAACCGTCGGGCCCCCAGTGCTGACCCTAAGGGAGTTGTTCAACCGTCGGGCCCCCAGTGCTGATGCTATGGGAGGGGTTTAGTCGTTGAACCAAGCCCTGTGAATTACCCATGTTACTGATGATATGGACAGTTTTCTATTCCAAAATGGCTTCCACATTTTAATTTTCCATTTCAAAGCGGCTCTCCCTATTGAATGTTCCATTTCATGATGGCTTCCAGCTTTAATTTCTTATGAGTTCAAATTGCTTGGAATGAAAATGTTTTGGAGCAATTGCCAACTAAGAAAACGATGAGATCATTTGTTCAAAAATATTCCTAAAAATAAATGTTATTTTTGGGAGGGGGATGAATTTATTTACCCTGCTCATAACGGATAAGTGGGTTGATTTATTTTCCTGTATATTTGTTTGTTATGTAAAGTGCCAGAGAATGGCCTGCTGGATCGGGCGCTATATAAATGTTTTATTATTATTATTATTATTACTGACAGGCCATGTCTATGCTAACAGGCCATGTCTATGTTGACCGTTGCAGAATAAACCAGGGAATGACGTGGGGTTTGAAGCAACTTGTGCATTAATTATTTACTCCTCAAGTGGAGTAGGACACGGTCCATCACATGACGATGTACATAGCAGTAAAGGTTTTGTTTGTTTGTTGTTTTACATCCTAGCAACATCCAAGGTCATATCAGGACGGGTACCGACTTGTGACAGTGCACACTCAGGATGACTTTATAGTGCTTCCCCACTGGGAGACCGGGCCGCCAGCACCATGCCTCGATATCCCACTCAGTCACATTATCCTGACACTGAACCAACCAGTCCTTGCCCTATCCTAATAATGCAGAGTGCCTGTCTAGGAAGCGACAGGTATAAATTTTTAAGTCATTGGTTTGACTCGACCAGGGTTCGAACCCATTGTAAAATATTCCGACTTTTTAGGTCTGGTTCATAAATAAATAATAGTTAAAATATATTCTAAAATATCTCCTTTTCATAAAACTCATATGTGAAGCATTGAGAAAACTGTTTTAATCATATTTAAATCATCCAGTTATTTCTATAAAGTCATTATAATAATATTAAAATTATATAAGTACCACTATAAAACCTCTCTAATAATACCTAATTCATTCTATCATGTTGCTAAATACATGTGCATAATATTCAAACCAAGTTGTGAAACCATGGTAGATTATGTATATTAAGTGAAAGGATAATTAATATCAGATTGTTCTAAGGTTCTACATCAAATATAACCACTGGAGATAAGAACTCTGGAAAATTATTACTGCATTGGTTTATTTACATGTATTCCTGAATTGAAGTCTGTTGGTATTATATATTGTATGAAAGGAGGTAAATGCTGAAACTAAGGGCAGCATATACAGTTGATGCAGACTGGTTTCTTCACCCAGACAAATAGTCTGTGAAGAATGCCACAGAATGGGTATAATAATTAAGTCAAGAATTTCTGTGTGCTTGTTATTGTTATGGTATGACTTACAGATGCCAGTATCTGAGGGAGTGTTAGGACACAGGTGACAATGCATGGGGGTTGTGTGTGTGTGTGTGAGTGTTTGCAGGACCTGCCAAAGCCAGGTGTCAGGCTGGAGGTGGGAGGAGTGTGTGTGTGTGTGTGTGTGTGTGTGTGTGTGTGTGTGTGGTGAGCCCTCCCTGCCCCACCTGGTGGCAGTTTGCTGAACTAAAAGATTATAAAATATCTAATTCTCAAAGTAAGGCATGTAGAAACTCCTACTATTTTGGAGTTGTCCCAATCTAAGGGACTGGTGACCACGGGTGTTATGTAAATATAAACAGAGTTGATATTCCCATATAAGTGTAATTGGTGAACTTGATGGGAAAATATGTATCTGACTTGGGGTGGGTGGGTTGGCCCCCCACCCCACCCCCCACCACTGACTGGAGGGGTTCAGCCAATGAAATGCCATGTGACACTCTCTGACTGAGGAGACTCCCAGCAACTGTACCTGTATTTTGAATGTTGAATCTGAATAAAAGAGCTGGGCAGGGGGTGTGGCAGGCAGATGACCTGGAGACAGCACAGCAGGAGGAGCCAGCCACCCCTCCCTACTAGACTTTACCACACTTAAATTCTGTTGGTTTGATATTTCTTGGAACAGATATAGTAAGCAGATATAGTAAGCAGATATAGTAAGCAGATACAGTAAGCGGATCATCGCTTGAGTAATATAATACATTAGTGCTTTCCGGCCTCCACACACAGAAGTTAGGGTTATATTTCCTATAAAGATTCTAGTGTGAAAAATACCGCTAGTTAACACCATGATCCCACTGTCTACCAACACGGGAGACGGACGCTCTAACATATTTGGACATCCCGTCTAGTTGAAGCAGTAAAGGACCATTGCGATAGTGGCTGAGCTTTCAATCATGGTGGCCGAATCGGTAGACCACAGGCTTCCCGTGTGGAAGGTCGGGAGTTCAATTCCTAGTCGAGTCAAATCAATCACTTACAAAATTGATCCCTGTCACTTCCTCGCCTGGCGCTCAGCATTATTATGATAGGGCAAGGACTGGCTAGCTCAGTGTCAGGATAATATGATTGAGTGGGATAGCAGGTCATGATGGTGCCTCCAGCCTGCCCCCCCCCCCCCACCCCAGTGGGCAGCACTATAAAGTTGCCATGAGTGCACAGTCACAAGTTGGTACCCATCCTGATATGACCTTAGATGTTACCTGCATTTAAAACTCCAGCAAACAAACACAACTTCAATCATTGTGTTTAACAGCCATGCCCAGTTTGATATAAGGTATATACTGCAATATTTGTAAAGCATTACTCTCCACATTACTTCCCAACCTATACAAAATAAAAACAATCAGAATTCACTGGACATTAATAACACGTCTCATGGTGCTAACGTGAAGATCAGTCAACAGATAATTCATTCCTAGAGTAATTGCCAATGTATATTATGTTGTGAGGCGAAGAATCGGAAGCTTAGTGAGGCAGACAGCATGTAGGTGGCGCTATTATTGAGTTAATCAACATTCGTTGCTATGACGTATAGCAATGCATACAGTAACCAAGCGGTAAACAAAAGTTAGAATTGACTCGTACTCGTCTATTTATATTGGCATAATTAATAATACAATATATATGTATATACCATAGAGGTCGCGAATAACCCTATGAGATTCGAAAGCTTATTATTTTTGTTGCTTGGATGGTCTTTGGGAACATTTCACCCCAAGATACTCTCAGGTAACATTAACCCATTGACTGCATAACTTAGTCAACCCATAACACGCCTCTTCTAAGTTAAAATTACATAGTCCGATGGTTTTGAGTTTTGATAATTTTCTGAGATAAATACAATACATTGATCGTTATGATCCACTTTACTCTAGTGTGAAATACCATTATCTTAAATGGCTAATATTGTCACATATTGGAATTGAAAATATGCCAAATTAATTTAGGGTTCAACAATAACAGGTTCTATTAAATGGGCTTAGTCCATGCATAAACACATGTTTAATAAGTGCACCAGTGTCTAAGTTGGATATGTAGGATCAAATCTGGGTAAGTGTTTTGGTTTGGACAATTCGATGCTTTCAGCAGGCTATGTTCTTCGGTCCACGTGGAAGGACTGAAGCTGCGACCAGGTGTGACACACAACAGGAGTAGGGGTTTCCTTTGGTCCATGGGGAAGGATTGAAGCTACCACCTGCCGTGCTTACTTACATACCGGAATTAGGGTTTGGTCCCTCCCAGCCCGATCAATATATCTCTTTTTTTTTGTCCATATATATATACATATATATATATACATATACATACACACACATATATATATATATATACATATATATATATATATATATGTAAAATATAATTTATTATATATATATAAAGAGGCGGGGTTTACCTACCTTATTTATTATTTATTTATTTTATTATTATTTCTTCGCATATATTTGCTCCGTGGCTGCTTTTGCCTCGCTTGCTACTCCGCCATTGCTGCTCGCAGGTCACTTGCTCTGCGCCCGTACCTTGTATCGCATGCTTTTTAGCTTTGATGGTAGGGCTATTTTCTTTTGCCGGCCATGGCTTTCCTTGCAAATAAAGACTGGAGGTCCCACCCACTCCTCGTTTGCGCTCCTTCCTCTCCCTCCACCATAGCCAGTTTTATATATATATATATATGTGTGTGACATATAATTTAATGCTATGATTGCTGATGTATATACTATGACTAGTATATATACATCAGAAGGTTGGTGTTCCGCCGGGGATTAGCATCGTTACTTCGGCACACATCCTCCAACGCCTTGCGATGCGCGGTGATATGGACCAACAAAAATAATATATATATTGATCGGCCAACACTAATATATATAAATATAAATATATCTACACATATATGTATATATATATATATATATATATATATATATATAAATATATATATATATATAGCCCCGTTCACACATGCACATTATTTTCAAAAAGGGTCCAAACATTAAAATTATATTTTTACTTGAAGCTCCAATGAATCAGAAGCAATATTCTTTTTGAATTTTAAAAATATTCCCAAACTTGAGAGATATGTGCATTTGAAAGTTCTGATATTTTATATTAGCTAATGCAGCAGCTGTTCTATGCTGGCCACATCAGCTGGGCCTGAGCATTAATGAATGGTTTGATTGGATCCGCCGCAAATACACAGGTTTCCGGGTTTGATGCTATGATGGCAGCAGCTGTTCTGGCCGTGCCTATGCATTATTGCTTGGATGGTTTCCGTCGCAAATGCGCCGGGTTCTTGGCTTAACGCTGTGATGGAAGCAGCCATTCCACAGTGTATGCGTCGGAGGAAGGCCCGGGGTAGTAGAACCATATCAGTTTCTACGCTCACCTATGACAAACTACACATTATATGATTCAGCTGGGCCTGAGCATTAATGGTTTGACGGGATCTGCCGCAATTGCGCAGGTTTCTGGGTTTAATGCTATGATTGCAGCAGCTGTTCTGGTTGTGCCCAATGTGTTATCGTTTGGACGGAATCCATCGCAAATGCGCCATTCCACAGCGTATGCATCGGAGGACAGCCTGGGGTGGTAGCACCATATTAGTTTCTACACTCACCTCTGACAAACTTCATGCTCTGCGATCCCGAGCTGTCCGCCAGCACATAAGCTGCGGAATGGCTGCTGCCATCATAGCGTTAAGCCCAGAACCCGGCGTATTTGTGATGGATCCCGTCCAAACGACCATCATAGCGCTAAACCGGGAAATCTGCATTGCTATTTAATGAATTTGCATTTCTTATATATTATATATATGACATATATACTAGTGCATATATATCAAATATATTTACTGCATTGATATATGACTAGTATATATATATACATCAGACGGGATGGCTGAATGAGTTGGGGCATCCGTCTCCCATGTTGGTAGATCGTGGGGTCGTGGGTTTGAACCCTGGTGGAGTCAAACCAATGACTGGAAAATTGATACTTGTAGCTTCCTAGCCTGGTGCTCGGCATTATTAGGATAGGGCAAGGACTGGTTGGCTCAGTGTCAGGATAATGTGACTGAGTGGGATATCAGGTCAGGGTGCTGACAGCCTGGTCTTCCAGTGGGACAGCACTATAAAGTCACCATGAGTGCGCACTGTCACAAGTCGGTACCCGTCCTGATATGACCTTAGCTGTTGCTAGGATGAAAAACAACAACAAACTAACAAATTCAAAACCATCAGACTATGCAACTTTGATGCTAGATAGAAGGGCAAACTAAATCAATTTTAGCATAACCTGTTATGTCTGAAGCCTATGGGGTCAGAGCCTTGGCAAGCATGCCAAAATTGATTTGGCATATTTTCACTTCAAATATATCCTAAATTAGTCATTTTAAAGAACAAAGTTACTTCAAACTAAAGTAAGATTGATTATAATGATCAACCTAATATATTTATCTCAGACAGAAAATGACAAAAACTTCCAACCCATCGGATTATGCAACTTTAAGTCGGCATGCTGCTCGTCTTTGACATGTGCGTGATAAAGACCGGCGGAAGTGACGTAGTTTCCGGTTCAGGTTCGTCCTTCTGCGTGTCATAATGCAGATCCCCGATGATCGACTTGGCCAGCCCTTTCTTAAAGGTCATGCTGACCTTGAGCGGTGGCAAGATGAGCTTGCCACCCTTATCGCCGCCTATCGTCACCTTCGGCCAATTGTCGTCTGCTCTGGACTTGCGTCTCCATGACAACAGGAGACGCGACGTCGACATGTCGCGTTCGATCACGTCCATTGGCTTCCGCTGCCGGAGCAGGATCTGACACTGCTTCTTGCGTCTCCACTCCGGGTCCATGCGCAACTTCTCCAGCTCGATGAGGTCGATGAGGTCTCGCCGTGACGAGTTCAGGCCGTAGCTGCCCAGGTTGGTGTTCCGCCGGGGATCAGCATCGTTACGTCGGCACACATCCTCCAACGCCTTGCGATGCGCGGTGAAATCCTGCGGAGGAAAATCGGGAGAAGTTCCAAGATAGAAGCTCTCATTTAAAGTCAAAGCCGCTCAGCCTCAGTCCGACGAAAGCATACAAGTTTCGAACTCCCAAACACTCATCCAGATTTTTATCCTACATATTTAACTTAGATAAAGATGCACTTATTAAGGATTGATTACTGTATCGACACTAAGTCAATTTAAAGTTGCATTGTCCAATCAAATTGTCAAAAACCTAAACATTTATCTAGATTTGATTATATATGTCCACCAGACTCGTACATTTATATTCGCATAATTAATAATACAATATATATGTATACGAAAGAGGTCGCGAACAACCCCACCTGCACTTATTAAGCATGTGTTGTTGCACAGATGGGAATACTGAGTCAATTTAATAGAACATGTTACTGCTGAAGCCTATGGGGGTCAGAGTTTCGCCAAGCACACCAACATTAATTTTGCATGTTTGCACTTTGAATAAGTTGCACAGTACGACCCTTTTGAGTTTCTACCATTTTTAGATAATCATATTAGGTTGATCGTTCTGACGTACTTTTCTTTAATTTGAAGTAAATTTGATTATTATGGTCTTAATGCAGATGTTTTAAGTGAAAACATGCCTCATTAATTTGGGCATGCATGTCAAAATTCTGATAGCATATAGGTTTGAACAGTAACATGTTTTGATAGCAAATAGGCTTCAGCAGTAATATGTTCAACAAAATTGACTTTCTATTCCTTTCTATGCAGCAACAAACACTTCATATAAGTTGGAAATGTATGATAAATTTCAGGTAAGTGTTTTATTTTTGAAAATGTGATGCTTTCATCAGATTATGCAGCTCTAAGTCTAAGTGCACTGCGTACAAGTCAAGCACTAACTCAGTTGGTCTTTGTGTCCACTGACCCAATTACAATTTACATCACCATCATTGCTCCATAGTAGTTAAGGCGGGAAGTCAAATTCGAATTTTAATTGACAATTAAGACCTACTATCGAATAGAATTAACGCTGCATAGTCTGATGAAATATCAAATTTTCAAAACCAAACCAATCATCGAGATTTGATTTGACATATCTAAGTTAGATACTGATGCACTTATTAAGCATTTGTTTCTGCGTAGAAGGCAATCCTGAGTCAATTTAATAGAACCTGTTACTGCAGAAGTGTATGGTGTCAGAGCTTTGGCAAGCTTGCCAAAATAAATTTTCCATGTTTGCACTCAAAATATCTCAAAAGTTTACCATTTAAAATAAAAGTAACTTTGAACTAATGTAAAGTAGATACTAGTGATCGATCTAATACATTTATCTCAGAAAAGATACAGAAATTCAAAACCATCTGACTATGCCACTTTAAATAGACCTATTATTAGAGATGAGGTAAATTTACTTACATATACAACCACTAGATCAACATCAGTGTCATCTCAGATAGAAGCTATATTGGGTGAAGCTAGGATGAAAAATACTTAAGACCAATCGTGGAACCTGTTGTTACTGCTGACGGGGGTCAGAGTAATCACTCTCATGCCACAATATCTATAATTCGATTATGATATCACTGAAGGAAGTTCTTTAAATTGAAAAAAATCTTTTTTTTAAAACTCGCTGACGATATGCTTTTACATTCATTGATTAAGCAGGGGAAATCTTTATTGTGGACAATTGGTCTTCCTCATTCCGCTGTCCCCTGCCCTATCCTAGTAATGCTGAGCACCCAGCTAGGTAGCAATAAGTATAAATTTTGAAGTCATTGGTTCGACTCGGCAGTGGTTTGAATCCCACAACCTACCAAAACGGGTACTGGGCGCGGTGGCCGAATCGGTAGAGCGCAGGCCTCACGTGCGGGAGATCGCGAGTTCAGTTCCCGCTCGAGTCAAAGCAATGACTTAGAAAATTGATACTTGTCGCTTCCTAGAATGGTGATTAGGATAGGACAAGGACTGGCTAGCTCAGTGTCAGGATAATGTGACAGTAGCATATTAGGTCATGGTGCCAGTGGCCTGATTTCCCAGTGGGGGAGCACTATGAAGTCACCATGAGTGTGCACTGTCACAAGTCGGTACCCATCCAGATATGACATTAGATGTTGCGAGGATGTAAAACCTAAACAACCAACCAACCAAAACGGGTAGCAGGTGGTCAATTCATTTGGTGCCGTGCGTGAATATGGCATTGGAGTCGATCAATCAATCAATGAACTCATTGAACTTACTTGCAGACTGAGTTTGAGTGTGTCGCTCTCACTGACGTGTTTCATTTCAAAGATGTGCCGCTTGCCCTCCAGTTGTCGGTGTTGCCCGGACATGATCACCCCCTCTCCCTTGTTCATCGCATCCGTGTGCTTCAGCCTCGTCACGCAGTTTCGCGCAATTCCCTCAATCTTCGACTCGAAGAAGAACCTGCCAGTGTACTCATCGAAAGACAGCTTGTGGGTGCGCGCTGTCAGACGTACATCCTCGTTCTTGTCCATTGTGACCTTTTTACCACCACCGCCGCCACGTCGAGGCATTTGTTTCCCACTTCGTCCTGGTTCCCGTGCCACCTCCGCCAGCGTAACGCTATGCAGACAGCGCTCACTGATTCAGTCACTCGCCGCTAGGAGTCTATCGCCAGACTGGTCATGGTTCCATCACAATCAGACGCGGAAAGTGTCTCCGGAAAGTGGTGCCCGTCCGTATGTGCGTGTACTTCCGGTTTATATGTCAACAACAACAAAAATAACCTCGCCCGACCTTAACGACCGGCGCTATCAAGTCCATCTAATGCAGTTCACATGTAGATCCAGGCTATGCTTTGCAGTTGTTTGCGGTTGACTTGAAGGTTATTTTGGTTACACTCCACGAAGCACTCACCGATTTGTAAGTTACCGACCGAGCCCGTGCGGTGAATTAATGTTGCGTCAGGGTCAATGAGCCCATTGCACTTTTGTATGCGTACTTCGTGACTGGCACTTTGGAGGCGGGGACGTGGTACTGGTACTAGTGGTAGTGGCTCAGGCTGGTGAACCAATTAGACAGAGAGACAAGTGCAGCATTTCGCATCCAATAAAAACTACTTCGCCAATATGAGTTATGACTAAGCAATGCTGAGGACCGACCCCCCCCCCCCCCACACACACACACATTTTGCATATTTGTTTCCGCTGGTGACAGCAAAACAATGCACACGGCCATGAAGTTTGCCGATACGCGCAGGGCAAAACTTCGATTTGATTCAAAATGAATAGATTGTTTGTTGTTGTTTTACGTCCTAGCAACATCTAAGGTCATATCAGGACGGGTACCGACTTGTGACAGTGCTCACTCATGGCGACTTTATAGTGCTGTCCCACTGGGAAACCAGGCCGCCGGCTCTCCTAATAATGCCGAGCGCCTGGCTAGGAAGCAACAAGTATCAATTTTTAAGTCATTGGTTTGACTCGACCGGGGTTCGAACCCACGACCCCACGATCTACCAGCACGGGAGACGGACGCTCTAACTCATTCAGCCATCCCGTCTGGTAAAATGAATAGAAATACATAACAATTTGGCAATTTGGCATAAACATGGATTCACACATGCAATATAATTTAAAAAATGGAATTCAAATGTCATGAAAACATTTAGTCAAGTGTTCTAATTGGCTTCATAATCATATGATGAATGATTGTAAAACAATCACTCCAAAACCACTCACAAACATGGTGCAAATAATCTAAGTTCAAACTGCACAATTCCAAATTTGATACATCTAGTATTAGGGAACCCTTACAGGCAGCAGTGCTTCAATATCATAGATTGGAGAGCACTAGACTGAAGATCTCATGGTACCTCGTTCAAATCCTGGTTTGGCAGCTTTCTTTTAACAAAAACAAACAAAAAACTATAAAAGATTCACATTAATTAATGTTTATTCACAGATGCATAAATATATTAATAGTAAAACAACACGCATACCCAATTTGATTAATTCCATCTATGGAATAATTGCCTAAATAATATCCAATATTATAGAGACAAAAATAAATGACAGAAACTCAAAAGCATCCAACTGTGCAACTTTAAGGAACGATTTAAAGGTTCCCTGCGTGAATGCGTCTAATTAGGAACTACGCACTGTTAAAGAAATCTTTCAGCATGCAACTAAAGAGTAATCACTGACTCATTTCTTCCACACACACTCGATCCTCCCCACCTGTACTGCACACCGTCAGACGTCCCATTATCCCACACTCAGCAGACGCTGTGTGCTCATAAGCCGTGTTCACACCCACAACTTTAGGCCGAACTAGATAAGGCGAAGTCGATGAGGCAAATTAGTGTCGTGTCCACACACGGAGTGGTTTAAGGCAGAAATCGATATCTGCGCATGAGCAAGTCCATACTAACCAGTGCCAGTTTCGGTTAGTCGATGTCGCCACGAGAGAGTGTGGGTTCGACCTAGATATGTATGGTCTGAATCGTATTGTTTTGGAACGATCAAAACTTCTGTTGGCCAGTGAAAACCTAAAAATAAATTATGAAAAAAATATCTGCACACCTCTAGCCGGTTCATAGATAAAATTATATTATATAGTGTGACGCGCTTAATCCGCTTCAAGTAAACTGCTACCATCCACACAAGCAAGGTAGTTCGCTTCATATAAGCTACCTCGCGACGCGGTTTACATGCGGCAAACTAGTTGAACCGAATCAGCCCTAATCCGCCTTAGCATCGCGTCCACAATGCGCATGTGAGCCGAACTAGACAAGGTGAACTAGTTGAGGCGACTTAACGCCGTGTGTGAACACGGCTTAAGGCAGCGTGCGTATGCTCAATCAATCATGTCATTTGACCGGAAGTTGTCAAGTGTGTCGGTGTTTTGTAGTGAAATATTCGTTGGTATAACCTTGGTTGTTGCCGTTAATTGGGGGCTTTTTAAAAATCCTAGAAACACCTAAGGATGATGTACACCAGAGGCTCCAGCAGCAACAGTAAATTGACGTAGTACTAGTAGTATTCCCTTCCACGCAGCAACAAATGCTTAAAGCTGCATAGTCCAACGAAATATCAAATTTTCAAAACCAAACCAATCATCTAGATTTGAATTTACATATCTAACTTAGATACTGATGCACTTATTAAGCATTTGTTTCTGCATAGAAGGCAATACTGAGTCAATTTAACAGAACCTGTTACTGCAGAAGTCTATGGTGTCAGAGGTTTGACAAGCTTGCCAAAACTAATTTTCCATGTTTGCACTAAAAATATCTCTAAAGTTTACCATTTAAAATAAAAGTAACTCTGAACTAATGTAAAGTAGATACTAGTGATCGATCTAATATATTTGTCTCAGAAAAAATACAGAAATTCAAAACCATCGGACTATGCAACTTTAATAAGAGCATCAGTATCAGTGCTACGGTCTAAGTTTAATATGTAGAATCAGATCCAGCTAAGTGTTTTGGTTTCGTAAAATCGGTGCTTTCATCGGACTATGTAACTTTAATACGTTCATGTAGTAGTACAAAGTGTGCCTTAAGGGGCTGTCACACTACGACGTATAGCGTTAGCGTATGCCGATGTATGCGCTTTTCAACCAACAGGTCGGCATACGGCATCATAGGTTATGTATACGTTGGGCATACGTTGAGTACGCTTGGGGTATGGCGGCATAGGTCGGCATAGGTCGAGCCACTAAACATATTTTGTGCATGTTCAAAATTTTCAACGTATGTCGCCATATGGTTCATATGTTTCTCATACGTCGGCGTACGTCGGCGTACGTCGACGCCGTTATGCACACGTTAGGAGTAGGCCGGGATAGGTTGGAACACGTTAGCCGTACGTTCATACAAACAACTTAATTTTCATTATTAATATATACATATATATATATATATATATATATATATATATATGAAGTTGGTAATTAAAAATAACTAACGAGATTATAGAAACTACGTTTGTAATGATTGAAATACAGACAAGAATGTGGGGGAGAACAAGTTGCGGACTTAAGTTAATGGTGCATCGATACTTGTCGCTGTGAACAGAATAATTATATTCTGATTGTAAGCCTATTTCCATTCGCGTTTCGCGCCCATTTGAATGCCTTAATCCACGCAGCTTGTGAATGCCAGTATGTATCCAAGACCGATGTATCCTATTGGCGTCTGCTGCTACAGAAATATTACCCGCTGTTTAAGCACTAGCGGATATAGAACGCATCATTAATCTGGCATTAATCTGACCAATGAGAGACCAGTTAATTGTTCAGACATCCTACTCATGAATGTATAGTATTAGTATCACCTGTCTTCAACGACACCCATGATCAGTGGACCCATGTAAATTGCGAACAATATTTCAAGGCAGGACATCAGCTGTATTAAGTCAATGTAGGTCTGGATGCAGAGTTATCCTTTGACGACAGGTACTACTGTGCAAGTATTAGCCTTACGAGTTCATATCGGTTCCGGTATGCAATGTAACAGACAGGTACCGACCATTGGATATTTACACGAGGTTATATCAGTTCCAGTATACAATGTAGCAGACAGTCACCTACATTGGATATTTATGCCAGGTTATATCAGTTCCGGTATACAATGTAAAAACAGACAGGTACCAGCCATCGGATATTTACACGAGGTTATATCAGTTCTGGGATACAATGTAACAGACAGGTACGGACCATTGGCTATTTACACGAGGTTGTATCGGTTCCGGTATGCAATATAACAGAGGTACCGACCATAGGATATGTACACGAGGTCATGTATAGAATACCTTATTTAATTAAACTCGTTTAAATAGGCTGCACCCAGACCACTGTTGTCCTGATATAGCAGGTGTCCTGTAATCGAATGAAGATACAACATGTTTGTAGCCTACATTTAAAAATTGTTCGCATATATGAGGGGCTCGCCGATCAGTAGGTGATGTAAGTTCGATGTAAGATGTAAGAACGATGTAAGTTCTTGCCCTTCCTCATAGCTTATAAAGTTATAGCGTCGTAACCAGAGTCAGTTTAATGTATTTGGGAGTTATGATTAAGTATATATACATGTCAGCATATGAGTGTGCTTGCTTGTTTTTTTAATTTTCTAGATATATATAAGGTCATATGAGGATGGTTACCAACTTGTAACAGTGTATACTCATAGTCACTTTATCATGTTTCCCCCGCTGGGAAACCAGACCATCAGCACCATGACCCGATATCCCACTTCTAGGCACATTATCCTGATACTGACCGAACCAGTCCCTATCCTATTAATGCCAAGTACCAGACTAGGTAGCGATAAACATAAATTTGTAAGTCATTGGTTTGACTCGATCCAGATTCGAACCCATGACCTCCAGCATGGGACGCCAGCCAGTGCTCTTACCGCTTCAGCCATCCCACCTGGTGTGTGAGTGTTTTTCAGTAATGAAAGCCCCAGTAACACTATGGCTGGTGGCCACTTGCGACCACTTTGAGACCAATTGCGACCAAAGAAACCCAGAGTCACCGGTGACCTCCATATGCAACCAAATGAACCTATGAAAATGGTCGCCGACCTCAGGGTACCATTTTGTTCACAAGGACGTTTTTAGTGCAGTAGCTGCAACCTCCTTATGACCAAAATGGTCGCAACCAGGTTGACGATCGCTGAATACCACTTTGTAACCACTTTGCGACCACATGTGACTACTTTGTGACCACTTGCGACTTCCTTGCGACCACTTTGCGACCACTTGGGACCGTTTTGCGACGGTTTTTTTTTTGGTTTGTGGTCGCAAACTGGTCGCAAGTGGTCGTTAGCAGTAGTGTGACTGGGGTATAAGTTATAAGTTTCCGCGTTCATGCTGTGCACACTATAACTGACGCGCGTTGCTTGGCCGCCTTCACAAAGGAGGTCTCTTACAGAAGAACTATTAATAAACGGGAATGGGAGATAAGCGGCTCAAACACATTAGCGAATCATGACTGCTTGTCGGCCAGATAAACCGCGCCGCCGCAAACACAACAATTAAGAGCTCGCTGGGACCCGGCTCACCAACATGTCGCCAACGATATCAACAAACAATAACAAAATAGTTAGTGAAACCGTCACCAGAACCGGAAGGGAGTACCGGGTCAACAAACTGCTCCCCACCGGAAGCGATGGCCGAATTGGTAGAGCGAAAGCTTCCCGTGCAGAAGGTCGGAAGTTCGAATCCCAGCCGAGTCAAACCGATGACATAAAAAATTGGAACTTGTTGCCAGCTAGCAAGCAACTCCGCATTAATAGGATAGGACAAGAACTGGTTATCTCAGGACCAGGATAATATGACTGTGGTATATCGGATCATGGTGCTGACAGCCTAGTCTCCCAGTGGGCAGCACTATAAAGTCGTCATGGGTGTGCACTGTCACAAGTCGGTACCTGTCCTCATATGGCCTTAGATGTTGCCAGGACGTCAAATTCCAACAATCAACCTGATATGACCCTAGATATTGCTAGGATGTAAAACAACAAAACAAGAAAACCACTTCCACCTATTCTCTCCCATTTTTCAGGAACCAGCAGATGTTGGATAGATAAAAAGCGATGACTGTAATATAGCAACTCATAGCTGGACGGAAGTACATAGTAAACGGTGTTGCTTTATACTCACATAATACATTGTATATCTCATACAAAATATGTGTTTGTACAAAGTTTCCATATTGTGAACGTCTATGAATATGCGGGTTCTGTGAATTAGACAACACACGGTACATATCCACGTGTTTCTCCCATCAAATCATGACATTTCGTAATAAACCTAGTTTTATAAGATTACACATTTCGTCTACAATAAGCTGCTGTTGTGACATTCAATGCTTTTTCCACAATAAGTTAGTCCCTTCCATATTAAACGTGGTGTTGTTGTCAGATCCAATCTTCCTTATATAATAAACATGGTTTTGTAAGATTCACTGTTTATTTCCTAATAAATATGGCTTAAAAGTGTAATCCGACAGTTTTGAGTTTCTGACATTTTCTGACATAAATACATGAGGTTGATCGTTATAACGTACCTTGAAGTAACTTTTATTTTAAATGGCTAACTTTTGGGATATTTGAAGGGCAACCATGCAAAATTTATTATGCCAAAACTCTGATGGCTTCTGCAGTATTAACACAATAACAGGTTATATTAAATTGGCTCGGCATTCCGTTCTATGTGGTGACAAATGTTTGATAAGTGCACCCCTATCTAAGTTACATATTGTAGTAGTCTGCACTGACCTCTCAGGCAAGTAACCACATAGACAGGTAGGCCTGGGTAGTGTGGTGATATCAGGGAGCCTAGGTGGTGTAATGGTTAGCACACTGGCCCGGAATGCAAAGAGATGTGTGTTCGAGTCCCACTCTAGGCACAATATTTCCCATTTTCATCACCCCCATGACACTGGTGCCATGACCAGGATCCTGTACAACCTATGCGCTGTACGGTTGTTGAACGTACCCTGTGTATGTATGTGTTAGTGCATTGCCTGTATGTATGTAATTGTAAGCATTACAAGACCTACAATTCCAGGGAGACGAATGTAGTAGTATGCACTGCCCTCTCAGGCAAGTAACCACATAGACAGGTAGGCGTGGGTAGTGTGGTGATATCAGGGAGCCTAGGTGGTGTAATGGTTAGCACACTGGCTTGGAATGCAAAGAGATGTGGGTTCGAGTCCCGTTCTAGGCACAATATTTCCCATTTTCACCACCCCCATGCCAATATGTAGAATCGAATCTAGATCACTATTTTGGTTTGGAAAATGTGACGTTTTCATCGGACTCTGCAGCTTTTATCAACGAATGTAGGCCCGCAGTAATTTTTAAAAAAAGGACCAAAAATATGCATCGTGTTGTAAGGTTCAATATCGCTTCAGTGACAAACTCGCCTCCCTATCTACAACTGCTTTTGAGTGTAATATAAACTATCAGTGGTGACACAACTGGAAAGATCCATAACTGAACTCTCGCCACGGAGGTGACAATGCATTTTCATTTCTCCAGATAGAAGCCGGCCTTTTCTTTCCGACAGGCCGTTAAATCACCGTCACTCACAGTGTCGTTGCGCTAACAGCGGTGGCGCCATCTAGTGAAAAGCGACGGAAGTACGAGCAGCACAGTCAGGTTGTAAGGTATCGCCACCAAGGGTCGCATAAGTGGAAGGGGCGGTACCGCCAGCCTCGGATTATTAGGACGCAAGTGAATCCATTTATCAGGCGTCTCTTCGTGCTATAAAAAGGCAATCAATGGCAAAGAGGTATCATGATATATGCTACACTTATGGGCCACCACACTAACTCTGTAATGTTGTCAGTTGGTGATTAAATAAATAGTTGATAACATGGCTACTACTACAGTACTAGGATCAATCATAATATTATGGTCTTAAAATTGATACTTGTCGCTTCCGAGCCAGGCGCTCAGCATTATTAGGATAGGGCAAGGACTGGTTGGCTCAGTGTCAGGATAATGTGACTGAGTGAGATGGGTTAGATGACCACGGAGGTGGTCATTTGCTGTCATTACTGGGGGCGGGGAGGCAGCCAGTGAAGCAGCCACGCCCACCTGTCAATCACAAACACCTCCTCCCAGGAGGTTCACACCCTAACAGCCAATCAGAGGCCCCCCTCCCACTCTCTTCCTCAAGCCTCTGCTTCCCCTTACCTCTCCACTCTTCCACTGACACTCGTCAGCTGCACATCTCTTTCTAAAAACGTACCCACCCACTACCTGCACTTGTCTCGATTAAAATAAACAATAATGAGACAAAATATAACAAAAAAACATTTAACATTACAAAAACTTGTAACTCAAAAATATCATTAGATGTGTATATCTTCATTTATGATTTATGACTATGTTAGATAAGATGATCCAATAATATCCACCTACTCGATCACTACTCATACCTTGATTGATGACACTACTCACCCTAATTGATTGACATTTTAATCATCACAAACCACTGTTTTATTTATGTCACTACTGCATTAACTTGCCCGTTCATAAAAAACAGTGTAGATATGTTGATGATCAAATTATCATTATTGCATAACTTCAAGCTCATGTCAGACTTCGCCTGTGGGCCAGTTCAACTGTGTACAACCTAAACCGAATCCGCCGCCGCCGCCGATTGTCTTGAGAATAAAGTTATGTTATTCCCACTCCTGCTTCCTCATTCCTCCCTGCCCATGCCAGTAATGATGAGGTCATGTTGCTGGCATCCTGGTGTCCCAGTGGGGCAGCACTATAAAATCGCTATGAGTGCGCACTGTCAAAAGTCGGTACCCGTCCTGATATGACCTTAGATGTTGCTAGGACGTAAAGCAACAAACAAACAAACAATCTTCCAGTTACTGCATACCTATAATAAACACAGCAACATGGAAGACCCAACCAGCGCGCACTCCTTTGGTCTGTGCTTGTTGGATGAGTGCAACTTCCAGAAACAACCCAGTGAGCCCTTCTCAGTGTAAATCAAATGCAATAGCAGAACTTTTGTACTCGGTTGGTTGTTGGAGTTTTACGTCCTAGCAACATCTACTGTGATATCAGGTTGGATACCGACTTGTGACAGTGCACACTCATGGCATCTTTATAGTACTGCTGAATGGGATACAAGGCCACCAGCACCATAACCTGATATCCCTTTCAGTCACACTATCCTGACACTGAGCCAACCAGTCCTTGCCCTACCCTAATAATGCCGAGCGCCTGGCTAGGAAATAACAAGTATCAATTTTTAAGTCATTGGTTTGACTCCTCTAGAGTTCAAACTCCACGATCTACCAAACCGGCAGATGGATGCTCAACTCAATCGGCCAACCCGTCTGGTCACTTTTGTGTTCAGACATAATCACACGTTTTATTTATGTATACCACAGGTTAACGTGTTTGAAGTATGTTTGAAATATACTATTCTTCCACCTATGTTTACATCACGTCATATTAGTAGTGTAAAGAATTCGAGAATTACTGTGAAATGTATTCTAGATGAAGAGCTTGTCATGTCCACCCAGTGGCCATATAATAGCTGGTTGGGTCGCCTCCTCTCATCGCTGTTTACCCGTCTCAGTTACTGTCCAATGAACTACTAGTACTAGAATACACGACAATCACACGGTGCTCTAGTAGAGCAGTATTTACAGTGTGCTGCATTAACTATTTTACTTACCATATAGTACACCTATCACACACATTATCTGCAAAGGGTGATATGATAGCTCCCTGCTATACCGGTATTCTGAGTTACGCTGTTCCCTCAGGAAGGACTGAAACTTTGATCCAGCACACCGGGTCACAGTATTATCAATCAATCAATCAATCAATCAATCAATCAATCAATCAATAGGATACAGCTTGGACCTGTTCAAGCAATCAATGGGTGACATCTTCTCGAAGAAGGTTGGCTGCAATGGACCTCCATCTCTTCCTGTCATTCGTTCCTCTCACGCATTCTGCATAGCTCATTGCTGTCCACTCAGTGATGTTGTCCATCCATGTTGTTCTCCTTCTCCCTCTTGGTCTTTTCCCTTCTATCTTCCCTTCCAATATTCTTCTCTGTGATTCCTGGTGTCGTATCATGTTAGCTGCTCGTAATTAATAGAAATCGAGACAGTTCTTCAGATGTGGTGGATTGTAGCAACTGTCACTGGCTTCAAGATATACACAATGCTTGACCAGTATGCATCCAGTCGGGACTTGAAACAGTTCACTGACTCTGCTGCTATGACACTCTCCGGCAAGTCAGTCCATAGGTCAACCCCACTAAAGCCGAAAAAGTTGTGTCACAGGTCCAGTCTGAACAGAACACCTTAGCTAACACTTAGGATATTACGCATATTAGCTAACACTTAGGATGTTATTTGTTTGTTTGTTGTTGTTTTACGTCATAGCAACATCTAGGGTCATATCAGGATGGGTACTGACTTGTGACAGTGTACACTCATGGAAACGTTTATAGTGCTGCCCCACTGGGAGACCAGACCACCAGCACTCAGTCACATTATCTTGACACTGAGCCAACCAGTCCGTGCCATATCCTAATAATGCCGAGCACCAGGCTAGGAAGCGAGAAGTATCAATTTTTAAGTCATTGGTTTGACTCGACGTGGGTTCGAACCCACGAACCCATGGGTTCGGATAACACTTGGGAAGTTAGGGTTGACACCACCCCAGACTCTATCCTTCATCATCGACTCTATAATTTAAACTCACTTTGCACCTATAACATATAAATATAACCATATACCCTCTGATGACCAAACTTGGAAAGATTCTTTGCCATACATTTGTTTTTAATATAGATTGTAGTGAATTTGTCCTAGCAAACATTCTATAGGAGATGAAATACCCACTTTGTGCACGTATGTGTGTTCACCCCCCCGCCCCCCCCCCCACACACATTTCAGTAGGTAAGCTTCAAAGCTGTGATCCACTGTTCTAGGTCGCAGCTTCAGTCCTTGTCTCAGGGACCAGCATAATTCGGAATCTAGTTATATTGCTCATCCCATCTCTACATTCCATACATGATTTGTTCAAATGCTACATAATTGCTAAGCCTGAAAGACCAATACCTAGGTGTTGACAAAAAAGGTAATTCAATTGAATACAAATTTGATACACAAAAAACCCCAGCCACAACAAACAAAATTACCCCAAAAGAAATGTTAATATTCATCTCGCCTAATTTGATTAGGATTAGCTAGTTACCTTTTATTAAATTAAATCTTTAATTAAAACGCCAAATTAAAATAGTGTTCGGTAAGATTGGTGCGAGGGCCGATGTTACTAACTTCGAAAGCGTTTCTATGCATTGAAATATCCACGTCCCTTGGGACAGGTCATGGGATTCGAACCCCATGTTCAAACTCCAGTCGCATCAAACCAATGACTTAAAACCTTATACATGTCGCTATGTAGTCTGGCGTTCTGCATTACTAGGATAGGGCAAAGCGTAGTGGAATTAGGAAGAGTAATTGTCCAAAACTGAAATTTCCTCCGCTTAATCCACGGATGTAATTACAAAATAAGTAAAATTGGATGTAATCATAGAACTTGGTGAAGGAATAAAACTGGAGGGGACTTGAAATTAATATTTCGCTCGTCGATAGTTACTACAATCTTGTCCACCCTTAAATGAAATATTTATTCCAAACTGTTTATGTTATCGTATTATTTTAGTGTTTTTATTATTGCTATATGATATAACTCATAAAAAAAAAAAATATGATGGATGAAATCAATGTAATGTTGTTGACCAACGAACCCATTTCCAACAGTTGTCACTGTTAATATTGTTCTGTATAAACCGATGGAAGCATCAATGTTAATATTGTTCTGTTTTAACTAGTAGGTTAGTGGGTTAGTAGGTTAGCAATGAGGGCAGGTTTGGTTCTATGAGCTAAGGCAGTAGGTTGCTTCTATGTAATGGCCCTGTCACATTACGACGCATCGCGCAAGCACCTGGCCAACGGCTAAAATTACTTTCAAACATTGAGATGCGTCAAACTTTTCGGCACTGGGGGCAAAGTTGGATGTATACATACTGTATACAAAATGTAATGAATGTATGCAGAACGCATGTCAGACCTATTGCTAGCATATGGCCATCATTTGTGTAGTGTATACATACCGTATACACAACATGCTGAATGTATGATGAACGTATGCAGAATGTAGGTACACCCTATTGCTAGCGTGTTTCAGCATATGAGAGCCTATCATATAATGTAGCAGAGCGTATGGCCAACGTATGGCCAATGTATGACCAGCAAATGGATTACGTGCCTCCCAGTGAAAAACGCTTGCAATACGCTCACGGTATGCTCCCAGAATGCCGGTGAATGTGATATACGTAATTCAATCGCCAGAAGTACGCCTTATATGTTACATACGTCAAGTCATGGTGGAGAAACATAAAACAAGCGTTATACATACAATAGATGTATGTTATCCATACGTTGTCAATACGTTGTCAATACGCGGACTGTATGTTTCCACTGGCTCCCCGTCTGACTGACGTAGGTCAACATAGCGCTACGTATGAACAAGGTTTGTCTAACACATCTCTAATGTACATCGATGTATGTCTAACATATACATAACGTACACCCAACGTAAAAGCCACACATTGTCAAACATCAAACGTTTTGTGCATGCGCAAAACTTTCACAACCCCTTGACGAGTGACACCATATAACACCGCATAACGATGAACATCAACGTACATCGACATATACCAACGTACGCATAATGAAGTGTAACATTTGAGTGACGCATATCGATGTACACCGATGTATTGACGCAAAATCACCTACATCGGCGCATGCTTGCACGATGCATTGTAGTGTGACAGGGCTATTAGCTGTACTATTATCATGGGTGAGTTGTGTGTACGGGAGAAGCTGCATTAAAATAAGATAAGATATGTTGCAATTCACAATTTGATGTAATCTGGTACCTAATTTATCTAGGAGAGGAGAGTTGGCTGATATTCACAGTTAATGTGTGGAAAGAATGTATCATTATTAAAGTAAGTATTTCTTGCTCTATAAATATATCTATATGAAGAGCTCGTTTCAAAAACGCAATAAGCGTCAATTCAAAATATGAGTTTACAAAGCCAATGCCAAGTTTGTAGATTGTGTTTTGGAAAAGAAGAGCTCTTTTCCAAAAGACGATCTACGAAATTGGCATTGGCTTTGCAAACTAATTTTTTTGGATTGGCGCTTATTGCGTTTTGGAAAAGAGCCCTTCATATAATATATATATATGTATATATATACACACATATATATACAAGAATATATCAGTAATGCAAATTGGGATAATGTCATATTCATATATATATATATGTATATATATATATATATATATATATATATATATATATATATAAGTCCACTACGACAGAAAGGTAACCAAAACCATAGTTGGGCTGAGTACTGTTTTATTAGTTCTCTGGCGGAACTAGGAAAATATGCCCACCTACAAAAATGAAAATTAGCGCATATATATACAAGAATATATCAGTAATGCAAATCGGGATAATCTCATATTCATATATATATACACACATATATATACGAGAATATATCAGTAATGCAAATCTGATAATGTCATGAGGTGATCCATATTCCACGCAACATGGCGGGAATTCCACCCCTTCCAAACCACCCACCCGCACCCACAAACTTAACCATGCAAAGGTCTGCAATCAAACAGACCGGAAATGATTCTAACTGACAGCTTTATTTCAATTGACCCCCATGAACATTAACTATTGAAGCCACTCTGTGACCAAATACCCATGAAAAGACGATAACCTTTCTTTTAGCGGCCTTAATAATGTCGAGGGGTTGGTCCAAACAAAAGAAACAGTCTGCCTCGGGCCGGATCAACTCTCCACTTCTGCCATTCCATGGGTAGTGTCCTAACCATGAGGCTATCTAGGTTCCCTGATGCAATCACTGTATTCATGTCTACCTGTCTATGTGGCTTCCTTTGCTGCTTCAGAAATATCACCCGCCGTGAATATGGTCTATGCTGCGGACACGGCGTAAAGCAACCACCAATCAATCAATCCTTTGCTGTCATTTGACATGGATCTAACCTTTTCGGAAAATGACAGAAACTCAAAACCATCGGACTATGCAACTTTAACCAGTAGTCTGGTCTGTTAGGGGAAGAATTGTGCAGATTTGTCTACAAGCATGAAATTTGGCACACTTGTAGTTTGTGACCTGCTGAATTCAAATCTGCCGGGAGCCAAAGCCAATTCTCAATGGGGGTCGCCATTTTTGGACAATTAAAAATGGCCGCCACAGCATTTTTTTTTTACATTACATTACAAATCAAAACACTTTGCTAGGTTTTTGGACCTCAGGGATTCTAAATCTGATGTCTGTTTGACAGTAGCCTTGACAGTAAATGCCATATTGGAAAATCCAATATGGCCACCTGTAAAAATCAAATTTTGCATAACTTTGACACTTTTAGTCATAGAATCACAATCATAACCTCTATTTTGTAGGTTTTGTATATCAAGGATTTCAAATTCTTCCCCTAACAGACCAGACTACATAGCATTCGGCATAAGCTGCTATATTGGAAAATCAGAAAATGGTGGCACGAGCAGTGGTCAAACAGTTTTCCCAGGATGGAGTTGTGCTGGCCACAAACATCCGTAGTGGGGTCTTCGTGACCTTTGATGTAGACAACTTGGATAGCAACAACCAAGGTAACTTCTCCCGGGATGAGTTCCATGGGACAGCAATCAGCATGACAAACCACCTGTCTTGGGACAACCAAGGAGTACAGCGACCCTCTATCCAGCTGGATCCTACAGACAATTCTGTACCACAACTTCCTGAATCCTACGCAGTGGTTCAGCCAGCTGAATTCTCAAGCAATGATTTGCATGTACCATGTACTCCAGGTCTCAATTCTCGGCCATCTCATAATCTGCTACACAGAGCCAAAGTCAAGGATGATTCCTGGATGGCACAGGTGTCCATAGTGCTTAAACAGGACACATTGCCAGAAGGTGAATTCATCACCTGGTCAGGCTACAACTCCCAACTCATGAGTGGCGACTCTGTGAAACCTAAGGCAGTGATAGGGGTTCTACCTCTGTTCCCTGACACAGCAGGCACACCTTCTATGATGAAACATGCAATGCATCTCACAATGCAAGGCACAGAGGCCCTCAACCCTGGTCAAACTCCTGTGCTAGGTGGTGACCAGCCTCTGTATGCCATCGCTAAGCAACTGCAGTGGTCATTCCCTGACACCATGGGGGAAGATAAGCTGGTCCTGATGATGGGCGCTCTACACATAGAGGGCAAAATGCACCTGATGATTGGTAAGTTGCCGTGAGACTCTGGGTGGAGCAACATTCTTACTCAGGCGCAGGTCCTCACATCTGACCGTGCCCAGTCTGTGCTTGATGAGCATCATATAGAGCGCACTCGCTATGCTCACCAGGTCTCTGTCATGGGTCTGTATCTCCTCAGACAGAAGTCATACTCCAATTACTGCTCTGGTGTTGAGGGACCACCTGAGTCTCTAGAGATGTGGGCTCAAAGGTCCAGAACTCACAATCCCATGTTCATGTTCTGGTCTACCATCGTGGACCTGGAGCTCCTAATGTGCCGATTCATCCGTTCTCTCCATGAGGGAGACTTCCTGCTGTATGTGCAGGTTTGTGATGAGCTGTGCTCCTGGTTCCATGTGATGGGCCACACAAACTATGCTCGTTGGCTACCAGTGCATGTACAGTACAACTTTACTTATTCGCTATTATCATGATGGAATATCACTATTTCGAGTCTGTATACATGTGTATCTCGAAAGACCCTATGCTCTAAGAGTTATTTACGGCCCAATCAAGGCTGAGGGTCTCTCATTAAAGGCCCAGTCAGACCTTACCATACTCAGTACCGGACACCACCGGACAAAGAATTGTCTCGTCCAGTGGTGTATGGTGTCGAACTGTTGCAACGGCCGCCAGACGAAACGGAGGTAAACGGTCGAGAACCGGATGGAAAACGAGTGTCAAACGGATGGACCGGACACCAAATGGACACCAACCGGACACCAAATGGACACCAACCGGAGACCAACCAGACACCTACCGGACTCTTCACGGACGTGCCAATAACCGACGGACCGAATTCCCTCAGCACCGTCAACAGACTCTTCAGGATACAAACCGGACACCTAACGGATGAGTAACGGACATGAAACGGACAAAATTGACAAAATGGACGTAAACCGGACACCAACCAGACACTAACCGTACACGTCTGTCCAGCGGTGTCTGGTACAAGTTTTGAACATGTTCAAAACTTGTACCGGACACCGCCAGACACCACTGGAGATAGAACGGACACGCCGGATAGGTACCATATATAAACCGTACATTACTGTACTTCACCGGACAGTGTCCGGTTTCTGTCCGGTTCCTCAATCTGGTGAGGTCTGACTGGGGCTTAAGTTATGACTATTAGTTTAATACAGTCGTATTGAACCTCTTCATCTGATGGAGTGCCATAATACCCCTGTCACACTACGACGTAACGAGCCAACGTAAGTCTGACGTGGTCACGTTTCGTCATTACATTGACATACGTTGGGTTACATTATGATGACGTCAGAATGATGTTAGACTGATGCCGAGCTACGTCAGGTTACGTCATGTTACGTCGGCGCACGTCAAGGTTTTGAACCTGTTCAAAACTTTTGACGTAACTTGAACTTAAGGGTTTACATTCGCCATACGTTCTGTACACGTTTGGCGAATGTCAATGACGTTAGACGGATGTTAGTCAAATGCTGCTCACTACGTTCCACTACATTCCACTACGTTGACCCACATTAAAGCCGGTGGAAACGTCCACGTGGCGTAATGGGAACATCAGTAGAACATCAGGAGAATGTACGCCGAACATACGTCCAACATACGTTCAGCATTTCGCCACCGTGTCATGACGTATGTAACGTCATATAATGTAGTGCAACATAGTTCTGACGATGGAATAACGTACATAACGTTCCGTGAGCATCATTACATTTTCCTCTCTCATTGAATGATGCAATCACTATGCTTTACCGACGTTACGCTCTCGTCAACTATGCTGCATCCACGTTCAACTTGTGCCCAAATTTGCATACTACGCCGAGAAGTTCGACGTTTTTCACGTTCTCCCTACGCTGACGTTGTTATGTCGTAGTATGACAGGGCCTTAAGGCTGGTAATGTTTACACAGTTAAATTATAATAGATAGGCTTTCTCTATAGAATAGAACCAAAACATGCTTAGACTCATCAATCACTAATTATAGGTTATACAGAAGCAGTTCAATGCAATAAAGCCCCCCCCCCCCACGGAAGTGTAACTATGCCTAGATTGACTAAGAGTGAATTTGAATCCCTTTGACTAGGCGTTATGAACTATGCTATTCCATCTATCCCTTCCTTTCATGACCCCACAGAATTGGCTACTTGATCTCCAATCCAGTATGGAGGGATTGATCTCTCCAGGACACATTGCATTGAGCGTCCGATAGCTATTCTAGGAAGTTAGAAGTGCAATGTAGTAAATATCCTATAACATGTACATTTTTATTAATATACATATGGAATATTCATGTAAGGAACGCACGCTAAAATCACGTGACTAGATATTTAAAGTGTTAGTGTATTTTCCCCGGAATGGCAGGAATATGGGCTTTAATCCCACTCTAGGCACCACATCCGGTCATGTTTGAAACTCTTCTCAAAACACTGGTTCCGTGCCCAGGATGCTCCACATGCAGAGTGTTGTAAGTTCAGTAAGCATGCACCTGTGTGTTGTAATGTAAGGACACTACCCATACATCAACCTGGGATAGCTATCCATTTAAGGCACGCGCTAACGGGGTAGCAGTGTAACAAGTTTCCCTCACCTTTTTATACCCCAGTCACACTACTGCGTTTGACCACTTTGCGACCATAAAAATGGGGTGGTCGCAAATGAGGTTACAAGAGGTCGTAAATTGGTCCTCAATGGTTGCTGATATCCTTGCAACCATTTTTGTCACAACCACTTTCCAGCAACTCCACTAAAAACATCCCTGCGACCAGAATGGCCACAGAGAAGTCAGCGACCAAGGAGGTCACAAGGAGGTCACAAGGAGGTCACAAGGAGGTCGCAGAAGACATCGCAAATCACATATCACACATCACACATCGCACATCGCACATATCACATCACAATCACACACCACACATTGCATATCGCAAATCACACATTGTAATCGCACATCGCACATCATCGCATATCACATGTCACACATCTCACACATCGCACATCGTATATCGCACATCACACATCACATATCGCACATCACACATAGCACATCATCATATCACACGTCATACATCTCATCCCATATAACACATGGCACATCGTATATCGCACATCGCACATCACACATCGCATATCCCACATCGCACATTCCACATCGCACATCGCACATCGCACATGGCACATCGCATATCCCACATCACACATCGCACATGGCACATCGCACATCGCACATCGCACATCGCACATTGCACATCGCACATTGCACATCGCACATCGTATATCGCACATCGTATATCACATATCGCACATCACACATTGCACATTGCACATTGCACATTGCACATCGCACATCGCATATCTCACATCACATATCGAACATCGCACATCCCACATCGCACATCCTGCATCCCACGCCCCACATCGCACATCGCACATTGCACATGGCACATGGCACATTGTATATCGCATAAGATTTTTTTCACGTGTATACAATGCATCGCTTATAAAAATCGCACAATGCGCTCACATAAACACAGGCGGTCGTCGACAAAGCGGACAACCGGAAGTTGTCAAAGATGGCCGAACACTGCCGGCACGAGGCTGGGTTAGGAGGGCGGTGAGTCGGCCCCTACCTGCATGCCTGACGGGTATGCTGGGACATAACTCACAGTGGGGCGAGAGGTCACCATACATGGCCCTGCATGTTTCATATCTACCGCGACCTGCTCGACGGGGCCACGTTTACCATCAATTCACATACCTTAAAGGTGCATAGGCCGATGAAATTGAAACCACTCCTGGACCAATTGCCCGGACTGTCCCGGACAGCCCCAGATAAAATCGCTATTTTTGTCGTTTTTGCCCTCACACCTACCCGGATGAGCCACGGACTAGCCCCGGACCAGAGGCCGAATCGCCCCGGACTGAGCCGGACCACATAGACAGTCATAGCAAGATACCAATAAGCCCATGGCCTCGGATCCAGCTTACCCCTCCTGATATGACCTTAGAGGTTGCTAGGACGGTAAGCCCCAAACCAACAAACAAACAAACAAAAGATAGCTTTAAACACTCACCACCTCGAGTCACCCATGCCTCAAGTGACACATTCCTTACACGCGGTATATGGCATGCGAATGCGAATGCGGCAAAAAATCAAAAAGCATCTAAGTCAATGGGGGTGATTCCATGCATCCGAATGCGAATGCGAATGCGAATGCGGCAACTGAATCAGTCCATGTAGCCATCGGTGCGGCATGTGAATGTGAATGCTGCTGCGTTTGCCATAGAAAACAGTGGTAGAGAAACCTGACACTATGTGTGGGTGTGGGTGTGGGTGTGGGTGTGGGTGTGGGTGAAAGGACCCAATCCATTCACATGCCACATGCCACATGACATGCCGCATTCGCATTCATATTCGCATGCGCATACCACGTGTAAGGAATCCTAGCTTAAGGCAAGAACCGCTTTAACGCTGGTTCCACACATGCGATGAATGTGTAACTTTTGGTGTTGGTGATAAGTTCTGATTATTTATGTCGTGTGCGGCCGTGGGCAATGTAAGAGCTGCTAGAGTCACGGGGCGGGAGGTTGGGGGGGGGGGGGCCCCCTGGGAGAACGGCATTTATTAAAGCGGCCGCATGTTGCAGAAGGCCCCGCGGCGGCTGTCCCCAAACCAATGCTGGGGACCAGTGTGGGTAGGTGGGTTGGGGGGGGGGGGAGGAGGAGGTAGAGGGGGGTCTTAAAGGTCAACTAACACGATCGACGCTAGTTTAACTACTCACAAATATACAATTGGTTGGTAGTTGGAGTTTTACATCCTGGCAACATCTAAGGTCATATCAGGACAGGTACCGACTTGTGACAGTGCGCACTCATGGCGACTTTATAATCAGGCCGCCGGCACCAATGACCTGATATCACACTCAGTCACATTATCCTGACACTGAGCTAACCAGTCCTTGCCCTATCCTATTGATTCACAACGAAGGAGGAACAGAGGCGGGGGTGGAGAAAAAACCATTTTATTCAATAATAAAATGAGGGCAATGACAATGAGGAAAATCGGAGAGGAACATAGGTAATCATACATAGTAATATCTGACAATCAAGAGGGACATAGGTAATTTTATACATATTAATCAGAATCAAGGACAGGACCTGCTGGCGTGGCGAGGTCATCTGGGGAGAATCAGTGGGGAGGGAGGAGCCCCGAAGAGCCCTCCACCCTAGGAAGAGAAAGGGAAGGGGGAAAAAAGGAAAATAAAAAGGAAAAAAGAAAAAGCAGGGGTGTGTGGTTGGAAAAAGTGATGGCTACTGGAGGAGGGCAGGAGGCGGAGTAGCTGGAGGCAGCGGCGGGCTCGGTTATGAGGGGAGAGCCCGGGGGGGGGGTGACGTAACCCGGGAGGAAGATGAGAGCTGGGAAGGGGGGGGGGGGGAGGTCGTCCTCCTCCGCCGCGAATCAACCGCAATGCAAGCATTACGTCCGATAAGCAACGAAGGAGGAACAGAAGTGGGGGTAGAGAAAAATACATTTTATTCAATAATAAAATGAGGTCAATGACAATGAGGAAAATCGAGTAGGAACGTAGGTAATCATACATAGTAATATCTGACAATCAAGAGGAACATATGAAATTTTATACATATTAATCAGAATCAAGGACAGGACCTGCCGGCGTGGCGAGGTCATCCGGGGAGGATCAGTGGGGAGGGAGGAGCCCCGAAGAGCCCTCCACCAAAAGTGAGGAGAGGGCGCGACACGGCCCCCGGGGAGGGGGGGGGGGGGGGTCGTCCTCCTCCGCTGCGAATCAACCGCAATGCAAGCATTATGACCAATGACGAGCGCCAGGCTAGGTTTTTGGTTTGTTGTTGTTTTACGTCCTAGCAACATCTAAGGTCATATCAGGACGGGTACCGACTTGTGACAGTGCACACTCATGGCGACTTTATAGTGCTGTCCCACTGGGAAACCAGGCCGCCGGCACCATGACCTGGTATCCCACTCAGTCACATTATCCTGACACTGAGCACACCAGTCCTTGCCCTATCCTAATAATGCAGAGCGCCTGGCTAGGAAGCGACAAGTATCAATTTTAAAGTCATTGGTTTGACTCGGCCAGGACTCGAACCCACGACCCCACGATCTACCAGCACGGGAGACGGACGCTCTAACTCATTCGGCCACCCCGCCAGGCTAGGAAGCGACAAGCATAAATTTGATAAGTCATTGGTTTGACTCGACCAGGGTTCGAATACAAGGGTAGAATGGTTCCTTAGTTTGTCCTTTGTGAAGCTACTAACTGGCTGTTATTTATGAACAATTCTATGGCTAATGTACATATTGACAGCTATCCAGTCGAATATGCTTACTTTATTTTAGTATTTTTTAAAGATGTATTCACTGGGAATTATTTATTTCTTATTCCTAATGTTGCATAGTCCGATGATTTTGAGTTTCTAACATTTTCTGAGATAAATATATTAAGTTGGTCGTTATAAATCTACCTTACGTTAGTTTGAAGTAACTTTTATTTTAAATGGCTAACTTTTGAAATAATTGAAGTGCAAATACACTAAATTAATTTTGGCAAGCACACCAACATTCTGACACCATAGGCTTCTCCAATAACAGGTTCTGTTAAATTGGCTCAGTGTTCCGTTCTATGTGGTGACGTAGCACGGTCTAAAACTATTTAAAATCTTGACATGTAACTACTTCGAATACACTATTTTCTTTAGTTTGTCTGTTTTGAAACTTGAAACTATTTACTGGCAGTAAATCATGATCGTATCTAGGAACATATGACATACTGATACATAGGTAGTCGAATATGCTTTCTTTCTTTACTTTGTCTTATTTTCAGCGTTAATATTTCTTATTTTGGCGAATGCGACTATGTGTAATATCGGGTCATGGTGCCGGCAACCCTAGCTCCCAGTGGTGCAGGACTATAAAGTCGCCATGAGGGCACATTTTCACAAGTCGGTACTCATCTTGCTATGAACCCAAATGTTGCTAGGATGTAAAACAACAAACAAACAAACAACAAACTACCACCGCACTAGTATCCACATACACACACACACAAACGCTTTCTCATATGCCACGAGGTGGCACCACTCCCTCTCCTCCTCCCACTAACCCCCCCCCCCCCCCCCCCATCCGTCCCTCACTGTACGATTACGAGTAATGGCCTGCCGGCCGCCTACCGCACCCTGGCGGGGCTTTCGGCGTCCTTTCACGACTCCTCTTTGGCCGGAAGTGAGCTGAATGCCCGCAGTATGGGCAGGGCTCACCCCAAGTCTCGGGGCATGCGCGGGAGCCGGTGTAGTAAGTTCAAAACATTACCCCGCAAGAACACTATGGTAGTGTTTTCAACCTAGGTTCAAAACACTATGGTAGTGTTTTAAACTTAGTTAAAGGTAGGTTCAAAACACTACTGTGGCCATGCTCTAAACACTATCTTGTGGTGGGTTTGATCGACCCGGCTGCTGGTTGGTGTTTCACATGGAAACACATACGGCTATATCATGCATGAGACGGGTGAGCGTGAATACACATCGATATGGGATTGCTATGAACAGGCACACATCATCGTCGTCCTCATCGCCATCGTCGCACATCTTTCACAGTCATATATACATTTGTGCATATAATATAGCATCTGTTTAGCCGGGGAACAGCCAGCGCACCAAGTGGTGGGTTTGGTCATTTTGATTACACAGTACAGGCTGAGTGAGCCGTCTTGGTATTATAGGGTCTTTGTATAAACATAGACACTAATGAAGTCTGTACTAGACTACTAAATGACTGAAACGTACAATCCTCCAAGCATTGTTTATCCCATCATTACTAACAACCTACTTACTCAAACTACTTCATGTAGTCAAAAAACACACCTGAGGTATTAACCTTTTAAGCATAACCCTACAAGCTAACCACACTCTATCTAACAGAATAAACAAACCATTCTACTAACACTCACTCCATCTCAAAATGTTAACTCCAACAACATGATAGTTTTGCAATTCACAATGTAGTAGGCATACAAACCTATGAAGGGAAACTGCACCTAACCACTCCGTAATGTAAAGGTCTAATCAATACACATGTATGTATCAAGTGTGTATGAATACAACATATAACTGCTATTTTTTTATGTGAATTGTCAAACTATACCATTGAATGTTTGATATTGTTATTTCAGCTGATTTGGGCTAGCTGCTGATGACAATATCAGACTACATATGCATATATTGTAAATAACTGTATTGTCACATGGCTGGAAGACCAGTGCCATGGCGCTGACAAAAGACTTTATTCAATGAATAAACTATATTTACAAAAAAAAAGTTCAAAAGACTTCCTTTAAGTTTCAAAGCACTACTCTCATGGTGCTGGCAGCCTGGTCTCTCACAAGTCAGTACCCGTCCTGAGTTGACCATAGATGTGTCTAGGATGTAAACAACAACAAACAATCAATCAAGCACCACAGCATGGTCAGCATATCAATATGTACCAGTAGGTTACATTTTGCGGCATTACAGACCAGACGGGATGGCCGAATGAGTTAGAGCGTCCGTCTCCCGTGTTGGTAGATCGTGGGGTCATGGGTTTGAACCCTGGTCGAGTCAATACCAATGACTTAAAAATTGATACTAGTTGCTTCCTAGCCTGGCGCTTGGCATTATTAGGATAGGGTTAGGACTGGTTGGCTCAGTGTCAGGATAATGTGACTGAGTGGGATATCAGGTCATGGTGCTGGCAGCCTGGTCTTCCAGTGGGGCAGCACTATAAAGTCACCATGAGTGCGCACTGTCACAAGTCAGTACCTGTCCTGATATGACCTTAGATGTTGCTAGGACGTAAAACAACAAACAAACAAGCGGCATTACACTTACAGCCCCCACTGCCGTGTTATAATAGTGTTTTGAACTTGGATAGCGTTTTGGACGTATGTAGGGGTAGTGTTTTGAACTTAACAGGAGTGTTTTCAACAAAAGTTGAAAACACTACTGTAGTGTTTTGAAGTTAGGTTGAAAACACTACCGTAGTGTTTTCAACGGGGTAGTGTTTTGAACGTCCTACACCGGGCCTAATATGACCGTGGTCTTCTTGGAAATTAGCCCGAAAGCGACGAGGCTTCTTTTGGCGTTGACGGGCAGCTCATTGGCGGGTTAGCGCCTCGGGGCTTCACCGGATGTCAGTGGATGCCGGATGGTACGCGCGCATGCGTGGTGAAGCGCGCGCGCACACCGGATATGGGGCCGGAGTTGTGGGAGATTTCTGCATTCTGCACTGGCTATTAGCTGTTGCATCATGTGTTCCTTGGTGCATTGTGGGGGTATTATAAATAGCAACATTTCTCGGCGTGTGCGAGTGTGTGCGCATGTGCGCATGTGTTTGCGCGCGTGTGTGTATCTATACTGATGTGCGCGTGTTTACATATGTGCATGCATACCTGTGTGAGTACCTGTTCATATGCGTGTGTTTATATGCATATTATTTATTTATTTATATTTATATTTTAATGGGGTGTCTATGCTGTCCATGACATATAAGCTCGGGTGATCGGACTTGTTATCGGTTTGATTTTCTTATAGTTATTATTTCTGATTAGTAATTCTGTTATTTTTGTTTGTTTTTTCTTGGTAATTGTTTTCCTTCTACTCTATTCCGAGACTAGCCTACTCTATTGACATATCAGAGGCTTGTATGCAATAGATGCTTGGTATATGGCTGATATGTGGTTTTGTTGATATCTGCTGAGTTTTATGGCCTGGACACCTTCCACGAGCTGTCCAGCTGGTGGGCCGTGACATATCACATGCCCCGCTTGGTCACAGTTCAGTGGTGGTTTCCTGGTTTTACTTTTTGCGTGCATGTGTACGTACATATGTGTGGGAAAAGATTATCCGCATGCATGGGCATACATGTGAGCATGTGTGCATACATATGTTTTCATGTGTGTGTATATATGTGTGTATATATGTGCGTCCATGTGTGCCTACATGTACACGTCCATGTGTGTGTACATACATGTGCACATTCATGTGTGCATGCATGTGTGGATCCATGCATGTGTGCATATATGTGTGTACAGGTGTGCATGCATTCGTGTTTTCATTATGTGTGTACATGTATGTGAATACATATGCATACACGTGTGTACATATGCATACATGTGTATGCATGCATGTATCCATTATGTGCGTACATGTATGTGAAAATATATGCATACATGTGTGTACATATGCATACATGTGTATGCATGCATGTATCCAATATGTGCATACATGTAGGTGAATACATATGTGTACATGTGTGTAAAATATGTATACATGTGTGCATATATGTGTATTCATGTGTGCATACATATGTGTACATGTGTGCATACACATGTCCATACATGTGTGCACCAGTGGTGTGAAGTGTAGCAGAGGGCAGCACTAATAACTATCAACATTGCAGTCTGCAAGAAGAAGGCATTAGTACTAATAGTAGTGGGGTTTGTTAATGATGGCGGGTATTGCTTTGAAAAGCATTAGAACTGTGTCTGCTTCGTGGAGGAGCTGGCGCCCATCACACATCTTCAGCAGCCCCATCCACCCACCCACCCCCAACCAGACTGGACTCTCCCACACCTCCACGACTCAGACAATCAGCACCCTCTGTAAGGACTCATACAAACCTGCTACTCGCATCCCTAACCTGCACCACTCTTCCGCCGGAAACTACAGTGCAAACAATAAGCAACTTTTCCTACCCACCCACCCTTTCAAGATTTGTTCAAATTTGTAGTTTTCCTCGTCTTCTACTTCCTTGTCTTCACAGGGCTTTGAGGGACCCTCCTCGCCCTTCCTCCGTTTCTCACAACAAACCTAATGTCCCCCCCCCCCCCCATTCGCTTCGATGGAGTTATTTGCTAGGCTGGGTTGGGGTCTGTTTCAGGTCTAGGATCTGATAGTGTTGGGTAAACATAGCGTCTGCCTGAATAAACAAGATCAGTCCGATCAAAGCGCGTGTTGTCGGTACTGCTGGTCTCTCAGAAAGGACTGAAGCTGGGACGCAGCACGCCGGGTCACAGCGACAGCTTACATGGCGGAAGTTAGGAAAGGTAGTGAAAACCGATACAACATGATACATCAAGTGGTATTTTATCAAACTTAGAATATTTCATGGATAATTTATACTGTAATTGGCATTCGAAACAAATGTACGGTAATAACCCTACCAAGGTTTGTCATCAGGAACCATGTGGAGAGCGGGACGTAGCTCATGTGGTTGAGTGTCCACCTGTGAAGGTGTGGGTCATCCGATCGAATCCTGCTCAGTGGACCCATTTGCAGTCTGGGCTATTTTTCATTCCAACCAGTGGTCCACAACTGGTTCATCAAAAACTGTGGTATGTGCTGTCCTGTCTGTGGGAAAGTGCATATAAAAGATCCCTTGCTGCTTATTGGAAAGGGTAGCCTATGTGGCGGCAGCAGGTTTCCTCCACAAAGAAATGACCATACTGTTGACGTCCAATAGCCGATGATAAAAATCAATGTGCTCTAGAGGTGTCGATAAATAAACTCTTTTTTCCCCCCGGAACCATGTGGGTTATTAGGTGCAAAGCGACCAAGGGATTTTAAAGCTCTCACAGCACATAGACATTGCATGAGAGCAACTGGCCTTTGATGACGCTGTAAGTTATACACAGTGGTGGAAATCCAAATTGGCAGAGGTGGGGGCATGGGGAATCGAACCACCAACCTTTAGATTAGGAGTCCGACCTAGAAAAAAGTCAGACACTCTCACCAGTGCTACCCGGCATGTCAGGTCACAGCTTCAGTCCTTCCTGAGCGACCAGCGGAACTGGGAAACCCGTATTGATCTGTTCATCAGGTAACAGAGCCTCCCGCCTCCCTCCTGAGACCCATCAGGCCTTAGTTCAATCCTGCCCGATTGATTACCAGATCTGTTTTGTGTGAGGCCCTTTGTGAGCCGGCATACACCGAGAGATGGAGCCAGACCAACACCAACACCAGCACCAGCACCAGCACCAGCACCAGCACCAGCACCAGCCACCACTGGCCCCATTAGATAAAAGATTCACCCCTATCCAGAGAAGGGTGGGTGGGGGGTGGGGTGGGGGGGGGTGAATGACAACCCTGATTAAATCCGAGCAAAAATGGCCAAGGACTGGTTGATAATGTGACTGAGTGGGATATCAGGTCATGGTGCTGGCAGCCTGGTCTTCCAGTGGGGCAGCACTATAAAGTCACCGTGAGTGTATACTGTTACAAGTCGGTAACCATCCTTGTGAGACCTTAAATGTTGCCAGGACGTAAAACCCCAACTAAGCAACCAACATCTAGTGGGCTGTTCAGTGGCCCTGTCACAGAGAGAGAGGCAGTGCTGCGGGAGTAACTAGAGCGCCACCAACCACCACCGGCATCGCCACGAACCCCTCATGGTGTTTTATCTCTCACTGTCAGAGGATGCAAGGTTCAGTGGCATATAATCCGATAATTCTGAGGTTTTACCATCTCACTTTAGATAGATATATGTTAGGCTTATCATTATAGTCATTGATCAATGGAAGGCGATAACAATGCGATTGGTTGAGTCTGGTTTGTTGTTTGTTTGTTGTTGTTTTACGTCCTAGCAACATCTAAGGTCATATGAGTCTGGTAAACCTTGGCTGATACTGTCAATAGCACTCTCCTAGATTTTAATTTTTTTTTTTTTTTTTTTTATATTAAAAGCAAACATCCGGCAGGTGGTGATATATGCTGGGAGGCGGTCGCCACTAGAGTGGTAGGTGGCGCCCCCCTACTCTGACCAATGTGAGTGGAATGTTAGTGAGGGCTCGTGGAATTAAGGCCACGCAGCACGGCTCCGTCGGTAATAATATTAATATAGGCATAATAAAATACATGACACATAACCTTCATTACTGTAGTTTGAAGTAGCTTTTATTTTAGAGGGTTAACTTTTGGAGATATTTAAAGTAAATCCTACACAATTAATTTGATCATGCACATCGCATTGCATGACGTCACGGGCTTCAGCAATGACCGGTTCTATTAAAGCTGCATAGTCCGATGAAATATCAAATTTTCAAAAGCAAACTAATTATCTAGATTTGATTTTACATATCGAACTTAGATACTGATGCACTTATTAAGCCTTTGTTTCTGCGTAGAAGGAAATACTGAGTCAATTTAACAGAACCTGTTACTGCAGAGGTTTATGTTGTCAGAGTTTTGCCAAAACTAATTTTCCATGTTTTTTTGTTGTTGGTCCATTAGTTGTTTAAGCAGGGGAAATTTCAGTCATAGATGACTGGTCTTCCTCATTCCACTGCTGGTCGATAGAAAGCCCGAGCCTACACTTTTACCGACCCAAGGGATTTTTAACCTCCCACACCACATAGACATGGTATGAGAGCAACCGGCCTTTGATGACGCTGTAATTTATACACAGCGGTGGAAATCCAAATTGGCAGAGCTGTTTCCACCCAAAATATCTTAAAAGTTTACCATTTAAAATAAAAGTAACTTCGAACTAATGTAAAGTAGATACTAGTGATCGATCTAATATATCTATCTCAGAAAAAACACAGAAATTCTAAACCATTGGACTATTCAACTTTAAATATACTCAGGATTCCTTCTATGCAACAATACATGCTTAATTACCACAACAGTATCTAAGTTTGATATGTTATGGCCCTGTCACACTACAACGTTTCTCACCAACGCGCTTCGACGCGTGCCGACGGGTTGGGTTTTTGTTCAACACGTCGGTACACGTCCGGTACGTTACCGGCGCGTTGCCGGCGCGTTACCGGCGCGCTACCGGCGCGTCGGTACATAGCAACGTGTGAATGGACACGTCGGGGCGCGTCGGGGCGCGTCGGGGCGCGTCGAGGTTTTGTGCATGCACAAAACTTTGGACGCGCGGCGACGCGCGCCAACGGGTTGGAGGGCGCGTTATGGACGCGTTAGCAACACGTCGACACGCGTTGGCGGCGCGCCGGCGGAACGCTGGCAGGACGTTGATCAACGTTGGTTAACGTTGACTTTTTTTCGCCCAAAATGGGAGCGTTCTGTCGGCGCGTCGGGAACGTCCCATCGACGTGTTGTGGGCATGCCATTGGCGTTGCTCCAGCGCTTCTCGGCGCGTTGGACGTGTTGCCGGCGCGCCTGGATGCGTTGGCCGTGCGCTGTGGACGCGCTGCGGGCGCGTCCTAACGTGTTGCTGGCGGGTATGTATGGGTTCACGCAATACTAACAGGATACCAACGCGCTGCCTCCACGCCGTAAACGCGCCGACAACGCGCCAACAGCGCGCCGAGAACACGCCAATAACATGCTACCGACACGCTACAGACATCCTAATAACACGCTACTAACGCGCCAATAACGCGCCAATAACGCGCCTCCAACCCGCCACTAACACGCTGCGCCGCGTCAAACTTTCTCCCAAAGCGCCGAAAAGTTCGACGTTTCTCGACGGGTTGCAAATATTTTGCGCGTTGCCGGCGCGCCGGCGGAAGCGTCGTAGTGTGACAGGGCCTTAAGATCAAATCTGGCTAAGTGTTTTATATGCGTTCACCGCCCTATCTAGCTTTAAGCTGTTATTACCCGATATTGGGCTTGATGCATGAGAGACCGTCGGTTCCCACCACTCTTGAAAACCATTGAATATCATGAAATCAGAAACACAGCAAAGTTTTCCATGATGTGAAAATAATGGACTATTATTGATCCCATCTTTGAAAGTCATGGAGGTATGCATAGCTTTATATTAAAATGTAGAATTCATCTACTTGTTTAAACCTATAATAAAAGCGTTTTGTTTGATTGTTTCTTGTTGCTTCACGTCCTAGCAACATCTAAGGTCATACCAGGACCTATTAAAAGCGAGTAATTTTGCTAGTACCTAATTGACCTGACGTACATGTGTGTGACACACGCAATTATTCACACTCTGAGGGCCGTCTAGCCGGCATGTATTGGCAATAGCCAATCAAAATTCATGTTACATGTAGTTTGGAGTAAAGACGTAAGATGCTGATTCATATTAACTGCATCAGTCATAATATAATAACCATGGAACTATAATTATTTTATTTTTAAATGTCCTGAAATGTTGTCATAATTATCATAAAACTACCCATGGAAAGCTATGCAATTTAATGTGGTTGTCGTTGGATGGGGATTTACGTTCTAGCAACATCTAAGGTCATACTTAATGTAGCAGACCGTACAGGAACACTGGTGACTGAGACGTTTAGATTGCATACCCTCTAAGTCCGGCACATCTACCCACCCAGACTGGCGAGGCGAGTGCCAATTGAAATGTCCCCTGCTTAATCACTAAATCTAATCAAATCTAATAAATAAACATTGTATCTCCCTTAATATGGGGCTTGAGTCTCTCTAGCTTCTGGAATGCGCATCGACATCAGCTATACATTGATCTGTGCTCATTTAGAGTTAGTCGGGCCTCAAACCCCATATCGGGCAATAACTGCTTAGTAGTAGTTCCATCAGAGACCAAACGCGGCATCTACTGTTGGTGAAACACGCTTTGCGCAATGACGTCTTACTAAGAGGAGTGTGTGGTGAGGAGGGGGGAAGGAGGAGAGTGGAGGTGGTGGGAGGGGAGAGGGGAGAGGGGAGAGGGGAGAGAGGGGAAGGGGGAGGGAGAGGGGAGAGGGGTGAGGAGGGGAGAGGGGGGAGGGGAGAGGGGAGAGGGGCGAGGAAAGAGGGACGAGGGGAGTGGGGAGAGGGGAGAGGGGAGAGGGGAGAAGGGAGAGGGGAGAGGGAGATGAGAGGGGAGAGGGGACAGCGTTGAGGGGAGAGGGGTGAGGGAGAGGGTAGAGGGGGGGAGAGGAGAGTGGAGAGGGGAGAGGGGAGAGGAAAGAGGGACGAGGGGAGTTGGGAGAGAGAAGGGATATAGGAGACGGGATATGGGAGAGGCGAGAGGGGAAAGTGGAGAGGCGAAAGAGGAAAGAGGAGAGGGCAGAGGGAAAGGGGATACAGGAGAGGGGAGAGGGAAGGGGGAGAGGAGAGAGGGACGCGGGGAGTGGGGAGAGGGGAGAGAGGGGAGGGGAGAGGGGAGAGGAGAGGAGATGGGAGGGGGAGAGGGGAGATGGGATAGAGAGGAGATGGGAGAGGAGAGGGGACAGAGGAGAGGGGAGGTGAAGAGCGATCCCAGCCTGCAGCAAACAGAATTTAATGTGATTACTGATCCATAATTAGTTCCGTACCGACGTTGCATGCTACAGGCTGATCACATATTCCGTCTTGATTTAATTAAACAAAGCCGACGCCTCTCTGATGTCGTTAATCTCACAGTGCGCATGCGCGTGCGTCCGTCCGCATGCGCACGCGCCAGTGTGCGTTACCACACTCAATCCAACAATAATAGCGAAAAGGGTTCGGCAACTATTCACTATATATATATATTTACAAATATTTCCTTTTCACCGGGAAGGCATGTGTTGTCAGCATCTCTCAGACCTGCTTGTGTATACCGTGGGACATCAAGTATGAATAGGACTTAAAGTTAAAGTTACACGGTCCGATGGTTTTGAGTTTCTGCAATTTTCTTAGATCTAGATTAACCGTTTTAATCTACAGTACAACCTCTCTAACCGACCACCTCCACATATCGACCTCTACTCTATATCAATCGCTTTATTTGGCTCCCACAAATACCATTGTAACCATATTCTAACTCCATAAACAGACCACCTCCCTAAATGGACCACATAAAGTCGGTCCCAAGGTTGGGCCATTTAGATAGGTTTGACTGTACTTTACATTATTTTGAAGTAACCTTTATGTTAAATGGCTAACTTTGGAGATATTTGAAGTGAAAACATGTCAAATTAATTTTGGCATGCACATCAGGATTAATTTTGGTATGCACATCAACACTCTTGACACTGTAGGCTTCGGTAGTAACATAGTTGAGTAAATTGGCTTAGTGTGCCCTTCTGTTCAGCAGTGAATGCCCAATAAGCTCACCAGTATCTGTTACTGCAGAAGTCTATGATGTCAGAGTTTTGTCAAGCTTGACAAAACTAATTTTCCATGTTTGCACTCAAAATATCTAAAAGGTTTACCATTTAAAATAAAAGTAACTTGGAACTAATGTAAAGTAGATACTAGTGATCGATCTAATATAATTATCTCAGAAAAAAAAAACAGAAATTCAAAACCATCGGACTATGCAACTTTAATAGAAGCTGTTACTACTGAAGCCTGTGGGGTCAGAGTTTTGGGATGCTTGCCAACATTAATTTGACATGTTTGCACTTCAAATATCTCAATTGTTAGCCATTTAAGATAAAAGTTACTTGGAACTAAAGTAAGATAGATTATAAAAATCAAGCGAATATATTTACCTCAGAAAATGACTGAAACTCAAAACCATCAGACTATGCTGCTTTAACCGAACTAATGCTCCCACTGTGCTCGGCTACCCACAATGCCGCTGTCTCATCAGCACTCCTCTCTTTCAGGACCCATATAACCCCCCCCCCCCCCCCCCCCCCCATCCCCCCCCCCCCCCCCAAAGAAACCACGCCCTCACTCAGAAACCACAACCCCACAAACAAACCACTACCCCACAAATATAACACTACCTTACACGCAAGCCACGACCCCACAAACAAACCAGTACCCCACACACAAGGTACTACCCCACACATAAACTGCTAACCCACAAATAAACTGCTACCCCATAAACAAACCACCACCAAACACACAAGCTACTACCCCACATGCAAACTACTACCCCACAAACAAACCACCACCCAACACACACGCTACTACCCCACAAACAAACTGCTACCCCACAAACAAACCACTACCCCACACACAAGCTACTACCCCACAAGCAAACTACTACCCCACAAACAAACCACCACCCAACACACAAGCTACTACCCCACAAACAAAATACTACCCCACAAACAAACCACTACCCCACAAATAAAACACTACCTTACAAGCAAGCCACGACCCCATAAACAAACCACTACCCAACACACAAGCTACTACCCCACAAGCAAACTACTACCCCACAAACAAACCACTACCCCCCACAAGCTACTACTCCACAACCAAACCACTACCCACAAACAAATCCATGTAAACCCCCACAAACAAATCGCTACCTCACAAACAAACCACTACCCCACAAACGTAAAACTTCAAACAAAGAAACAAAGAAACTTTCGGTAATTATTTCTCCTGCAAAATATCCCCAATGGCTACCAGTTTATGTCATCAAATTAGTGGTTGTCTTGGCAAAATAGTGGTTGTCTTGACAAAATAGTGGTTGTCTTGACAAAATAGGAGACGCGGGGCATTTAAATCGCGTTTTTCTTTAGCTCAACTAAGACCCTTTTTGGTTCATCGAAGAAATCGCGCTTGAATACTGAAGTATTGAAAACCGGAAGTATTGAGCGATTTGAAAAGGATAAAATACAACCGATATAATTAATATATGGTTGTAACTCCTAGCGTTGTGTGCATCAGGTGCATGCCGGGATCTTCCAGGATGACCACAACACTAGCAGACGACAAGACGGGATGACCAAATGAGTTGAGCGCCCGTCTCCCGTTTTGGTAGATCGTGGGATTCGAACCCATAGGCTCGAACCATGGTCGAGTCAAACCACTGACATAATAATTAATACTTGTTGCTTCCTAGCCAGGCGCTCAGCATTATTAGGATAGGGGAAATACTGGTTGGCGCAGTGCCAGGATAATGTCACTGAGTGGGATATCGGGTCATGGTGCTGGCGGCTGGTGTCCCAGTGGGGCAGCATAATAATGTTGCCATGAGTGTGCACTGTCATAAATCCGTACCCATCTTGATATGACCTTAGATGTTGCCAGGACATAAACAACTCCAACAACCAACCAATCAACCACTAGCAGACGAAACCAGCAGATGACGTAAATCAGGAAGCACCACTTTCAAATGCAATTTCCACTAGGACTAGTAGGATGCGCCACCAACAGATGACTTCAATTAAGGCGCAACGCCTTCACATAACATCCAGCAGCGGGCATGAAACGGCCACTAGGGGGCAGCAGGGACCATCAACCAATAGGCACCACCATTACATGATGTTCACTCGGGAACATCACGCACGTAATGCTCACTAGAGGGTGCCACCATTACAGCGCGTCGCATCAGGTCACGCAAGGTTACAGAATGTCTCCAGTGACCACCGAAGCATGACCTTCCAGCACGCAGCGTCACCCATGTAGCAAAGAACAGCACACAGGCGCACAGAATGTCCACCAGGGGGCACTGCAAGCTTCACAAAACAACCAATGGGTGGCGCCACTGCCACACTACCACGTCCCACCTCCCCCCACAAGCAGCGCCACCCTCGAGGTGGCGGGCACCAGCTCCACTAACCGTCTGTCATGAAGCAGCAGCGCCACCACCGGGCGTCCTCCAGGGGGCGCCACCATCAGACGCAACCGACAGAACGTCCTCCATGGGCAACCACAGTAAAAAAAAAGCCCGTGTGTGATCAATCAATCAATAGTTCCATCCTCTAGTCGAGGGTTGGATGCAATGGTTCTCCACTTGTCCCGATGTTGTGCTGTTCTGATAGACTGTGAATAATTCAAGCCTGTCCACTGTGAAATATTTGTAAACCATGATGTTCTTGGTCTCCCTCTCCCTCTGCTGCCATTCACCTTCCCTTCCAACAATGTACGGTATATTGAACTCTGACGAATGATGTGGCCAAAATAAATAAGTTTCTTTGTCTGTATAGTGGCAAACAAGCTTTTCTTATTTTTAATTTTTCTGAGAACTTCTTTGTTGGTGATCTTCTTTGTCCATGATATTTTCATCATCCTTCGATAAGTCCACATCTCAAATGCTGCTAAACGTTTGTACATTTTCTTAGAGATTGTCCATGTCTCTGCCCCATACATTAGAGTAGACCACACATAACACTGAAGAATACGCTTCCTTGTTTGTATTAATATCTTACTTGATGTTAACACTCTATACATTTTGGAGAATGTTGTTCGGGCTATTGTTATGCTTCTTTTAATTTCTTCCTCACATCTCCCATCATTTGTAATCTTTTGTCCGAGATATATGAATTCGGATACTTGTTCTATGTTTGTGCCATCTATGATTATATTGACGTTTGGTTTATCTGTCTTTTTACTTATAACCATTGTTTTGGTCTTCCTGGCATTCATCTTCATGTTGAATAGTATTCCAGCTTTATTGATTCTATTCACTATATCTTGTAGGTTTTTCTCACTGTCTGCTAGTATTACACTGTCATTGGCATATCTAAGATTGTTGATGTTCATGCCACCTATTGTCACTCCCTTGCAATCTTCAATGTGTCTGAAAATCATCTCTGTGTACAGGTTAAATAGACATGGTGACAATACACACCCCTGTCGAACTCCTCGTTTAATCATAACTTCATCCGATAGGCCCTGCTCCATTTTTATAAATGCACGTTGTGTCCAGTATAAGTTCACAATTAGTTTAATGTCTTTGCCATTGACACCAATATCTTGTAAACATTTGATTAACAGTTCATGATTGACTCGGTCGAAGGCCTTCTCATAGTCAATAAAGCAGGCATAAACATCCTGGTTCACTTCACAATAATGTTCACAAATCATTCTCATATTGAAAATCCCTTCACGTGTACCTCTTCCAGATATAAACCCACTTTGTACGTTACTGATTTGTTCTTCAATTTTCTGTCTGTTTCTCAGTAAAATTATTTTCAGGATCATCTTCAACATATGACTCATCATATGTTTTGTACTCAGTACACAATGTTGGTTTTAGCTTCTTTGGGAGTCATACAAATATGGATTCATTCATATTCAATGGTATAAATCCAGTCTCATAGATGTCAGTTACTAGCTTATGAATGATTTGAATCCCCACTTCATCTAGTCCTTTTATCATTTCTGATGTTACCTGGTCACTTCCAGGAGCCGTGTGTGATACGTCCAGAAAAACGCCCACCGCGGGGGGGGGGGGGGGGGCGGGGCAGCACCGCAAACGGCCCGTCATATGACAGACCACCCGCCACAAAACACTCACCAGGCGGCAGCACAATAACACAAAAAATCGAGCTTCTCAAATGACAATATCAAAGTACGCCCACCAGGGACACCACCACCGTAAACAACCCATCACATGATGCCATCTCAGGACGCTTATTAGCGGACAGCATAAAGAAAAAAAGCCCATCATATGACACCGCCAACACAAGCAGCCAGTCAGGTGACACCACCACAGAACGCCCACCAGGGGGCATTACCATCACAAACATCCCGTCATGTGACTCACTTGCTATTCGGACCGCACTTCGTCCACACCTCTCTCTACCTCCTCTCCGCTGGCCTTGCTCCTCCCTGATATGTCTGAAAAGAGTTCCAGGAGGGGCATTTCCCCTTCTACTCTTACTCTGTCCATGTCTTTGGCTCGCCGGCTGGTCACCATAGAGCAAATAGACCCGGTCCTTTGACTCAACTCTCCTCATTTCTCTTTCCTAGACTCTACCCTTTTTTTCCCCTCCCAGGCATACTCCTCACCCTGACCAGGGGAGTTGTGTGCTTGGGTGGGGCCCTGTACCTTTACGTTTTCTCTCGCTTTGTTCTCGTTGCTGGAACCACCGCTGTACCCATATCTCTATCCGCCCTTCCTCGAAACCCTTGCTGCTGTCGACTGGATACAAGTGACCAACTACTGCACAACTACCGCCGTACTGAAGAGATTCGGGGCCGCCTCAATGCTTCACCGTTACAACATTGTAAAGATGTCCCCAGCTTCTACAACACTCCCTACTGAAGATTAATCTTCAACCAAAGATTGGGCCGATTTATCGGAGCCTCTCTATAAATGTTGCATTTCTGCAACCAGTAACCGTCATGAGGTTACAAACCACCCCCCCAAGCAAGTCATGTGACACCATCACAGAACGCCCACCAGGGACCATTACCATCACAAGCTGCCCATCATATGACACCACCACAGAACGCCCACCAGGGGGCACCACCAGCGCAAAGAGCTGTCACATGACACTACTACAGAACGCCCACCAGGGGGCATTACCATCACAAACATTCCATCATTTAACACCACCACAGAACGCCAACCAAAGGGCACCACCACCACCAACAACAACAACATCGACCCCTATAGAACGCCCACCAGGGGGCGTGGGCTGTTCTACGTGGCCTCCGTCAGGCGGCAGCACCAGACACCCCCACACCAACACACCAACACACCAACACACACGCGCACGGACAGTGCAAGATCCACTAGAGGACGCCATCTCCGCTGCCACCGGGAGCAATCTTCACCGGCGGGACATCGGCGCCATTATCAAACACTCAGTAGGGGGCGCCACAATCAGCGAACGCCAACTGCGACCCCGGAACGCCTGCCCATATGTTTCTTTAATTTTCGCCCCAAACCGCTCTGCATACAAAGCGGATGTGAGCAAACATGAGCAAGAACGCTTTTACGCCTGCGCAGACGGGATATTGGGCGGCTTCCGGCAGCCAGGCTGCATCCTACCGGATCAGGTCCAATCACGCTGATTGACTGACTGGGGTCTCACATCCTAGTAACACATGAGGTCACATGCGGGTTTCGACTTGCGACAATTATTGTACTTCGCTACTGCGACACATCACCAATCATATATAATGCAATATCACACTCAGTCACATTATTTCTTATTCATACCCTATAGATGATTTCCACCACCCACGCCGCCATTTGACGCCAATTGGTAAACAAGTGTTGTGGGTAGCAGCTCTGTGGGAAATGGCCTATAAGTGATTTTTGCCACCAGTTATTGCTGTCACTACTCTTCATAAAACAGGTAATATAGAGGATTTCCACCACCAACCTACGATTTTACAGTCGTAGAAGAACTAATAAATATGTTGTGGCTAACACTGTGCTGCTCTGTGGAAAAGGTTTCATACAGGATTTTCACCACTAACCCACCCTCTGACGGTGGTTTAAAGAACTAATGACATAGATAGCAGCTCAGTATGCAACATGCGCTGTGGTAAAGGTCCCATAAAGGACTTCCTCCATCCATCTGCCCTCTGACGGCGGTGTAAAGATCTAATGATGGAGATAGCAGCTCGATGTGCATTTTTTTTTTGGTAAATATTGTTATTCATCTGAATACATATTTTGTCAGCGCCGAGGCACTGGTCTTCCAGCCGTCGGAGTGGTCGCATTTCATCTGTACATAGTGGAAGTGGAATGTGTTGCATTGTGTGCAGCACACCCCATTCTGAACATAAAAGAAAGTGGGGGAGCAGCCTATGCTGCATAGTGTACAGCATATGCACTCACCATAGTGCAAGGTATATGCATCAAGATAGAGTGTGCAGTAATGTACACTAGTGGTTAAATCATATGCTGTGTTTGTATATCAATTAGATTTGGTTTTAATAACAGTTAGTCTTTAAATAGTGCCATGTTGTGCATGTATAGTGGTTTATATTGTGTGCATTGCTGGTTGCATGCTTTGCAGAAAAGGTCTAATGCAAAGCACAAACAGTCGTGCAGTTATAAAAAAATGAAATGAGACTGATATCCACTGATATCCACTGATATCCACTGATATACACTGATATCCACTGATATCCACTGGCATCCAGCCTGATATCACTTTTTTGTACTTTATTTTTGGCAGCTGAACCGCTAAAATGTTAATATGTCAAAACGCGTATGGTCTTTCAGTTACTACCAATCTATAGGCCAGTATTTGAAAGGTAGAGTCACTTGTTAAACACATGGTCACACCTTCCCGGATCAGGGGCCGGACGAGCCCCGCACCGTGATCCGGCGTGGTCCGTGGCGATCCGGCGTGATCCATGGCTGGTCCTTGGTGATTCTTGGTGATTCTTGGTGATCCGGTGTAGGCCCAAGATGTTTTAAAATGTTTAAAACATCCGGGGCTGTCCGGGGAATATTGCGATCCAGGCTCGATCCGGCATCGTCCGGGATGATCCGGGTGTAATCCGGGGGTGATCCGGGTAGTCCGGGGGTGGACAGCGAGTAGTCCGTGTAGCGTCCGGGCCAGTCCTGGGCTGTCCAGCTGTTTTTTAACCCGGATGAGCCATGTTTTAGCCAAGGTTCAACCCGGACCAGCCCTGACTAGCCCCGACATAGCCATGGACCACTCTCGGACTGCCCAGATAAGACCCAGACAAGCTGGATGAGCATGGATCAGCCATGGATCCCCACGGATAGCCCGGTTTACCACGGATCAGTCCAGGATGAGCCCCGTTTTTGTAAATATATAGCAGGAGCAAGTCCACTTCAAGTCGGGGACTGATCTGTGACTACTCCGTAGATACACTGGGTAGTCCGGGGGTGGTCCGGCTAGACCAGGGGCTAGACCGGGGGCTAGTCCATGTAGGTATGACCAGAGAGCGTGTATATAAACAGATGAGAGGGACAACTCCCGCGAAAAACGGTAACACAGGCTACAGTGGCGTTCCTGGCGGTTAGTGTTGAACAAGCCTTGAGTTTGCCGGTACGCTCAGTGCAAAACATTTGTTTTTATTCAAAATTAATAGAAATCCAGAAGCCTAACCCTATCAATTTAATATAATCCTTTTGGTAAACATGTTTTCTATATGTGTTCCAAACAGTTTGTTTCTATGTAGTGTAGTTTTAGAGATATTTCACTTTTTCTGTACGAAGACTGCTCAAGGCCATTGACAATGCCTTGAGTTTGCCGTACGCGTAGTGAAAAACATCAGTTTTATTCCAAATTAATAGAAATCCAGAACCCTAACCATATCAATTTAATATAATCTTGTTGGTAAATATGTTTTCTATGTGTATTCCAATCAGTTTGTTTCTAGGTGTTGTAGTTTTAGAGATATTTAACGTTTTCTGTACGAAGATTGCTCACTGCCATTGAAAATGCCTTGAGGTTTGCCCATATGCTTAAGCTGTTCAACAACCACCACTTGGAGCGCCACAGTCGGCAGCTGTTACATGCTCTAGTATGGGAGTTGTCCCTCTCATCTGTTTATATACACGCTCTCTGGTATGACTGCGAGCCCCAAAACGACCAAAATAGTGATTTTATCTGGGGCTCTCCAGGACAATCCGTGGGGTGGTCCGGCTAAAAATCCGGGGCTCGTCCGGGTATGTGTGACTGCCGCTTTACACACATTGGGCCTTTAAAATGAATATTCACATCATCTTAGTTTCAGTCAATACGCAACCCAAAGTCATCCAAGCCTGGAGCTCCATATTGTGGAATAACGGTTTAGTCCAGAGTGCAGTGTCGCACAGAATTGAGCAGTAAACTGAGCCGACTGATGGCTCGGGTACAGTCGGACCGGTTCCTGCCAGGCTTTACAGTGCTGAAACTAGTAGCCAGAATTGAACATTAACCACTTGGCTGTTCAGTCGGGTAAGGTCGGTCCGGTTAGTGGCAGACATTACAATGCTGAAACTAACCAGAATTTAATATTAACCATTTGACTGTTCACTCGGGTAGAGTCGGTCCGGTTCGTGCTAGGCATTACAGTGCTGACACTAGCCAGAATTGAACACTAACCACTTTACTGTTCAGTTGGGTAAAGTCGGTCTGGTTAGAGGCGGGCATTACAGTGCTGAGACTAACCCCAATTAAACACTTGAAATGTTCGCTCGGGTAGAGTCGGTTTGGTTACTGCCATCCATTACAGTGCTGAGACTAACCCGAATTACCAGGCATTACAGTGCTGAAACTAGCCAGAAGTGAACACTAACCACTTGGCTGCTCGCTCGGGTAGAGTCGGTCCGTTAAGGCCCTGTCACATTACGGCGTATGGCGGGAGCGTATTGAAAACCTACGTAGGTGCTGGCCTATGATGACATTTGGTGACCTTTCGGGTGGTTTTGAGCGTATGTGGAACCTACGAGGAGCGTACGAGGAGCGTATGAGGAGCGTATGGGAGCGTATGGGAGCGTGCTGTGACATTTTTTGACAGTATGGGCCATACGCCCTCATAGGTCGAGTTTTTTTGAGCATGCACAAACAAATTTGGACGGACGGATTTATGAAAGCGTATGGCGGCGTATGCCTCATACGCTTCACATACGCCGGCATCTGGCAGCATCTGGCGGCGTATGAGTAGCGTATGAGTACCGTATGCGTAGCGTATGAGTAGCGTATACGGCGTATGCCGACGTATATGACGTAACGCGCTTACGCCGCCATACGCTCCCGCAAAAAAACCCTAATGTGACAGCCCCTTTAGCGGCAGGCATTACCATTCGACTCCCGTCCTCTCATCAAACATCGCTGTTAATATTGATATCGCTGTTCCTCACGTCTTCCTGGAATCCCCACGGAGCACGTCGACGACACCCAGGCGCTACCGGGCACAGACGCGCTATCCTGCGCTATCTCGGCCACGCTACGACTCATAGCGCAACTAGCACACGCCAGGGGGTGGGCCGGCCAAGATGATTCAGGACATGGTCACGGTGAGCTTGAGATTTCACTCAGCTCAAAGCTGCATGGTCTGATAAAAACATAACATTTTCAAAACCAAATTATTTATCTAGATTTGATTCTACATATCTAACTTAAATACCAGTGCACTTATTTGCTGTCCATATAAGGGAATACTGAGTCAATTTAATATCCTATAATATATCCCTGTGAGTGCCATGTAATATTCCAAATTAATGGTTGGTTCATTACTGGCAATTGGGCAGGGACGAACGAGGAAGCAGGGATCGGAATGAGATAACTTTATTCTCATGACAATCTATTCCAGTGACGCTTTTTGGGCAGGACCTCTGGTAAAGTCTGACATGAACATGAAGTTATGTGAGTAATCAAATGTCCTGATATGACCTTAGATGTTGCTGGGACGTAAAACAACAACAAACAAACAGTAATCAAATGTAATCATCATCAACATATCTACAATCTTTTTTAGGAACGAGAAAGTAATCAAGCGAGTCAAATCAATCATCAGTCATATCAATCATCATCAAATTCATCAAGTCAGTTTAGGGAAGTGATCAAGGTCGATTGAGATTACTCAATCACATATTAATATAGTCATCAATGCATAAAAGTATAAAGGAACATATAAATTGCTTATCATCTTTTTAGTGAAGAGTTTTTGAAAGTTAAGCTTTTTTTGTTTCTATTTTGTCTCGTTATTTTTGTTTTGTAGAAGAGATGTAGAGTTGATGGGTGTCAGTGGAAGAGTGAGGAGCAGTGGGCGACATGAGTCGGAGGAAGAGTGTGGGAGAGGGAGCCTGTGATTGGCTGGAGAAGAGTGGGCCAGCATAGTGGTGGTGGGCGAGTGATTGACAGGTGGGCGTGGTTGCTTCACTGGCTCCCCCCCCCCCCCCCCCCCCCTTCCGCCCCAAGCAATAACAACAAATGCCCACCTCCGTGGCCATTTAACTCATCTTGATGTCAGTTGTTAAATTGCTTATATCCCAGTCACACGAGGCCTGCGTTCGCTTGCGATCGATTCGCCAGATCGGCGCCAGGTCGTCGCCAACTCGCCAACCAAGAGGTCGGTGCACGGTCGTGCCAGGTCGGCGCCAGGGCGCCAACCAGTTTTGAATAACGCCGCCGGAACAGGACGCAAGGAGGTTGCAGGTGCAGCAGCTGCAACCTCCTTGCGTCTAAAATTTCCGAAATGGATGCCGGGAGGTTGGCGTCCTCATGGCGCCAGCACTTAAGGAGGGCGTAAGGAGGGCGCAATGAGGACGTTTTGACGTCGCGAATCGATCGTAAGCAAAAGCAAGGCCTCGTGTGACTGGGGTAATAGATGCACCTGCTCGCCGACTAGATTGTTTGTTGTTGTTCTACGTACTATCAACATCTAAGGTCATATCGGGACGTGCTAGCTCGATAAGCATAATGCTTAAATTTTAGTTTGTGAATGCTCTTTTTGGTGTTCAAGCAGGAAGACGGCAAATGGACCCTCAACTCATTCGGCCATCCCATCTGATTCCCAGCCTATCACCACCGTCACAAGTCTATGCTCATCCTGTTATGACCTTAGATATTGCTAGGGCATAAAACCCCTAATCACTCACTGGAAATATGCACTTCCGGTGGGGAGATGACAGGCGAGTAGAGGTAGTGATTGCGTGAAAGTAAAAGAAACCAGAGACCCCCCCCCATTACCCCCCCCCCCCCGCTCCGCTCCCCGCTCCCCCCTCCCATAGTCTCCTGTAAGCTAACGGTTTGTAACTTGAGCACGTTCTAGCAGCAAAGCCGTTTTGGAAGGCAGGTAGATTTACCATCCTAGTTGAAGGGCGGTAACCATCTTTTACCCTTTTCGCCTGACCTGAAGCTGAGAATTGTTTTTCACAGAACATATTGATTCGCGTTTGACTCAGCGTCAGTACAGAACGGGCTTAAACATGAATGGTGTAGAGACGTGCCTTGTGCGCAAAATGGAAGAACAGCAATGCTTCGTTATTGTCGGTGAAAACAAGTACAAAGCGGGTTATTATTAGTTGGAGGATTAAATGACAGATGGCGCTCGGGTGAGAAGAATATCAACCTGAGAACCAGCACAGAGCAGTGGTACAAGTACATAGCGTACACACCGGTACTAGTACTCCACCACACTGCTTGCACAAATACTGCCTTCTTACACACCACTTACACAAACATTATTACCGTACAAACTACTTACACAAACACTATTACCCCACATGCCACTTACACAAACATTGTGCATGTTACGCTATAACATGTATAATTTGTCAGAACAACTGATCTCTGGTGTAACCACGTAAAATATAACCATAACAAGGACTAGTTCTCCTGCCGAGGAGCAGTGAAGCTCTAGCTATCCTAGTATTGCGTCAGTATTATACTGTGCCTCCCCTCTCCATAGTAACTAGCCTTAAATTCATAGAAACAATCACAACCCACGAGTCGCTGAGTTAAATCCCTCAATCCTGATAGTATTATAGTAACACTCGCCGGAAACAGGCTAGCGTCAGTTATCCTAGCAATGAGTCATAAAAATACAAGATGACTCAGTATCCGTAGTAAGTTAATGCAGTCACCGTAATAATAAATACAAATTTCATAGTAACATAGTCAATGTGGTATTCCTTCGCATCAATTTAGTCACTTATTCGCTTGAGCTCAAACAGATAACAGTCAACTGACACAGAATTCCTTAGGGAATGGTTAACAGAGGCGGGCATCATGAGAAATGCTAAGAGCAAGCGTAATATTGTGGTGGAGAGGGTCACTGATCCAGCACCTTCAACTCGTGCGGGTTCAAGGGAGTAGACAGAGGCGGTACAGCCGGGCAAGAAAAGAAAGCTGGATGCGGTTTCCGCAACTGCTGTTCTGCCTCTAGATGCCTTTCAGCAATTATTTGAGATGCATTTGAGTCAAATGAATTTGATCTCTCAAAAGTTGTAATTAAAATATAAAAAACTGAGTGTTATCTTTGATAGGGACAATCTAGACATGTTTGCTAGCGACAGACTATCTGCAGTTCCCTTATAGTTACTATGAGTTAATGGTTATCTTAAAGTCACTCTATATAATCTTGCTATATATAGACATTGTTGCTTAAAGATATATCTGGCAGCACTCATACCTAACCGCTTTTACAAGAGCTAACTGGTCTTTAAAGTTACTGTATCTATTATCTTCAGAGTTAAAGTATCTATGTCAGTAAAGCTGTCTATGCTGCACACGTCATGTTAATTTTCACTAGTCTGAAACTAATAAATGTTGGTTCACTGAATATCTGTTGTTGTTTTATGAATTATTACCTTACATGCCACTTACACAAACACTATTACCCTACATGCTACTTACACAAACACTACCACCCTACAACCCACTTACACAAACACTATTATTACCCTACACAACACTTACACAAACACTATTACCATAGACACCACTTACACAAACACTACCACCATTCAAACCACTTACACAAACACTACCACCTTACAAGCCACTTACACAAACACTACCACCCTAAAAACCACTTACACAAGTACTACCACTCTACAAACAACTTCCACAAAGACTACCACCCTACAAACCACTCACACAAACACTACCACCCTACAAACCACTTACACAAGCACTACCACGCTACAAACCACTTACACAAACACTACCACCCTACAAACCACTTACACAAGCACTACCGCCCTACAAACCACTTACACAAGCACTACCACTCTACAAACCACTTACACAAACACTACAACCCTACAAACCACTTACACAAGCACTACCACCCTACAAACCACTTACACAAACACTACCACCCTACAAACCACTTACACAAGCACTACCACCCTACAAACCACTTACACAAGCACTACCACCCTACACACCACTTACACAAACACTACCACCCTACAAACCACTTACACAAGCACTACCACTCTACAAACCACTTACACAAACACTACCACCCTACAAACCACTCACACAAGCACTACCACCCTACAAACCACTTACCCAAACACTACCACCCTACAAACCACTTACACAAGCACTACCACCTACAAACCACTTACACAAACACTACCACCCTACAAACCACTTACATAACACTATTATTACCCTACACACCACTTACACAAACACTACCACCCTACAAACCACTTACACAAACACTATTATTATCCTACAAACCAATTACACAAACACTATTACCCTACACACCACTTACACAAACACTACCCTCCTAAAACACTATTACCATACATACCACTTACACAAACACTATTACCTTATATGCCACTTACATAAACACGATTATTACCTACACACCACTTACACAAACACTACTACCCTACACACCACTTTCGAACACTATTATCTTGCATCCCACACAACACTATTGCCTTACATGCCATTTACACTAACACTACCACCTTAGATGCCACTTACACACCACTTACACAAGCACTACCACCTTAGACCCTGTACCTGAACACATTGAATAACAAACACTGCCATCTTACACTCTGCTTACACAAACACTACCGCCTTACATGTCACCTAAATAAGCACTACCACATTACACACCCTACCTGAACACATTGAATACACAAACACTGTTAGCCTGCAAATTGCTTACACAAACATTGCCTTCTTACATACCATTTACACAAACATTACTACCTTACACACCACTTACGCACATACTACCACCTTACACGTCACTTTCGTAAACACTACATCCTTACACACTCTCTACCTGAACACATTGAATACACAAATACTGTCATCTTACACACGTATTGTACAAACACTGCATTCTGACACACCACTTAACCCAAACCCTGCACAGTTACCCACCACTTACACAGACACTATTACATTACATGCCATTTACACAAACACTACCACCCTACACACCACTTTTGCAAACATTATTACCTTGCACACCACAAAAACACTATTACTTTTCATGCCACTTATACAAGCACTATTACCTTACTCGCCACTTACACAAACAATACCATCTTACCCCTCATTTAAATATACACTGACATCTTGCAGACAACGTATATCAACAGTATCATCTCGCACAATCTTTACATGAACACTACATTCTTACACATCACATACCTGAATACATTGTTTACACAGTCATCTTATACCCTTCTCACACTACGACGTAATGAGCGAACGTGAGCCTAACGTGGTGATTTTTCGTCATTACCTTGACGTACGTTGGATTACGTTATGATGACGTCAGAATGATGTTAGACTGATGTCGAGCTACGTCACATTACGTCGTGTTATGTCGAGTTACGTCGAGGTTTTGGACATGTTCAAAACTTTTGACGTAGCTCGAACGTAAGGGTTTACGTTCGCCGTACGTTCTGTTCACGTTCAGCAAATGTCAATGACATTAAACGGACGTTAGGCAAATGCTGCTCACTACGTTCCCCTACGTTCCACTACGTTCCACTACGTTGACCCACATTAAACAGGGTGGAAATGCCCACGCGGCGTAATGGGAACGTCAGGAGAATGTCAGGAGAATGTCAGGAGAACGTACATTCAACATACGTTCAACGTCTCATGACATATGTAACATCACGTAACGTTCTTCTGGCGATGGAATAACATTCATCATGTTCCGTGAGGGTAATGACGTTGTCCTCTCTTGTTTAATGATGGTATCACTACGCTTTACCGATGTTACGGTCTCGTCCACTATGCTGCATCCACATTCAACTTGTGCCCAAATTTGCATACTACGCCGAGAAGTTCAACGTTTTCACGTTCTCCCTACGTTGATGTCGTTACATCATAGTGTGACAGGGCCTTTACATACGTCTTACACAGAAACCAGGATCTCCCACATAGCTTACACAAACAGCACCTTACCACACACAGCTTAAAAGTACATCTTACCCACCAGTTACACAAATAGTACTCTCATATACACTATTTACACACATGTTGCTATCTTTCACACCGCTTACACAGGTCCTACACAGAGAGTGAATACCACCTTGCATATTGCTTATACGAGCACTGGCATCCTACACACCACTTACACAAACATGCTGCTTGCACGAACACTACAACCTCATACACATTTACACACACAACACTGCGATCGTACATTATGATCTCAGGGAGCCTTTCTGTAGTGAGATTTAGATACATTCTCCCATCGTCATTTTAAGTTGAAAATACGCACCTCCTTTCTTTTCATATCCCCCCTGCTTCCATACCATTAAGGTAATTTAATTGTTTACAGTTTACCATTATAAATGCGAATGAAAGCAAACAAACAAACCAACTAACAAACATGACAGTGCATTTTATTCTGAGCTGCAATTACACGAAACCATTTTTTCAATTTTCAAAATTTCTTTCCTAATTCGTTGATTAAGCGGGGTTCACTTCTTTCGGCAACAATTGGGTCTTCCTCATTCCACTTCTCCTTGCCCTATCCTAGTAATGCCGAGCGCCAGGCTAGATAACAAAATATGGGTGGAAGTGTGTTTTCAGCTTTAGGCCGTCAGAGGGCGCCACCATAGAGCGGCGATGCGGGTCACGCGTATTAACGGGGTTTAAGGGTAATAAATCCCAACCAATAAAACTCGATGCATGAGGCAACAAAGGGTGGTTGGCCGACAAGCGAAAGCCAGGGCTGTATAACTATAAGCCACCCGAACTGCTCCATTCATTATTCACAGGACAAACTCACACGAATCGCTGTACTTGGGAGGAGGGAAAAGAGTAGATTAAAAACATCATCTGAATGTGGAATTCAATAGCAACCTCCCCACAAACCACTGAACTCCAGCTTGATGATCACTATCCGAATGCATATACCGTCTTGAATTCATCTTCTATCACCTACCACTGCCCCCCCCCCCCCCCCCCCCCCACGCACCCCTCCCCTCTCACACGCACCACTCCCCTCACAAACACACTACTCGGATCCTCCCCTCCCACATGCGACACCATCTCAACGCGTACTATTCCCCTCTCACACACACCAACCCGTCTCACACACACCACTATCCCCCCACACACTACTCAGATCCACCCCTGCCGCACACAGCAACCCCTCTCACACACACCAACCCCTCTCACACACCACTATCCTCCCACACACTACTCAGATCCACCCCTCCCGTACACACCACTCCCTCCCCACTCACCACCTCCTCACACACCACCCTCTCAACACACACTATTCCCCTCTCACACACCACTTCCCCCACGCACCCTCCCACACATACCATATCCAGCGACACACACCACCCCCTCAACACACACAACTCCCTTCCCACACATCCCCTCCCCTTCCACACCCCACTCCCCTCACACACCACTCCCTTACCCCCACACACCACTCCCTTACCCCCACACCCCACTCCCCTCACACACACACCACTCCCCTCCCACACACACTACTCCCCTCCCTACACAAACCCACATCCACACACCACTCCCCTCTCATACACACCACTCCTCTCCCACACTCCCATCCCCACACACACCACTCCCTTCACACACACCACTCCCCTCCCCACACACATCCACACCCACCCACATCCACACACACCACTCCCCTCTCATACACACCACTCCCCTTCCACATACCCCCCACCCCACTCACCAATCCCCTCCGACACACACCATGCCCCTCTCATACACACCACTCCTCTCCCACACACCCCTCCCACACACACACCACTCCCACACACATCCACACACACACACACATCACTCCCCTCTCATACACACCACTCATCTCCCACACACCACTCCCCTCCCCACACTCACTATTCACCTCACACACACACACCCTTCCCCCATACACACCCCTCCCTCCCACACCCACCCACCAACACGGACGCACCGTGCCCTCCAACAGCAACACAATCAGAGCCCCGCGAGCTTGATTGGAATAAGACAGATTTACGTACCTTAGGCATGCGGCCCCAGTTGTCGCCAGCATGGCTGCACACTGCTCCTTAAATGAAAACTCCCAATTGCCATGAATCACACGAGTGGGGGCAGTGTAGTGCTGCGTGCCAACCACCTAAGGAAGGAGGAACAGTTCACTATAAAACACACCCAAGCAACAGCATCTACCCTTCCCCCCCTCCACACACACACATACCCACACCAAAACAACGACATTCTGTTTAAAGCTGCATGGTCTGATGGCTTTGAGTTTCTGCCATATTCTTTAGATAAATAACTTTTAGTTTGAAGTAACTCTTATTATAATAAAGGGATATCTTTGTTGGAAATATTTGAAATGTGAACATGTACAATTAATTTTGGCCTGCATGTCGAAATGCTGATATCAATAACTCTTTCTTAGATGATCATATTATTACTCTGTAGACCAGACGGGATGGCCGAATGAGTTAAAGCGTCCGTCTCCCGTGCTGGTAGACCATGGGATCGTGGGTTCGAACCCTGGTCGAGTCAAACCAATGAGTTAAAAAGTGATATTTGTCGCTTCCTAGCCAGGTGCTTGGCATTATTACGATAGGGCATGGACTGGTTGGCTAAGTGTCAGGAGAATGTGACTGAGTGGGATATCAGGTCATGGTGCTGGTGGCCTGGTCTCCCAGTGGGGCAGCACTATAAAAGTCGTCATGAGTGCACACTGTCAGAAGTCGGTACCTGTCCTGATATGACCTTAGATGTTGCTAGGACATAAAACAACAACAAACAAACAAATATTACTCTGTGTTAAAACGCCAAATAACATTTACATTCGATAGAATTGGTGTATCGGGATATTTTACATGTTGTCTTAGCGAAGTTATTCTCTACATAATTCCCAAAACAACTAACTGATCAATGTTCATGTATCTGTCTTATTTCAATTGTATATTATTGTAGTAGTCTGCACTGACCTCTCAGGCAAGGAGCTACATCGCCATGGAGGCGTGGATGCAGTGATTGCATCAGAGGGCCTAGGTAGTGTAATGGTTAGCATGCTAGCCCCAGAATGGCACCAAGTGTGGGTTTCGAACCCTGCTCTTGGCACAATATTTCCCATTTTCATCACCCCACGACATTATTATCAAACATACTTATATTCTAACTGAAAGACCAGTAGTTCACGGCTGATACCAGATTTTATTCGCGGAATAAACGATCTAACGCCCCCAAAGGTACCAACAATCCAACACCAAGAAAACAATCACGAAATGGTCGGCAAACATTTATTTCTCAACCCCTTCCTTCCCATCATCGCAACTGAGTTAACTTCCTTTGAATTGCCTTTATTTCATTAAGCGGTGTTGTATATGCGCAGATGGCAAAGGAACCCAATTAAAACAACAACAAAAACAACCACACCGTTAGAATGATTTCAAATTTATCCGCAGTTGACGAGGATTAGAGGGAACTTAATGAGGTTCTACTGTACGTAATTCAAGAGAAGGAATTTGATTATTCACCAAATTTACGCGTGGGGGGGGGGGGGGGATTTCTCCATTTTTGTTAAAAACCAGGAGGTAGTGGGCAGGGAGGCGTGTGTGTGGGGGGGGGGGGGGGGGAGACAAAGGCAGAGATTATATGAATAAGATAAGATTAGATGTGCGGAATAGGGCCTGTAATGGATGGTCCTACCGACCAGGTTTAATGGTGATCAAATACTCTTGTTTACCGCTCACTGTCCTAACTGTAGGGGGGTCCCTCACCACAGGTTTTACAAAGGAATCGACAGCCAAAAGGCGGCTAATTAGTCAAGGTTAACAGGTGGGACGTCCGTTTCCTGTCCGTGAAAATGCACACAGCTTGTTTTAAATACTCACCCGTTGAAGGTGGCATTTCATGGTAGGTGTCCCCCCCCCCCCCCCCCCCCCCCCCCCCCCCCCCCCCCCCGCCCATCCTAACCAGGTTGTATGTTATGTCACATGGGTTAATTGTGCAATGCTTTGGTATGCCCGTCCTGATATGACGTTAGATGTTGCCAGGACGTAAAACCCCAACAAGCAACCAACCAGCTTTTGAATGGCGTTTGCTAGTGATGAAGGGCGCACTATTAAATGTACATTATTATTTCATTGTTATATATAATCACAGACTTGAGTCAAACCAAAGGCCCCTTTCTTCTTCTTTTTTCTTCGTTTCTTCTTCTTCTTCTTCTTCTTCTTCTTCTTCACGATTGATGTTTGTTGCTATGTTTTGTCTGACTGCTGCTTTGGTGTTGCTAGAATATGACAAGGGCTGATTGCCCCGATGTTACAATCATGTGACTGAGTGGGATATTGGACCATAGTTCCCATTACTATGGTTGGTATTCCAATTGGACAGCAGAATTGCTTTGGACAACACTATTGTTCTGGTGTTGCTAGAATATAACAAGGGTTGGTTGCCTCGATATTACAATAATGTGACTGGATGGGATATTGGATCAGGGTTCCCATCAGTATGGTTGGTATTCCAATTGGACAACACTATATAAAACATTCTACCACTTGTTAGTGGCAGTCTTGGTATTTCCTCGGCTGTTCCCAGTATTTAAAGCCCATTAACACAACTTAAAACACCAAGCACAAACCATGTGCCATGAAAGCAGCATGCTTGCTGAATTTCTTTTAATTTGTTTGTTTGTTTGTTGTTGTTTTACGTCCTAGCAACATCTAAGGTCATATCAGGACGGGTACCGACTTGTGACAGTGCGCACTCATGGCGACTTTATAGTGCTGTCCCACTGGGAAACCAGGCCGCCAGCACCATGACCTGGTATCCCACTCAGTCACATTATCCTGACACTGAGCACACCAGTCCTTGCCCTATCCTAATAATGCCGAGCACCTGGCTAGGAAGCGACAAGTATCAATTTTAAAGTCATTGGTTTGAATCGACCGGGACTCGAACCCACGACCCCACGATCTACCAGCACGGGAGACGGACGCTCTAACTCATTCGGCCATCCCGTCTGGTCTTTTAATTTGCAATGAATCCAAGTATCATCGCAAGTGCAATCTTGGAGCCATAACAAAATAATCAGCAAACGTTGTTGTACTAAATAATTCTCACAATGCAGTGCAGACACTAATTATTCAGTTATATAATTTGAATAGATTGTTATGTTTTGTTCTCTTACGTCCTAGAAACATCTAAGGTCATATCAGGACAGGTACTGACCTGTGACAGTGTGCACTCATGGTAACTTTATAGTGCTGCCCCACTGGGAGACCAGGCCACCAGCACCATGACCTGATATCCCACTCAGCCACATTATCCTGACACTGAGCAAACCAGTCCTTGCCCTATCCTAATAATACCGAGCGCCTGGCTAGGAAGCGGCAATTATAAATTTTTAAGTCATTGGTTTGAATTGACCAGGGTTCGAACCCATAAACCCATGGGTTCGGAAGCTCCGATCTCCCAAAACAGGAGATGGACGCTCAACTCATTCAGCCATCCAGTCTGGTCAATTTGAATAGATAACGATGATTGTTCAACCACCGGAAGACCAGTGCCTGAAAAAAAAGATATTTTCAGCTGAATAAACATATTTACAAAAAAAAACGAAACAGGACAAATCAATCAAAGGTTAAAATGAGCAAGAACTGTTACCATGATAACATATATACAGCTTCCAATGTAACATTGATCGAATCAGAATGGCGAATGTTTAATATCCTTAAAGTTGCATAATCCGATGGTTTTGAGATACTGTCATTTTCTGAGATAAATATATTAGGTTGATCATTTAACCTACCTTACTTTAGTTTGAAGTAACTTTTATTTTAAATGGCTAACTCTTGAGATATTTGAAGTGCAAACATAACAAATTAATTTTGGTCAGCATGCCAACACTCTGACACCATAGACTTCTGCAGTAGGAAGTTCTATTAAATTGCCTCAGTATTCTGCTCCATGTGGTAACAAACACTTAACAAGCGCACCAATATCTAAGTTACCTATGTAGAATCAAATCTAGATAATTGCTTCGGTTTTGAAAAGTTTGTGTTTTCATCAGACTATACAGCTTTAATTGCCTCCTCGTAATCACTATTTTAATTTAGAGAAAAACAGTCGGTGATTTGTTGCTAGCGACGCCCCCAGGTGTGTTTGTAACACGCATCCGAGCTGAGCGTTCCAGTGTGCCATATATCTGCGGCGCCTGTGAAATATTAACGGTCTTTCGACTACTTACCCGGTTCTATGTGAACCGGAAATGGCTGGCACGAATACCTGCACATATGGAACCATGCATATTAAAACAGCCGTGCAGTGTAATATAATAATGAAGTATTAAATTGTCTACCGCCGACTACGATCAACACATTCCATTCCGGTCGAGTCTCAAACGGCTGGGTAGATTTCCTAACAACAAACACCGCCCGAGTTGATTAAAGTTGCATGGTCCGATGGTTTTGAGGTTCTGTAATTTTTATGAGATAAATATATTAGGTTGATCGGCATTATTTACTTTACCTCAGTTTGAAGTAACTTTTATTTTATATAGCTAACCCTTGAGATATTTGAAGTGTAAACATGTCAAATGCCATTCCATTGCCAACATTTATTTTCATCATCAAAAGAATTGTGTAAATAACTATCAACAATCGTGACCAGAAGACCAGTGTCTGAGTGCCACCAAATATGTATTCTGATCAAATATTTAACAGCAAATGAACAAAGAATATAGAAATTCGCCTAAAAATTCTTATTCCACATTTCAGCTGCTTAGCAAACCATGACGTGTGTTTATATAACAACATCATACGTATATACCGGACGCAGTGGCCGAATCGGTAGAGCGCAGGCCTCCCGTGCGGAAGGTTCGGAGTTCAATTCCTGGTCGCGTCAAACAAATGACTTACACAAACAACACACCGCGCTGGTCTGCAGCGTGCCGCGCATGGTCACATAGAGACGCATCCGGGAACCGCGTTGTAACGGGTTCCCCGCAGTGACTCGCCGAAATCAAAGCACTCCTTGGGCCTACTCGATTAATCAACTCGGGTCACCCGAGCCACTGCTTGTCGCATGTGCACATCCTACATCCTACGAATACGCTCGGGCTGAAAAAAATGGTGGCTTAATCTAAAACTAAATATATTTTTTCAATAACCGATATAGGTACAGCAATATAGGATTTAAAGTATTCTATGATTGTAGAAGCTGATAATCTGGGTTATTAAAAAAAAAGCATTAAAACAACACATAGGACTTGTACTGGTAGCTGTTATCCTACAGGTACCAGCACAAATGTGATGTCATCGCTCCTAGCAAACCCCAGCCAAGAGGTGGGTTACTGGGGTCAGGTCGTTTTGCACACGGCACGTGTATTTCTCGACTCCACTCACGGTGTTCGATTTGAAATTCTGAACACTTGGGTCACCCGAGTCGCCCAGGTCGTGTTAATCGATTACGGCCCTTCTGACTCCCAGGCCACATCGCACCTGTGTCGTGCCCACGTGAAATGCTGCAGGAATGGGTACAGCGATTTTTATCATGGAGTGTGGATCGGGTAATGGTTACGACGCTCGTCCCAGATTGGAAGAGGATCAGACATGATGGCTGAATGAGTTTAGCGTCCATCTCGCGTTTTGGTAGATCGTGGGTTCGAACTCTGGTCGAGTCAAACCAATGACTTAAAAAGTGTTACTTGTTGCCTCGCTTCCCAGTCAGGTGCTCGGCATTATTGGGATAGGGCAAGGACTGGTTGGCTCAGTGTCAGGATAATGTGACTGAGGGGGGATATCAGGTCATTGTGCTGGTGGCCTGGTCTCCCAGCGGGGCAGCACTATCAAGTTGCCATGAGTGTGCACTATCACAAGTTGGTACCCATACTGACATGTTGCCAGGATGTAAAACTCCAACAACCAACCGACTGGAAATTGGAATGGAAGAAGTTGTGTGTTCGAATGCCACATTGTCTGTCTTTGTAATCGATCCTGGATAGCCTAATAGTTAGGAATAGCCTAATAGTTAGAGAATAACATAAGTGTGTTTTCGAGTGCCACTCCAGACGACTTGTTTCCCTTCATTCTCAAAATCTCCCCATTTTGCGATAACAGAATCATATCTTCTGACGGAGAGGTCTTGGTGGGTAGGTGGATTGATTTCAAATCGGTCTTTGGAGTTGAACCCATGACCTCCCTGCACATGCTCTATCACTATGCAATCTCGGTCTAGTTTTCCTGGGCGATAATACATCACTTTCAAAGGATGACTTTTATAGCGAATTTCATAAGCATATTCAGCGCTGTACGGAGCGGGACAACCAGCCACGTTTGAACTCGTTTGAGCCTGTTTGAACTTGCCAGAAATAGACTTTCCTCTTCTCCTGTTCACGAGAACTAAGTGAAGTAGAATTTGCCGATACGCGCAGTTCAAAACTTAGATTTTATTCAAAATTAAAAGAAATAAAGAACAATTTGGCATAAACATGGATGCACAAATGAAATATTACTAGTTTATTCCATGGAAACGACGGCCATATTTGATTATCACGACCGTGACTCGGGTCACCCAAGTTGCTAGAATTTCAAATTGAACACCGCGAGTGGAGTAAAAAAATAGATGTGCAATCATAAATTGACGGTATTCGGGGTCAGCGATTGGTTAATAATATATCAAAACAAATGCCTGCTGCCATAGAAATTGCCTATACGCGTAGTTCAAAACTTAGATGTTATTCAAAATTAAAAGAAATAAAGAACAATTTGGCATAAACATGGATGCAGAAATCAAATATTAATACCGACCCACCCACGGGGAGGCTTAAGACTAACGCATGTAGATATATATACAAATACATAAACAATATATACATAAACAATACCCACAGAGGATTTCGTCAAAATCCAGCAACCGGAAACGGAAATAGGCCTTTATGGGCGCCGCCATTTGTAAACTCGTACCCATAATCAAAATCCAGCAAACGGAAACGGAAATCGCTCGTCGAGTTTAGCTACGCACCAAACAGGGTGGACGACAGCCATTGGCTTAACACCTTAACAATTTCATTCAAAATTAAAAGAAATAAATAACAATTTGGTTTGTTTGTTGTTTTACATCCTAGCAACATCTAAGGTCATATCAGGACGGAGACATAAACATGGGTGCACAAATGAAATATTAATAGTTTACTTCGCGGAAACGACGGCCGTATTCGGGTCACCCGAGTTGATAGAATTTCAAATCGAACACCGCGAGTGGAGTAAAAAAAAATCATAAAATACTTTGCTGTAGTTATATCGGTGGGTCGGTCTTAAGGCTAAGCATTGCTTATTCATATTAGTTTATTCTGCGGATTCGATTATCACAACCGTGACTTGGATCACGCGAGTTTCTAGAATTTCAAATCGAACATATTGCAAATGGCAGCCCCCATAAGGGGTGGCCATTTGCAATTGAAAAGAAAAGCTCTGATTGGCTCAAATTATGGAAAGATCCCATTATCTTTTTAGTATATTCTTGTCCAGACATAGTTACACATATATATGTATCTTTTGCACAGATTAAAGTGGTTGAAGTATATTTGTAATTTATCTACATCAAATTCTGTTTAAATCACACAATATCAGGACTTAAAGAATGGGAAACTATTCCTGCAATGGTATTCTCAATATGGGACAGTGGTCACCTGTTTTTCCTCCTTTCCTCGCTGTGGACCCTTCTCGCGAATTTGAGAGTAGAACGAGAGCCAGCTAAGTCTCGCGACAGCTGGCAAGAAGTCGTCGCCATGCAACGGGATAACAGAGATGGAATGCCCGGTTGAGATAGCGAAGCAGCAGGGATGGTGTGTGTTGTGTAGGTGTGTGTGTGTGTGGACACAGTGGGTTATATCTGACGTCACACTGATAAGACGAGGTTGTTTTGGTTTGGAAAATGAGAATGAGAGGTAGGGAAAGGCTTGCAGATAGAACACCAACAACTTTCTGTCACTATTGACATCACACATATAGATCCCCATCCTGCTTATCCCCTGCAGTCATTGACAAGTCCCTCTCATCAACTTGTCAGGCGGAAAGAGGAGGAGTGGTGGGGTGGGGGCGGGGGCGGGGGCTTGGGCTTGGGCGGGGGCGGGGCGGGCGTAAGGGGTGGGGGGAGTTGCTAGTGGCAGCAAGCCCCCTGGTGAGTGATAGGCGCATCTATGTATTTGATCTTACTGAAAGTCATCTTTCACGTATCTGATTGGTTGGCCAAAATTTGCCTCAGAAAAACAACTGTTCCATATTGTATTATATACACTACTATAATTTGACAAGCGACACATCAAATTATTATTATTTTTTTTTTTTAAAGTTGGATTTATTATAGGTCCAGCAGTGCAAGTCTTTTTTGTTCAACAACAGGTTCAATTCAACAAGTTCAATAATACAATGAGGACATAGAAGCTTTAACCCTTGCCCTTTTGTAACTGTCTATGTGGGGTTGGGTGGGTGGGTGGCAGTTTTAAGGCTAGTCAGTGTCCTCCGTGTGCCCATGTCGAAGTGAACCCACTGCTTGCTTTTGGGGTTGTTCATAACCTTATGACGGTTACCGGCTGCAGAACTGCAGCAATATAGAAAGGCCCCGATAAATCGGTCCAATCTTTGGTTGAAGATTAATCTTCAGTAGGGACAGTTGAAGAAGCTGGGGATGTCTTTACAACATTCAAAACGGTGAAGCGTTAGGGCGGCCCCGAATCTCTCCGGTCTGGCGGTAGCAGAGCACTTGTATCCAGTCGACAGCAGCAAGGGCTTAGGAGGAAGGGACGGGTAAAGATTGGTCCAGCAGTTCCAGCAACAAGAACAAAGCGAGAGAAACGATAAGGTAAAGGGCCCCACCCAAGCAAACAACTCCCTTGATCAGGGGGAGAAGTAAGCCTGGGAGAAAAAATAAAGGGTCGAGTATAGGTAAGAGAAATGAGGAGAGTTGAGTCAAAGGACCTTGTCTATTTGTTCTATGGTGACCAGCAGGCGAGCCAAAGACACAAAGACATAATCAAGGAGGAGCATGGCCAGCAGAGAGGAGATAGAGAGAGGTGTGGACTAAGTGCGGTCCGGATAGCAAGTGCTCACTGCCGCAGAACATGACCTTATATAGGCTCGAACACAATTATCGATAGGCGGTGAACAAATTAGTTCAAAAAGTCTCTGCAGATGGCAGTCCGATTGGTATTTACATAGGCTAATCAGGTTTCGTATCTTAAAAAGTGAAGATAGGCGGCACTGGCATACAAGGTGCAGATTAATACAATCATTTCTCGATAGGTGGCAGCATGCGTGGCGTCCTTAGTTGCTGGGACGGCTATGGCAGTGACCACGCGCCAAATTACCTGTGATGTTGAGCATCATGGACAATGTGAATATCTAACAGTGCATGGGTAGTATATTTGAAATACAAATATTTAATGAGCGTACCTTTACCACGACCATTGGATACCGTTACAGTGACATTCCCCTGGCGGTGATTACGCGAACCATCACACTACGAAGAAACCGGCGCAAATCTATGGCGCCAAAAGTAGCGGGTACTTTGTTCTCGTACCACGTGACCTGGGCGCAGACGCACCTTCCACGTTCAAGAGAACAGGATTGGTGGATGTGGGTTGAAGTTAGTAGGATAGGGCAAGGAACAGTGGAATGAGGAAGACCATTCGTCCACGATTGAAATTTCTCCTACCTAAAGTTGCATAGTCCGATGGTCTTGAGTTTCCGACATTTTTCTGAGATAAGTATATTAAATTGATCATTATAATCTACCTTATAAATACTTTATAAGTGTATCAGTATCTCAGTTAGATATGGAGAATCAAATCTAGATACTTGTTTTGATTTTGAAAATTTGATGCTTCATCGGACTATGCAGCTTTAATCAAGTCCTGAGGATACTTGGGTCTATCCTGGACGATCGGTTGGTTTTTGGAGTTTTACGTCCTGGCAACATCAAGGGTCATATCAGGACTGGTACCAACTGATGAAAGTGCACACTCATGGTGATTTTATAGTGCTGCCCCACTGAGAGACCAGGCCGCCAGCACCATGACCTGAAATCCCACTCAGTCACATTATCCAACCTTCTTTATAATGAATGATCCATGAGTTTCAGTGAATTTCAGTTCTATTTAATATAACAATCCTAGCTAACGATACACGCATTCGTAGTCCTACTCACTAATTCGGTAATAGCTTAGAAAGGTCACGAGGGCTGACTGACCCAAGTTGCTACAGCTTCAATCAATACAAGGACCTTCAGCCTTGATTTGCACCTAAAGCTGCATAATTCAATGGAGAATCAAATTTTCAAAACCAAAACAATTATCTAGATTTTATTCGACATATCTTACTTAGATACTGATGCAAGTGTTCATCGTGGTTCGCGAACATAGGTAATTTGCATGCGAACAGGGAGCCCTATGGCGGCGCCACCTGAGTTTGAATCCTCCAACTGGCCCCCCTACCGTCTCTATCAGAACCGCCCTCACGAGACTCTGACATCACGATCCCACCTCACGAGACTCTGACATCACGAACCCCTCCTCACAAATCAGCGAGCTTCCAACCTTCACTTCCAACCCGGCAGCCAGACGAGCAACTCAACAACTCAACTCAACTCAGCCGCCCACCTAACCCTTCAAACGAACATTCAAACGCGTGGGGTTGAGGGCCTGAGTCGAACATTCACACTGATCAAACATTATACTGCTATACTGTACTCACTATCAAACTAACTTGTGTTCAATAAAATTCCATAACATGGGCTCCTTGTTCGTGTAGTAAATTATTAAGTATTTGTCGCCCCATAGAAGGCCATACCGAGTCAATTTAATATAACCTGTTACTGCTGAAGGCTATGGTGCCAGAGTTTTGGTGTGCTTGCCATAACTAATTTGACATGTTTGCAATTCAAATATCTCAAAAGTTAGCCACATGAAATTAAAGTTATTTAAAATATAAGTACAGTAGATTATAACAATATATTTAATATATTTATCTCAGAATAATGACAGAAACTCAAAACCATCGGACTATGCAACTTTAAATAACATCCAAAGTGGTGGTACTTTCAAAACCAACAAAGCAGAAATCATTTCCAATGTAACATGGTAATTGTGTATAAGTGATGTTCTGTTGCTGATGTTACTGATGTATAATATGCAAATGTATAATATGTAAACTAATAAAAGAGGAATAAAGGAGAGAAAGAAGGGCCGTAAGGTTTGATTCATAGGAAAAGGACAAACACCTGGTGGTGTATATTGTAACTAGTGCCGTATTCGATTAAACAACTCGGATCACCTGAACCACTTTTTGGAGCATGCGCAGGCCCTACAACCTCGGGTTGCATAAACAAATACACTCAGGTGAAAAAAATGGTGGCTATTTCCCAAACCTATTTTTTTTTATATAACAACAAATAAAACTACAGCAAAATAGGATTTAAATTATTTTATGATTGCATAGTTTAGTTATATTTCCATTTAATTAATCTGGGTTATTAAAAAAAAACACCCCATTCAAAACACATAGGACTTGTACTGGTAGCTGTTATCCTACAGGATGGTACCAGCGCAAATGTGACGTCATTGCTCCTAGCCACCCCCAGCCAAGACGTGGGGCACTGGGATCGCTCGTTTTGCACACGGCCCATGTATTTTTAGGATAACCTCCCGGTGTTCTATTTGAAATCCTAACGACTCGGGTGACCCGAATCGCCTGGAGCGTCATAATCGAATAATGCCTATAGGGTGGCTGGTCGAGTGGCACTTCCGAGTGGCACAAGTGGGCTGGTGTTAGTGGTGCTTGTCTGAGAGAGTGTGTGAGTGTGTGGGGAGTGTGTGAGTGTGTGGGGAGTGTGTGAGTGTGTGGGCTGGGGGTGGGGTAATAGATGGTACACGGCAATAAACACACACACAAACACACAAACACACACACAAACACACAAACATTCATCAGTAAAGCCCCAGTCACACATCACCGGATTGGGGGAAATGGACAGAAACCGAACAAAGTCCATTTTGTGTACGTACAAGTTTTGAACATGCACAAAACTAGGAACGAATGCCGCCGGAGTGACGTCTATGGTTCTTGTCCATTTTGAGTTTGTTTCGTCTATTGGCTATCCATTCATGTTCATTACATGTCCGTTTTATGTCCGTTTTATGTCCATTTCATGTCCGTTTCATGTCCGTTCGTCCAGCGGCCATTGACCCTATACCGCAACATTTTGACACATTTTAATACATTTTGATACTTATGCCGCCTGGACTAGACAATTCTGTCCGTTGCTCAATCCGGTGATGTGTGACTGGGGCCTAAGCAGCATAGGGTCCCAAACTTTGCGCTGGTTGCACGAAACACACGCGCCGATGCGGAGAGAGGGAGGAAGTGCCGGGAACAGGCGGCGCTGCGTCATGACTTCCGGTTACGGCTTTGCGACGTCGGTTCCGGGCGGATGTGAATGGATGGGAGTAGCATTTGCAGTGATGGTGCACGAAGCCTAAGTGTTTAAGTGTGTGTGTGCCGGGAGGGGGCGTGTATTGGGCATCAGTCCCCCCCCACACACACACACACACTCTCCCACTACACAAGGGGTATTCCCATTCTGCAGTTCACGACGTTAGAGTTATAAATGGGTGGGGGGTGGGGTGGGCGGGGCAAGCCAATCAGAATTAGCCTGTGGAAGAAAAGCACCCCCCCCCTCCTTCAGCCTCTCCCTCCTCCTCCTCACTCTTCCCCTCCCCCCTCCCCCTCAGCCTCACCCGCGTCTCACACTCCCCCCTCCTCTCTCCCTCCCCATCCCCTGCTCCCTATCCTTCACCTCTTCCCTCACACTCACCCACACTCACACCCTCACCATCACCCTCACACTCACATTCACCCTTACCATCACCCTCACTCTCACACTCACTCTCACCTTCTCACCTTCACACACACCCCCACCCTCACCATCACCCTCACACTCACCCTCATCCTCACCCTCACCATCATCCTCACTCTCACCCTCACCCTCATCCTCACCCTCACCATCACCCTCACCCTCACCCTCACCCTCACCCTCACCCTCACCATCATCCTCACTCTCACCCTCACCCTCACCCTCACCCTCACCCTCACCATCATCCTCACCACTCACCCTCACCCTCACCCTCATCCTCACCCTCACCATCATCCTCACCCTCACCCTCACCCTCATCCTCACCCTCACCATCACCATCACCCTCACCCTCACCCTCACCCTCACCCTCACCATCACCCTCACCTCACCCTCACCCTCACCCTCACCCTCACCCTCACCTCACCCTCACTCTCACCCTCACCCTCACCCTCACCATCACCACCCTCACCCTCACCCTCACCCTCACCCTCACCCTCACCCTCACTCTCACTCTCACCCTCACCCTCACCCTCACCCTCACCCTCACCCTCACCCTCACCCTCACCCTCACCCTCACCCTCACCCTCACCCTCACCACCCTCACCATGACCCTCACCATGACCCTCACCCTCACCCTCACCCTCACCCTCACCATCATCCTCACTCTCACCCTCACCCTCACCCTCACCCTCACCCTCACCCTCACCCTCACTCTCACCCTCACCATCACCACCCTCACCATGACCATGACCATCAAACTCACACTGAAGGCTATAGATAATTGTCGTTTGTTTGGTTAAGTTTTACATCCTAGAAGTATCGATTATTTGTTTGTTTAATAAACCATCGCCCCCTATATATATATTGAATAACATATATATCAGAACGCGTGCCTACATGTGACAGTGCGCACTCATGGCGACTTTTGATCAATTATAGTGCTTCACCACTGGGAGATTATCTGTTTCTGGCACCATGACTTGATACTCCACTCAGTCACATTATCCCCAATACTGAGCAAACCAGTCCTTGCCCTATCTTATTAATGTCAAGCGCCAGCCTAGGTAGCGACAAGTATCAATCTTGTAAGTCATTGCTTTGACTTGCCCGCACCTTGAAACCATGGCCTTCCACCGGGAAACCCAGCCAGTGCGCATACAGATTTACCAAAACCAACTAAAGCGTTGGTAGCAATCATTAAAAATAGTTTGTAATTTAAAAACCATTATCTTTGATAAGAGATAGTTCTGCCATCTTGATCATACAAAACATACCGATTTTTTTATGTTGTTTTTTGTTGTTGGTAAATATGTTTATTCTGCTGAATAAGTCTTTTGTCAGTGCCGAAGCACTGGTCTTCCGGCCATTTTTCAATTCAGGGATATTTACACTAAATGTATATAGAATAAGGTATACAATAACTGTTGAGTACACAATTTGCAGCATGTAACACAACGAAATTCTGTAACCCAAAAGTTCCATAGCGCTATGCTAATCTATATCCTAAGCTATTTTCCTTATCAATCTTTAGCTAAATGAAAACAATGAGTTTGATGGATGCCTTTTGCTTCGTGGCTCTGAGAAAACTAGTCTAGCTCAGTGAAATCAATTAGTTAAAGCTAGTTTCAGCTCATCTCATTAGAAATCAATCAAACTGCAGTGTACAATCATTCAAAAGGCAGCTTGACAAGGTGTTAGAAACAATACCAGACTAACCACAGATTACAGGATACACACAAGCAGATTCAAACTCATTGCTGCACATGACAAAACTGAACAGAGTATCCTCACCACATGCTGTGAGCCCTGATGGTGGAGTCTCCGACTTGGCCTGAGCATATAGCTCAAACACTCTAATCTAATCTAATCTAATCTAAAAGCTCAGCTCTTGTTTGAAACATAGAATACCAACTAAAAATATATATATAATAAATAAAGATGTTAATCTTTTATCCAGCATTGCAGCCGAGAGCTTGTATATAGATGAGAGGGACAACTCCCGCGAAAATCGGTAACACAGGCTACAGTGGCGCCTCTGGCGGTTATTGTTGAACAAGCTTTGAGTTTGACGGTACGTGCAGTGCAAAACATTAGTTTTATTCAAAATTAATAGAAATGCAGAAGCCTAACGATATCAATTTAATATAATCTATTCATTGAATATGTTTTCTCTATGTATTCCAGTCAGTTTGTTTCTATGTGGTGAGGTTTTAGAGATATTTCACTTTTTCTGTACCAAGATTGTTCACGGCCATTGACAATTCATTGAGTTTGCCGGTATGCACAGGGCAAAACGTCAGTTTTATTCAAAATTAATATAAATGCAGAATACTAAGCATACAAATTTAATATAATCTGTTTATTAAACATTTGATCTATTGGTCTGCCAAACAGTTTGTTTCTAAATTGTGCGGTTTTAGAGATATTTCACTTTTTCTGTACGAAGATTGCTCACGGCCATTGACAATGCCTTGAGTTTGACAGCTGTGTCATATACTGTTCAACAACCACCACTTGGAGCGCCACAGTCGGCAGCTGTTACACGGTCTAGTATGAGAGTTGTCCCTCTCATCTATATACACGCTCTCTGATTGCAGTTACATCAATCTAATCAGCACATCTTATGCCATCAGCATTTAGATCTAAACAAATCTGGTCACTCAGACTACTGTTAGAGCCATAGACAGTGTAGTACATGACCGATCCTTGTTTTGTGTGGAATTGTATGTTTCTTAGCTCAATATGTTTAACTATGGCTATTTTTGTCTTAGATATTTTCATCAGATCATTACGCATGTTGGCGTGTCAACATGAATAATTTATGAGCACGGGCTTTCGCACTAGTTTCTCACACTACTTTCTCTCTCCCACACTATTTTTCGCACATGACACTCTTACTTGCTTCACTTTCCCACTTGCAGCTGTCTGTGTCAGTCATTTCACCCCCCCACCCTCCCGATCCAAAGGGGGTTGAGGTCTGATGTTTCTGATAAAAGCCTTATTTGTTCTTCTCTTTTCTACTTCTCCTCTTACACTAAAACACCAGCCACTATATACATTTAACTATTCACTTGCTATGACACTGTTACATTCACGATACTGTTATCGATACTGATTTGATGCTATGTTGTTACGACTGATACGGTTCTTGATTCTTGTCATGACTGCCTTGATTATTCACTGTCACGATACGAGCACCGATATCGATATGTTCTCCAGTCACATGGCGATCAACCTGCCTGCAGGTTTTGTACTACATTAAATTTTTGTTTACTCCATTGCTTCTCTGACTTACCTTTGTCCATGCGATAAAATTATATTGAATGTGTGCATCCAAGTTTATGTCAAATTGTTATGCATTTCTATTAATTTTGAATGAAGTCGAAGTTTACCCTACACATACAATATGACTGGGCAAACAATATGGCCGGGCACCTTTCAGTTTGATTCAATGGGCGACACAGAGAAAATGGTTAAACATGCGACACGCAGCATTACATGGGACCGGCATGGTGCTCCATCTGATGACAGAGTCATGCAAACTGGTATTGCAATGGAAGCTCCTCATTGTAAAGGTTTTCTAAATTTGTATAACATAAAAATAAAAAAGTGGGAAATTTTGTTCAACTCTGACATATGCACAACTTATAAACTTGCATATTGATATGGATTCTGTTGCTATTTAGGATATCTTCTGCTATTATTTGGAAAATTTTCACTTTTGGTTTGCATTTTACAAAAGGAGTACACGCTTTCTGAGAACGACCCATATATAATTGTAGCTATTCTACTTTGTTTGAGTTGAGTGGTGCTACTTGGAGTTCTGCATGTTGATGTGTGCAGTAATGGTAAGTGCAAACTTGGACACAGGGGGGGGGTAATATTTATAAACTTTCTTATCAAAGTTATATATATATATATATAATAGTTACCTAAGGAACAAGAAGTACATGATAGCAGGTATAAGTGTAATCTCTGGCTAGAGGACAGCAGTAACATGATAGTAGGTATACGTGTAATCTCTGCCTAGAGGAGAGCGGTATAGTGAGTGAGTGTAATGGTTGCTGAGGCATGGCCGAGTAGGTGGCACCACCTGGAGAGCTGAGTTTGTGACATCATCATGCTGTCGGTTGCGATGCGACAAAGACTGCTTTCATTACTTGACTGCCACTCTCCATTTAGCTCTCTGCTGTGAGAGTTGCGTCCATGAGTCAGTCTTAATGTCTCTCAGCTTCAGGTTTCTCTTGATGGTACCCTTGAACCGGAGACGAGGGCGCCCTCACTTTCTGTAGCCAGAAGACAGTTGAGAATAGAGGATCTGCTTTGGTAGCCTGTCTGATGACATCCTCATGAGGTGTCCAGTCCACTGGAGGTTCTTTTTGATCAGAAGATCTTCCATAGAGGGCAGCCCCGTCCGTTCGAGTATTTCCTTATTTGTCACTTTGTCCTTCCAGGTTAGCCTCATGATTGAACACAAATGTTGCATCATGAAGGCATGCAGCTTTTTCACCTGTCATCTGTACACTGTCCAGGCCTCGGCTCCGTATAGTAGGGTGGATAGCACGACAACAGATTACCTATTGGATAGAGTTAACCAGCTGACAACTTAGTGGCTGGGGAGTAGATGAGAGCTTCTGGCTTATTATACTCGCATAATTGCTTATGCAGCATATATATATACTCTCCCTATCCTTGCCATATCGGTTCTCCCCGAAATCTTTCTCTGAACTCTTCCTGCCTCTATTATAGGCTCATTGCTGCTTCACCCATAAACCGCCCATTGCTTCCTGCATCACAAACATGTACATGATCAGGCGAACCCACCAGATCCGCCCACCAGATCCGCGTCACTGCATCTGTTGTGATGATCAATTTATTATTTTCACTAGAAGGCACTAATATTCATAATATCCATAAATAGCTCAACATCAGAATGTGTATTGTTTGTTTGAGTTTTACATCCTTGCAACATCTAAGGTCATATCAGGAAGGGTACAGACTTGTGACAATGCACACTCATATCAAGTTCATAGTGCTGTCCCACTGGGGGACCAGGCCACCGGCAGCATGACCCAATTTCTCACTCAGTCACATTTTCCCGAGACTGAGCTAACCAGTCCTTGCCCTATCCTGGTAATGCTGAGCAGCAGGCTAGGTAGTGACAAGTATAAATTTGGTAAATCATTGGTTTTACTAGACTGGGAATCGAACTCTTGACCTTCCACACGGGAAGCCTGCGCTCTACCTATTCGCCAACTGTGTCCGGGTCGGCATGTTTTACACGGGGTTTGAAAGCAAGTATGTGTAGTATACCCCCCCCCCCCCCCTTCCCCAACACACATATATGCATAACGCAGACCCATAACGCATATCATATGTCAGATCTATAGAATCTCTCAATCGCGCATCGCGTACACATGCCGCAAGCCGCATATCGCATACCATGTCCGTCTTTATTCTTTCTTTTTTTTTAAACTGAAGAACGCTAATTACTCCAAAGGCTGAAACTGTTAGGAGAGCGGGGGTAGTCAGTCACGTGAGCGGAGAAGCCTGAACAAAAATCCACTTCCGGTATAGAAAAGCTGGGAAGTTGGAAATGACGAATAATCAATAACTTAATTTACACGGTCTTTTGTACTTGAGACATCTAAGATCCAGCACCAATCATAAACTTACAAAGGCTAATATTTACTGCAAGTCAGTTTGCTATGCTTGGAATGTTGTTGTTCCAGGGATAATTCCTTAACTCATTCACAACACCTCTCATGGGTCCACCATTCCATTAGTGCCACCACTTGGGTTTTTTCCCCACGCTTTTACGTTTCTATGATGATTAGTCATGTATGTGCTTAATGTTAGAATTCTTCTCAGAAAGCGCTTAAAGCTGCATAGTCCGATAAAAGCATTGCATTTTCAAAACCAAAGCAACTATCTAGATTTGATCCTACATATCTAACTTAAAATACCGATGCACTTATTAAACATTTGTTACCACATAGAAGGGAATGCTGAGTCAATTTAATAGAATCTGTCACTGCTGAAGCCTGTGGTGTCAGAGTTTTGTCGTGCTAGCCAAAACCTTAATGAAGTGCATTCAAACTGAGCAGTGATAGACACTGTCACACTGTCACACTATCACACATGCACCTTAATGATGTGGTGACAGACACTGTCACAATGTCACACTGTGACACATGCACATACATGATGTGCAAATAAAGAGCAAGTAAGGGCAAACACTGTCACACCGTCACGCACACATCTTAATGATGTGTTTGAAAACTGAGCAGTGACAGACATTGTCACACTGTGACACTGCCACACTGTCACACATGCACATACGTGATGTGCAAATAAAGAGCAAGTAAGGGCAGACACTGTCACACCGTCATGCACACACCATAGGCTGTAATCGATTAACACGACCCGGTGTAGCAGTTTCCGCCGTTAGCCAATTTCCGCGGTACGCCTACACTTAAATGCATTGTCAATGGGCGTGAGCAATCTTCATACAGAAAAAGTGAAATATCTCTAAAACCACACCACCTAGAAACAAATCGCTTCGTACACATATCGAAAACATCTTTACCAAAAAGATCAAGTTATAAGGTTAGGGTTCTTGATTTCTATTAATTTTGAATAAAACTAATGTTTTGCACTCCGCGTACCATCAAACTCAATGCGGCATTGTCAATGGCCATGAGCAATCTTCATACAGAAAATACAGAAAAAGTGAAATATCTCTAAAACCACACCACCTAGAAACAAATCGCTTGGTACACATATAGAAAACATCTGTACCAAAAACATTATATTAAATTTATAAGGTTGGTGATGATGCTGTTCAATTTTGACGCATGCGCAGAAGCGATGCATACCACGGAAACTGGTGGACGGCGGAAACTGCGACACCGGGCAACTCGGGTCACACGAGTCGTCAGAATTTCAAATCGAACACCACGAGTAGAGTTGACAAATACACATACTGTGTGCAAAACGATCCGACCCCAGTAACCCACCTCTTGGATGGGGTTGGCTACGAGCGATGACGTCACATTTGCGCTGGTACCATCCTGCAGGATAACAGCTACCAGTACCAGTCATACATGGTGTTTTTTTTTTGATAACCTAGATTAATTAAATGGAATTATAACTAAACTATGCCATCATAAAATACTTTAAATCCTATTTTGCTGTAGTTTTATTGGTTATTAAAAAAAAAAAAAAGGTTTTGGATTAAGCCACCATTTTCCACCCCGAGCATGGAGAAGCGTATTTGATTATTCGACTCGAGTGTGTAGGATGTGCGCATGTGCAAAAAAGTGACTCAGGTGACCCGAGTTGATTAATCAATTACACCCTTAATGATGTGCATGAAAACTGAGCAGTGACAGACATTGTCACACTGTTACACTGTCACACATGCGCATGCATGATGTGCAAATAAAGAGGTAATTAGGGCAGACACTGTCACACCTTCACACACACATTAATGATGTTCATCAAAACCGTGAGTGGCGACAGACACTGCCACACTGTCACACTGCCACACTATCACACTGCTACACTGCCGCACTGCCACACTATCATATGGTCACACTGCCACACTGCCACACTGCCACACTATTACACCGTCACATTGCCACACTGCCAAATTGCGACACTGCGACACTGTCACACTGTCACACTGTCACGCTGTCAGACATACACGATGTGCATAACAAACGCTGAATGCCGCGTGTGCCTACATGGGGTACGCGCGCAGTGTGTGCCGGGAAGGGGCAGGCTCCGCTATATACACAGTATGCAGGAGCAGAGAACCGAGGATGGCCGACCGCAGCGCCCTCTAATCCCTCACCGACGGACCCAGGAGGCGTCCTCCAGGGACTAATCCGCCCACAAATACCTCCTCCAGCAGCCTAGACAAGGCCGCCCCGGAATGATCATACGACCCCTGATCTGCACCTACCCGCCAAACGATAGTGGGCCGCATTGGGGGAGGAAGGTATTGGGGGGAAGGGGGGAGGGAAGGGAGGGAGGGAGGGGAGGGCGCGCATTGAGCAGGGTGAGAGGGTTGATGGATGAGGGTGGCAGGGTGAGGGTGAGGGTGATGGAGGAGTGGATGGTGGGTGGAAGGGCCCGGTGAGAGACCTGGTGTGTGTGGTGGTGTGGTGTGAAGGGAGGAAGGTGAGAGAAATTGTGTGTGGTGGGGTGTAGGGGGCAGGGTGAAATACCTGGAGTGGGGTGGTGTGTGGAGAGCAGGGTGAGAACCCTGGTGTGTAGTGGTGTGTAGGGAGCAAGGTGAGAGATATCGTGTGTGGTGGTAGTGTAGGGAGTAGGGTAAGAGACCTGGTGTGTGATTGATGTACAGGGGGCAGGGTGAGAGAACTGATGTGTGGTGGTGTGTGGGGAGCAGGGTGGGAGGCATGGTGTGTGGTGGTGTTGGGAACAGGCGATAGAACTGGTGTGCGGTGGTGTGTGGGGATCAGGGTGAGATATATGGTGTGTTGTGGTGGTGTCAGGGGAGCAGGGTGAGAGAACTGGTGTGTGGTGGTTGTGTGTGGGGAGCAGGCCAGATATATGGAGTGTTGTGGTGTGGTGTGTCGGGAGCAGGGTAGGCGATATGGTGTGCGATGGTGTGTGGGGAGCAGGACTAGAGAACTTTGTGTTGTGGTGGTGTAGGGAAGAAGGTCAGAGACCTGGTGTCTCGTGGTGTGTGGGGAGCAGTGTGAGAGATATGATGTGTTGTGGTGTGGTGTGAAGGGAGCAGGATCAGAGACCTGGTGTGTGGTGGTATGTGGGGAGCAGGGTGAGAGAACTGGTGTGTGGTAGGGTGTGGGGAGCAGGGTGAGAGACCACTTCCTCACTTTACTCTTACAAGGCCGGTGCCCTTATATGTTGCCAGGGCATAAAGCACGCAGCAAACGCACATCCCTGAAATGGTAGCCAAATGGTTGACAACAATGCACATTGGTTGCTTTGTAGTATTAGACCCGCAATGTTAAAGCCGCATAGTCTGATGAAAACATAAAACTTAAAAAACGAATCACTTGAAACCTCGTTTTGATCCTATATATCCAACTTAGAAATTTGGGCACTTATTGACGCTATTCACGCCTCGGGTATGTTAAAACCAGACCCAGGCCAGGTACACGCATCTGCGAGGGGCGCTGTATGAAAAGTGCTGTGAATACATTTTTGTCAACCAATACCTCTCGAAATCACTCAAATTTGATGGTATTCCTTTTTGAAACTACCATATTCATCTTTACATACCTGTTTTCTATCTATTGGTCAATTTTCACAAAGATTTGGTGACCGTTGCATGGTGATTTTCCCATTCTTTAACTACAATGTCTACTTCAAGTGTGGATAGTTATGGCCCTATCATCGTAGTTATCTGCGTAATGCGGTTAAACAACTAGACTTAGTAATTACAAATAAATAAAAGGTTTAAAAGGGTTATATATTAAAAAAATATATATATTAAGAAAGTTATCAATCAATCAATAGTTCCGTCCTCTAGTCGAGGGTTGGATGCAATGGTTCTCCACTTGTCCCGATGATGTGCTGTTCTGATAGACTGTGAATAATTCAAGCCTGTCCACTGTGAAATATTTGTAAACCATGATGTTCTTGGTCTCCCTCTCCCTCTGCTGCCATTCACCTTCCCTTCCAACAATGTACGGTATATTGAACTGTGACGAATGATGTGGCCAAAATAAATAAGTTTCTTTGTCTGTATACTGGCAAGCAAGCTTTTCTTATTTTTAATTTTTCTGAGAACTTCTTTGTTGGTGATCTTCTTTGTCCATGTTATGCAGTTTTGAATTTAAGAAAAGATCAGTGATCAGGGTGAGCGTCATTGCTAACATCGCCTACTGTTCATCCTCAAAATGCATCTGATCATCACCCAATCTTCATTAATACTGGGCAATAAATAGAAAACATGTATGCAAAAAGGACTATGGCAGTTTCAAAAGTAAATATCTTCAAATTGTACTCCTTTAATTTCTGTCGTAGTTCATACACATTGGCACACAACAGTGTATTAAGGCAATTTCCACCGTTTCGCAATAGCCGACGCATACTCAGCCTCGTTCTGACGCCTAATTAAGTCACACGTGAATAGTGTGAATTGGGGATGTTGGCCCGGCTAACATCTGTAATTCGCCAATGAGACACCAGGTGGATCTTGGTGCAAGCTGCGTAGCCGGTCACTCGACCACTGGAGCCCGAGCCGGCAACAAGTATTTCTTTGTTCACGCTAGTAACACCGACAATGCCTCCGATCAGGAAACGCCGTGGGAGACCCCCTGGCTCCTCAGGTGTCTCTCGTCGTGGTTTAAGGACTAGAGGGTTAGTGTCATCATGTCGCCAGCAATCGTCATCGGAAGAGTCTGGCTCTGATCTATCGTCAGTGGCGGCGGAGCAGCCCCATACACCGCACTCAGTCACTGGTAGCCTCTCCGGGATGGAAGCGAGACTCAACGCTCTGGAACAACTCGCCGCGCGGCCGGGTCTGTCTGCTCAGCCTCCGGCTCCCTTCTCGCCTCCGCTGCTGGCTTCAACCCCCCGCTCCGGGTTCTCGTCCATCACACCGATTCGTCACCACCATCGCATTCCCGAGAGGCTTCCTCCTGTCATATCTCGGGCTTCTTCCGCCGGCCAGCTTGGCTCCGCTCAAGTTCATCAAGTCGGCTCTCAACCACGCCCTGATCCACTGCCGACGGCTCCATGCCCTGCGCCTAACTACCACCAGCAGCAACCACAACAACCGATCACGACTCACTTCCTGCTCAGCTCGACTCATGCTCTCCACAAACCGCCAGGTACTCAATTTTTCCCACACAATTTTGTTACGAGGGGTGACTCCTTTAAGAAGATAGCGATAGGCGAGGCCTCATGGGCAGAGTATTTCTTCGCGTTAAGGGTTATGGTTGCCCAACCTGACTTTCCTCGTCCCTGGGTTTCCCCAGTCTTTCAACATGAGGAAGACTTGGCGCGAATGGCAATAACATGGGATTGGCCGACATGCAGACGTTGGTCGGAGAGGGTCTTCCAGATGGTGGCGGATGGGAGATTGAAAGAAGCTTGGCTTAACCCGGTCGCGATCAAAGATGTCCAACGGGACGTCTCTACAGAAGCGGTTCGGGTTCTACAGTCGCGTAGCGCCACCTCATATAGCTCTGAGTCACGTTATCAACCGAGTAACACAACTCGGCTTCCTGCTCAATCTGCTAGTAGTGGACAGTCTAGTACACCGGCGCCAGTTAATCCGGCCCCAGTTAATCAATGGGACGAGTACTCTAGGGAGGCTGATGGGAAGCCGTGCTACAATTGGAACTGGGGTAAAGAATGTGGGTTTAATATGTCTCATGGCACTCATCCTGACCGCGCCCCCCATATCTGCGCATGGTGCACGTACAAGTTTAAACGGGTGCTTCAGCATAGAGAGCAGGACTGTATGAAAAAGCGAAAATTCCTTGACAAGAAAGCTGCAGAGGCAGCCGGTACGACTGTAAGTTATAGCAATGATATTACTCTCTCAGCTGAACCCATTGTTAATTTGTCTAATGTAACACATGATAACTCTACCAATACATTAGATGATAACACGTCGCCCACTTCTCCGGCCACGGCCCACTTATCACCAGTAATTAAGCGACCGCAAAGCGCTAATCTCTATGAACCTCATTCAACTGATAAGCTCGTACTGCCGAAAGCGGCGCAATCACAATGTGTAAAGTCTAATCTTCAATTGATTAACGAGTCTGGGAAAGGGAAACATAATAATGACCCTGACCCTATGACCTCACCACATGACCTTATTGTACATGATTCAATAATGTTGAACACTGATATTTCTTTCCCACCACTGCCAACCGACTGGTTTGATGCTCCGATTGAGGTAGTACTGTCAGCGTTACCATCAAGTCATCGCCCTACATTCGTCCCCCCTCCATCCCCACTTGAGTTTAGAGATACACTGCTCAACTTCTGGCCACTTATGCGTGACTTGTCGTGGTTTCATCTTAACTCTAACTATAAAGACAGTTACAATGAGATTCGATCAAGTGGTCTGCCTAACTTTCTAGGAGCAAGAATTACAGTCCCCTCTGGTCTTAACATTCCGAAATGGAGAGCCGCCCTACTTAACTATCCAGATATATTACTAGTAGAGCACCTAGAATTTGGCTGGCCTCTTGATTACTCTTCTTCGTTGATACCCACTCCCACGTATAAAAACCACTCCTCCTCCTCTGAAGACATTGAGCATATTTCGAGATTCGTAGATAAAGAATTGTCTATGGGCGCTCTCTTAGGCCCATTCCAGGCTCCTCCTTTCCAACCTTGGTGTCAGATAAGCCCGATGATGACAAGACCGAAGAAGAATTCCATACAAAAAAGAATAATTATCGATCTAAGCTTTCCGAAAGGGAGAAGTGTCAATTCTGGCATAGTCAAAGGTTACTACCTGAGAAAGCCCTTTAACTTCTCATTACCTTCAGTTTCAACGCTCACAGATAGATTAACAATTTTAGGCAGAGGTTCGTGGATGTGGGGTGGCGACTTAGCACGAGCGTATAGGAAGTTGAGAGTCTGCCCGCTCTCTCTCCCGCTCTTAGGTATCTCGATCAATGACCAAATTTATCTAGATCTGGCGCCCCCCTTTGGTTGTAGAACATCTGCATTAGCTTGTGCGAGAACCACCAGAGCTGTTGTTTGGCTTCTACGTAATCAAAATATTTTCTCATTATGCTACTTAGATGATTTCATAGGTATTGAAGAAACGGAACAAAAAGCGTGCTCAGCCTACACTGCGTTTATAAACTTAACCTCTCATCTCCGGCTCGACCTAGCAGTAGAAAAGTGTACCCCCCCTTCTACCTCGATCATATGGTTAGGTTTTCTAATAGACTCTGTCACTATGACAGTTACGCTTCCGCAAGAAAAATTGCAGGATGTGCTAGACGAATGTCGCCTCTGGGAAAATAAGTCTACATGCTCTAGAAAACAGTTACAGAGTTTAGCGGGGAAGCTTCAACACCTTTCGAAGTGTATTAAACCAGCAGTCAGGTTTTCTAATAGGGTTTTAGAAGCCTTAAGAAAAGCCCCTTACACAGGTCAATACGCATTCGATAGGAACCTACTGAGAGACCTCGAGTGGTTTCAACAGTTTGCCAGCTCCTATAACGGTAAGCAATTAATTCCACAGGCCCCCCAAACTGAGTGGATCATAGAATGTGACTCCACCTTAAAGGCGGGAGGCGCCTACTCCAAACTAGCGTTCTATAAATCACCGTACGATGACGAGCTATTAGAAGAAGGTTTAGCCATAACCCAACTAGAAGCCCTCAACTTAGTGCATGCTGTCTCATTCTTAATGCCACAAGAACCACATGATTACTTAATTAAGGTTAACACAGACAGCCTTTCCTCACAACAAGTACTAGAGTCAGGGAAAGGTAAAGAAAAAATACTTTGCGCCTGCGTGAGACAGATATGGTTGATCGCCGCTCACAAAAATTTTGATATTGAAGTACTTCATAAGCCAGGCAATGAATTAATATTAGCGGACGCCTTGAGTAGATCCCCGCATTCGACTCTAGCCTTGACCAAAGCACTGAAAATGTGTGCTGACCGTAATCTCATAGAAGTAATCGTTCATATCTCACTTGACCTTCTGACATGTACCGTCTAACCTGTTGTCGCTGGAAGATAGTAATTCTTTTGCCTCTATCTTCCAGGATACACATTGAGCCACCACAACCGGCTGCTCAATGTCTACTCCTGCGCCCTCGCTCCAAGAACATGGCAGAACAAAGCTGCGCATGTGAGGATTTACATAGATTTCTGCACCAAGCATAAGATCCTGGCAAGCTCCCCTTCAGTATATGACCTTCTCTCCTTCTTGATCCTCTTGACAGACCGCCTTAAATCCCCAGGTGCGGTCCTTAACTATTTCAGCTCAGTGAAGGTTTGGGTACTAGGTACCCCAGGTGACGCCTCCGCCTTCGAGGCGCCAGAACTTAAAACCTTTAAACGCGGGGTTTTCAAATTATCTAAGCATGTGGTTAACAGAGCGACCCCAGTGTCCCCAGATGAGTTTAAAGCCATTATCGTAGCCCTCTCTAATATGTCCCCCAGGCCACATGTCATTGTTGCTGCCCTGCTTATAGGGTATTTCACCCTCATCAGACAATCAAACTTGGCGCCTCTCTCCTCTGGAGCAACCAGCTTCCGTCATGTCCTCAGAGGTGACGACATCCGCCTCCGTAGGGGTTCGCTCTCGGTTACTCTGAAGTCATCAAAGACAAGGTCCTCCTCCGAACCTCCGGTGGTCTTCCGCCTTCCAGCCCTGCCGGGTTCCCTCTGCTGCCCGGTCACTGCTTGGGCTAACTACATCTCAGTGGTAACCCCGACGCCCGCCTCTCCAGCGTTCCTCCTGCCCTCAGGTCTTCCACTCACTCTCTCGACTCTCACCCGAGCCCTCAGAGTAGCCTCCTATACAGCCTTCGGGGTCGACAAGGGTTTTACGCTCCATGGGCTTAGGCGAGGGGCGGCCCAGGCGTGTCAGGGTTCTGGTCTGACATTGGACCAGATCATGGCGGCGGGGACCTGGCGGAGCCTGGCAGTACACTCCTATCTGAAGGTACTCCATGTCTCAGCAGCTCCCGCAGCACTCAGAATTTTATTGGTTTGAGCGCTGTCGGGAGTGCTAGTACAAACGTCAATCAAAGACGTACCTTGCATAACATGTTTTCTCTTTCAGCTATCATTACCGAACTCTGATGTTACTGACTTTAACTACATTACTCGAGAGGCCACTGTCGCCGTCACGCATTGTTCTGTACACGAATGACCACTTACGAGATGCAGCTCATTCTTCGTGAGCACTGATTGTACAACTGATCTGGCCACGCGCCACCTATATATCCGAGATGTGCTTCCTTGAAGTTGTAACTTGTGCAGATTGAAGTTATTAAATCTGTCCAAATATTATATATAAACTGTGTTGTCTTGGTGTCTCGTTGGTGAATTAGCAAGGGAATATTAGGTCAATTTTGTTGAATCTGTTGAACCTGCTATTATTGAATTGTCAGAATTTTTACGTGGATTCCAAAATTAACTTGACATGTTTTCACTTTAAATATTTCCAAAGTTGGCTATTTGTAATAACAGTTACTTTAAACTAAATTAAAGCTCGCTATATTATTACACTCAATATAATATATGTATATGAAATAATATCAGAAACTCAAACGCATCGGACAATGCAACTTTAAAGTGCTGTATATAGATATTAGCTTGCCATAATAGTTCTTGTGTTTCCCCCATTAAATGGGGGCGCCACTGTCTGTTAAAGAATCGTTAAGTTAGATGTGATCTAGTTTCTGAAAGCGATTCTAGAGGATGAAATCAAATCAATTTGATTTTCCTTTTGACCATCCACTGTGAAATTAGAATTAGTGAAACGATTAGCTCTGTTCTGAGAGGCATTGTTTCCTTAAGCAATGACCGTGGCAAATGAGATAACACTCGGTAAAATTAGCACGGACAACTTGTTTGACTAAGCCTTAGTGACTACAAACACTTAATTTAATTCACATTGAAAATAACAACAATTGAACGATCGCTAACTAAATTTACGCATAAGTGGTTGGAACTGTTATACAAAAAAGAAAAATCTATTTTGTGGGTTGTTATATACTTACATGTGCTTTCATTGGTTACACCACTCTGCAACATGTTTTAAGAATCCCCCTATCCTGTTGATTTTGTTCAATTGAACAGTTCATTTATATTGAATTGAATATATTAAGTTCTTGATTTTCTCTTTTAAATGCTTATTCTGACTCTAATGGGCCATCAAGGATTGCTAAGAATCCCAGGACCTCCAGTTACTGACATGGTAGCATGATGTGTGAGGATTTTATGGAGGTCGGTGCTATTGAGTTTTGATTGATATGTTAAGGCCCTGTCACACCTTACCGGACTGGAGAACCGGACAGTGTCCGGTACTGTACGGCGATGTCCAGTACATGTCCGGTACCCATCCGGCGGTGTCCGGTGGTGTCTGGCGGTGTCTGGTACAAGTTTTGAACATGCACAAAACTTCTACCGGACACCGCCAGACTGACATGCCCGGTTGGTGTCCGGTATGTCCGGTACCCATCCAGTACCCATCCGTACATGTCCGGTACCCATCTGTTGGTGTCTGGTTTGTCCGTTTTGTCTGGTACATGTCCGGTACCCATCCATTACGTGTCCAGTTCTCATCCGGTACTCGTCCGGTACATGTACGGTACATGTATGGTACTTGTTTGGTCGCCCAGGGCCAATTGACCCAATTCCGCTCCATTTCGATACATTTCGATACATTTTGTCACCGGAAAGCACCGGACTAGACAATTCTTTGTCCGGTGGTCTCCGGTGCTCAGTCCGGTGAGGTGTGACAATGGCTTTACTGACAGTGGGATGTCTATTCCATAGTTGCGTTGTTTGGTGGAGGAAGGAGCTTCTATACACACAACAGTTTGACATCGGTGAGAATATGTGAAAAGCCATCATTCTGCTTCGGTCTTTCGGTTGTGGGATCACGGGGGGTGGGGGGAGTGGGTATATAGCCATCTGTACATATGTGCTCTGCACTTGCTATCCGGACCGCACTTCGTCCACACCTCTCTCTATCACCTCTCTGCTGGCCCGGCTCCTCCTTGATATGTCTGAAAAGAGTTCCAGGAGGGGGGGCCAACCGGCATTTTTCACTTTCTACTCTTACTCTGTCCGTGTCTATGGCTCACTGGTTGGTCACCGTAGGGCAAATAGACACGGTCCTTCGACTCAACTCTCCTCATTTCTCTTTCCTAGATTCTGCCCATTCGATTTCTCCCAGGCACACTTCTTCCCCTGACCAGGGTTGTTGTGTTCTTGGGTGGGGCCCTTCACCTATTACGATTTCTCTGTCTGGTTCTTGTTGCTGGAACGACCGCTGCTCCCACCTTTGCCTGCCTTCCTCAAACCCCTGCTGACCGGATTCAAGTGCTACACTACACTACACACACCTACAGCTCAACTACACACCGGCATGGAGAGATTCGCTGCCACCCTACGCCCCGCCGTCACTACGTCGTGAAAGATGTCCCCAGCTTTCACAACACTCCCTCTACGAAGACAAGTCTTCAACCACAGATTGGGCCGATTTATCGGAGCCTCTCTACCAATGTTGGAGTTCTGCAACCGGTAACCGTCGTAAGGTTACGAACACCCCAATTGATTGATTGATTGCTGTGTCGTTGCAGTAAAACAAATAAGGGAAGGCTTCACGATTTTGCCTGATTCATTATTTTTGTTAGATTTGTTGAGAAAATTCAAATGCAAACAGTTGGTATTCTTAATTCCACACGACCAGACGTGATGGCGGAATGAGTTAGAGCGTCCGTCTCCCATGCTGGTAGATCGTGGGGTCGTGGGTTCGAACCCTGGTCGAGTCAAACCAATGACTTAAAAGTTGATACTTGTCGCTTCCTAGCCAGGCACTCAGCATTATTAGGATAAGGCAAGGACTGGTGTGCTCAGTGTCAGGATAATGTGACTGAGTGGGATATCAGGTCACGGTGCCGGCGACCTGGTTTCGCCATGAGTGCGCACTATCACAAGTCGGTACCCGTCCTCATATGACCTTTGATGTTGCTAGGACGTAAAACAAAATAACTCCAAAAAAACAAAACATTCCACCACTCCTTGTCTTATCATAGTAACTCCAAGCACCAAGCTAGATCGACAAGTTACAATTTATGTAAGTAATGGGCTTTACTTTGGTTCGAACCCACGACCTTGTAAACTGGACAAGCCAATAAAAGGGAAACTCACCGACTGCAAACGCAGAGGGTTGACATAGCAGAAGAACTTAAATCAAGAAAGATCCTATATACATATAGGCTATAGATACATCTCACTATAATGGATGAATATAAATGAGACAACAGGCATCCAAACCGGATATGGTGGCAGAATCGGTAGAGCGCAGGCCTCCCAGGTTGAAGGTCGGGAGTTCAATTACCAGTCGAGTCAAACCAGTGACTTACAAATTTGATACTTTTTGCTACCTAGCCTGGTGCTCGGCATTACTAGGATAAGGCAAGGACTCGTTAGCTCAGTATCGGGATAATGTGACTGAGTGGGAAATCCGGTCATGATGCTGGCGGCCTGGTCTCCCAGTGGGGCAGCACTATAAAGTTGTCATGAGTGTGCACTGTCACAAGTTGGTATCCGTCTTGATATGATATTAAAGGTTGCCAGGACGCAAAACTCCAACAAACAAAACAACAAACAATCATCCAATGAGCACCGAGTTTTACATCTATTCATGTTCATATATATTAGCCAACAGGAAACGGCCAACCTCCCCCCACCTGACCATGGCAGTCTCCGTTGCTCCGTCCGAATGCCCATGGGGCTGTTGTACTATAACACAGATGATCATTAAGGCGGTATTACCTACAAATCTACTTATGTCGGTAATTATATCTTGGAATATTAGAAGTAATTCACGAATACATCATTGCAATAATTTTTCTTTTTGTAAAGATTTTTGTTATTCATCTGAATACAAATCCTATATTTCGTTATCCTATTTTCAACCTAATCATCAAACATTTTCACACCTGGTCACAGTTGAAGTTAGCTGTCACCTCATTTAGCTGTCACGTCCGCACTGGGCCACTAGTTAGCAGGGTAACAGTGTGTGGGCGATAATGGGGGTAATCTAAGCGGGTCACGTGATCTTAATGCGGTAATGATGATTCGTGTTTTGTCTTGCGGGTTTCGTCCTGACGTCTGTTTATCAAATTCCGCATATGGCTGGCTTTCAGATTCGGTAGCTCCCACCATCTTGACAGTGGCCTCATAGTGCTGCCACACTGGAGCACCTTGTTGCCAGCACTGTGAACCGATACCTCACATAATTACGCCATTGAGTCAACTGGACGAAGATGGCGACTCTGAAATGGATCCCAATCGCTCTATCCAGACCAGACGGGTCGAGTCAAACCAATGACTTAAAAGTTGATACTTGTCGCTTCCTAGCCAGGTGCTCGGCATTATGAGGACAGGGCAAGGACTGGTGTGCTCAGTGTCAGGATAATGTACACTGAGTGGGATACCAGGTCATGGTGCTGGTGGCCTGGTTTCCCAGTGGGACAGCACTATAAAGTCACCATGAGTGTGCACTGTCACAAGTCGGTACCCATCCTGATATGACCTTAGATGTTGCTAGGACGTAAAACAACAACACACAAACAAAACAAAACGCTCTATCCACTAGGCTCTCCCGTCCCGGTGGGTTTGCATTAAGTTTGAGTGGTTGTTTAGCAATATGGGGGTTGTGGGGGATTGCTTGGGCATGGGAGTAGAGTCTAATTAGCTATAGTGCAATTCGTGATGCATGCTGGGTATATCAAGCAGCATGCTGGGCAATATGCGGACCAGTGCAACATACAGGCATCTATCTACCTATCTAGGACTGGGAACTAGTTAGCTCAGTCTCAGGGTCATGTGTCTGAGTGGGATATTTAAAATTGATTATTATAATCTACTTAACTTTAGTTTGAAGTAACTGTTATTTTAATTGGCTACCTTTAGAGACATTTGAAGTGCAACGATGGCAAATTAATTATCCATTAGTCAACGCAAACGTTCATGATATATAAGTACGTAACTGTGGATACCTCCACTCCGCAACGAATGATAAACCAATGCCGATCCTGCACACGAAGCCTCCTCCCATTCCATTCTCTCATCTTTTTCCTCCTCCATTCCCCCTCTCTGATTTCCTTTTCCTCTTTCCCCTCTAACCATCTCCATCTCTTTCTCCGCTCTCACTCTTCAAATCTCCTCCTCTCATTCACGGCCCAGAGTCCCTCTCTGCTCCGCGCGCTGAACACCGAACACTGAACACTGAACACGGAACACAACGAGTCATGATGAAAGCGCCAAACCAAAGGCGAACAAACAAAAAAACACAACAAAAAACAACTGCTCTTTGGTAGTTCCCTATCCGTTTCCTAGGTGGCGCCACCGACTCTGGCTGCGCAACTAAGCTGCGCCGTGTTGCGCTAAGCTGCCCTGAGCGATCTGCGCTGCCGGCGGTGTTGCAGTTTCCCAGGGACACCAGTTTCCCAGGGACACATCGCTTCTGCACACGCGTAAAAATCGAACAGCATCGTCACTAACCTTATAAATTTAATATAATGTGTTTGCTAAACATGTTTTCTATATGTGTACCAAGCAATTTGTTTGTAGGTGGTGTTGTTTTAGAGATATTTCACTTTTTCTGTATTGTCTGTATGAAGACTGCTCACGGCCATTGACAATGCCTTGAGTTTGACAGTACGCGCAGTGCAAAACGTCAATTTTATTACAAATTGATAGAAATCCAGAACCCTACCCGTATCAATTTAATATAATCTTTTTGCTAAACATGTTTTCTATATGTGTTCCAAGCGGTTTATTTCTAGATGGTGTAATTTGGGACATATTTGACTTCTTCTGTATGAAGATTTGCTCACGGCCGTTAACAATGCATTTGAATGGAAGTGTCCCTGTCAAACTGGTGTCCCTCGGAATCCGCATCAGCGGGTCTGTGGCGCCACGCTGCGCGATCTGCGCTGACTGACGGCGTGGTTGTGCATGATCGCGCTCCGAAGTATGAGCAAACATACCATAATAGATCGCCCGGGAAGTTGGGACCAGTCACGTAACTATTAAAAACAACAACCCAGGCTCACCACGCGACTGCTCTCTCCTGTCCCCGCCATATGCCTTAGGACAGCCCGACCTTCTCCTTCCACTTTACCCCCTCCCCCCCCTCTCCTCACCCCACCTATACCCACAACACCCACCGGCACACAGCTTCCCACCCAGATAAAAGATTCACACAGTACTTAAAGCACAGGGGTGAAAACCAACCCATTAGAAAAACTGGCGAAGGTTTTTGACGTGCTGGGGAAATTAACTGAGCGAATAAATTCTTAATTTAAGAAGCAAAATATATTCTTTATATATATCTTCATATTTACCCGCTACTTTTGAGTTGAAAAATGTAATATTATAGAAAGTTTAATAGACTTTAAAAGTGAAATCAACGGCGTTCTAGCTCTGCTATCTTTTTTTTTGCATTCTCACCCATTTCACCAACTCTGTGCCTATCAATCAATCAATAGTTCCATCCTCTAGTCGAGGGTTGGATGCAATGGTTCTCCACTTGTCCCGATGTTGTGCTGTTCTGATAGACTGTGAATAATTCAAGCCTGTCCACTGTGAAATATTTGTAAACCATGATGTTCTTGGTCTCCCTCTCCCTCTGCTGCCATTCACCTTCCCTTCCAACAATGTACGGTATATTGAACTCTGACGAATGATGTGGCCAAAATAAATAAGTTTCTTTGTCTGTATAGTGGCAAACAAGCTTTTCTTATTTTTAATTTTTCTGAGAACTTCTTTGTTGGTGATCTTCTTTGTCCATGATATTTTCATCATCCTTCGATAAGTCCACATCTCAAATGCTGCTAAACGTTTGTACATTTTCTTAGAGATTGTCCATGTCTCTGCCCCATACATTAGAGTAGACCACACATAACACTGAAGAATACGCTTCCTTGTTTGTATTAATATCTTACTTGATGTTAACACTCTATACATTTTGGAGAATGTTGTTTGGGCTATTGTTATCCTTCTTTTAATTTCTTCCTCACATCTCCCATCATTTGTAATCTTTTGTCCGAGATATATGAATTCGGATACTTGTTCTATGTTTGTGCCATCTATGGTTATATTGACATTTGGTTTATCTGTCTTTTTACTTATAACCATTGTTTTGGTCTTCCTGGCATTCATCTACATGTTGAATAGTATTCCAGCTTTATTGATTCTATTCACTATATCTTGTAGGTTTTTCTCACTGTCTGCTAGTATTACACTGTCATCGGCATATCTAAGATTGTTGACGTTCATGCCACCTATTGTCACTCCCTTGCAATCTTCAATGTGTCTGAAAATCATCTCTGTGTACAGGTTAAATAGACATGGTGACAATACACACCCCTGTCGAACTCCTCGATTAATCATAACTTCATCCGATAGGCCCTGCTCCATTTTTATAAATGCACGTTGTGTCCGGTATAAGTTCACAATTAGTTTAATGTCTTTGCCATTCACACGTGTATTACAAGTAGAGGGTGAATCTTTTATCTACTTCCCATCCAACTGTGGTTTGGTCGCCCTGTGGTAAGATCCTTGCTTGTCATGCCCAAGGTTGAGGGTTCAAATACCACTGTACCCATGGATTTAAGAATTTGACTGTCCAAAATGGCTTAGTGAGTAGAGCACTTCTTTGCTGATTAGGGCATCACGGCGTCGCGGGTTCGATTCTCAATACGTTATGACTACCGGGCCCAGTGGCCGCATGTGATAGAGCGCAGGCCTCACGTGCGGGAGATCGGGAGTTTGGTTCCCGGTCGAGTCAAACCGATGACTTATAAAATTGATACCTGTCGCTCCTTAGACTGGTGCTTGGCATTAATAGGATAGGACAAGGACTGGCTAGCTCAATGTCAGGATAATGTGACTGAGTGGTATATCAGGTAATGGTGCCAGTGGACTGATTTCCCAGTGGGGCAGCACTATAAAGTCACGAGGAGTACACACTGTCACAAGACGGTACTGGTCCTGATATGACCTTAGATTTTGCTAGGATATAAAACACCAACAACCAACCAACCCTCCCTCTCTCTCCTCACCCCATCTCTACCCCCCTTCCCCCTCCGAGTCCCCCCCCCCCCACTGACCCGCCCCCCTCCTCTGGATGCTGCAACAGCGGCATGCGACGCGCCGATGTGTTAAATTGCACTAACTGCGGCATTAGGAATCCCCCAGCCCTTACCCCCCACCCGCTCACACACACACCTCTTCCTGTCACTAATTGAGATGTGAGGACAACCCCTTCCCACAAACCCCCTCCCTCCCTCCTTCCCACGAGCTCCCACTCCGCTTCCTTGAACCAACTGAACAAATACTGAACCCCTTTCCTTATTGCGGATGAGAGGAATATAACGTCCCTCCTTTCCTGAATGTGTTGAGGGAGTGGGTGGTAGTGGTGTATGTGTAGGGGATAACTGCGTCCTGTTACTGGCTGTAGTCATGGTGATGGTGGGATGAGAGGGGGGTGGGGTGGGAGGGGGGAATCCACAGCGGCTATGCTCTTCGGTTTATCTCCTTCCTCCGCCAGCTCTCGTCAGTGTGCTCTTCCATACCGGGTTTCCCTAGGTGCGCATGG